>CAIGQZ010016425.1:13950450-13976061 GCA_903798205.1 Danio tinwini
TGTGTGTGTGTGTGTGTGTGTGTGTGTGTGTGTGTGTGTGTGTGAACGTAAGAGTGTGTAGTTGGCGGTTCATTCTGCTTCGACAACCCCTGTTAATCAGGGACAAAGCTGAAGGAAGTTTGATTAATTTTATTATTTACTAAAAATAATTTATCTTTGCATATAATTTAAAAAAACATGTATGTGCCCTTGTAATCTTCACTCAAAACAACTTCTTCAGCAACATCTCTAATAAGGGGTTTTCTTGCTGCAAGGGTGAGACAACCTGTCAATCACATGAGATGAGCAGACCATAAAATCAACAATGCCTGATGAACAAAGTCTACTCCCACCCAACATAAATCAGAAAGAAGAAGAGAGTATTGCAGTTAATGTTTCAGAACAACTTTAAGAGGATCGAGCACAGATATTCAACCTAAAACTAAATAGTTCATAATAGTCTCTTTTTTTTACACAGAGGCTTTTAAAACTCACAAAGATCATAAAAAAAACATGAACTGAAGCCATTATTGCTGATAAAATTCTTGCACGGACTGTGTGAACCAATCTACTGTATGAGTTGAACACAAGAACTGAACAGTCCAGTTTGTGAACACATTGGAAATATTCAAGATACTGCTTGCTGTGTCCCACATAAAAGAGACATTCTTTTACAGGTGGCGCTCTTATAATATATGATGATGCCAAGAATAACTGTTCTGTTAATGTTCCATCATTATATTTTTCATCATGAGGTGCAATATGGCAAGGCAGCAAATTTAGATCATGCAATCAAATCAGTAACAGAATTATTCAGCTTCTTTATCAGAAAAAAAACACATGACAATATGCCACAGAAAACAGCCTTGTGGATTCTTAAGTCAGTGTGCAGAACTCAAGAGATTTTTATGCAAACGGCTGAGCAAATTGAAAACTGTCTTTGTGATGCAGCTTTTCTGCATGACATAATTGAATATCTGAGTAAATTGAATAACAATATAAAAAGTCAGAGGAGGTTCATCACAGATGGACGAGTCTGTTAAAGGCTTTCGGTTTAATATAGTGTTGACTGGAGAGTCTCAACTGTTAGACCAAACCATAGTGCACAGCTTATGTAAGACACGTTCAAAAACAAACACTAATCACTTTAATTAAAGCATCTGTACTGAAGTTGATTTCATTCAGATGTTTTGCCTTCTGTTGAACTTGCATTGTCCATTCTTTGCAAGCTATAGAGATGTTGCAAAACTCCTTTTAGTTTCTGCAACTTTCACGGCTGAAATTGAAGTTGGTTTAAATGCAAAAAAATAAATATAAGTTTTTTTTCCGCAGTCGTACAAATGAGGGTTTCACCTATCTTAACCCTGGAGGGGGACTGTATTGAAAGAGTAAACATTTATAAATATTTGGGCATATGGCTTAATGAACGGTTGAGTTTTAATATTCATATTGAAAATCTTGTGAAGAAGCTCAGTCCTAAATTAGGTTTTCTTTTTCATATTAAGTGCCTTCCTTTCAAAGCAAAAAAAAAAATATTATTCAAAGCTGTTTCCTTTCAGTGATAAATTATGGAGATGTAGTTTATATGCATGCAAACATGTCATTATTAAAAAAGCTGAACAGTATATATCAGCTTTTATAATATATATATATTTTTTAATAATTTTTTTTTTTTTCTAATAATTTTGTACAAAATTATTGGATGGTTTTCTCCGCACCACAGCAGAAAAATGCATATGCTTCTATTCACCACCAGAGCATTATTGGGTAAATTTACTTTAAAACTTTATCATATTGTACTTGTAGGTATAGTACACAAAATTCTTATAAATTACATTGAACTGTTCTTAGAGTGTGTACGTAGTTTGGTAAAACAGCTTTTCCTTCTCTGGCCCTACATTATGGAATTAAATGCAGAGTGATATCATGTTAGAAACAATTCCATATCTAAATATTTAAAAATTTAGTTTGAAGTCTTACCTGGAAGAATCATGTGAGTGTTTTGTGTAATTTTTTTAATGTGATATTTTATGTGTGTCTAATTATGTATCTGAAACTTTTTGTTTTGCCTTTTTAGTTAGGACTAACTAAAAGTAGAAGAGATGCATATCTCAACGGGAAACTCCTGGTGTAATGAAGGATAAATAAAAATGTTCTGTTGCTGCTAAACATTTTTTGTACTTCAACAGTGTTTGTATTTCAACAAGTTCAAAATAGTTTTTAATATTTCATACTAAAAGTGAATCATTTTAATATTGTTTTCTCAACTAGGTTAATATTGACACTTCATTACAGGCTGTTGGCATGCTACCGTTGTGAAAAATCTGTATTAATGCGATCTTAGAGGAAGAGAAAACATCAGGTTTGACTTTGCTCCAAACAAAAGCTCTTTGCTTCAGGCAGAATCATGCAAATCCACTTCCACTTTCTACCAATCACACACACTGATGTGTCAGCTACAAAAGAGCTCTCACTATCAGTGGAGCACAGATGAAAAAAAAACTCAGATCAAATCTGGAATGTGTTTTTTAGACAAGTGTCAGAGAGCTTCAGAGCATAGCCTGAACTTTAACCCATATCAGAAATTTGCAGTAAGACCCACAGACTGCAGTTCACAGCCACTCCTCATTAGATCTGACAGATCTTGACAGAAACTGCCAAGAAATGTCACACATCCTTTGTTTCAGTGCTTTAAATTTGACTTCACTCTTGAAGGTGAAAATGAAGGTTCCTTGAAGAGTCCTTATCATCCGTGCAGGATTTGCATTTCACAGAAGGTTGCAAATAGCTAAAAAGAGTTTTTAAGGTATCCTATAGTGTGTTTACATGCATCAAATGTAAAAAAAAATAATAATAATAAATTTGATCATAATATGCATTTCTTCATCAATGCAGGTAAGGTAGAATGTTTTTGAATTTATGTCCAGTGATGAAATTGTGATTAAAATACCTAGTTAATCAGCCCATTTCTCCATCACAAATAACATACTTGAGGAGTGTTATTTAGTCTGTATTACATTGTGATGGTTCAATTCCTCTGCTTCACCATTAAAAAGTGTACATCCATCAGCGTCAAAGTTAACATGCATAAGAAATGCCATCAAAATCAATATAACACACAACAATTTCAAGATCAGACAGCAAAATATGCTGCACTGTTAAATTCCCCCCCTTAGAATGTTATCACTTGAATGAATGGGCAATATCAGTGATCATCAGCTGATAGATATGGGACAGTAGGGGCCTTCTGCGCCTACTAGTAGGTTTAATAAATATTATTAAAAATTCTCGTTAACTTCCGGCCGCAACTGTATGTGATCTATAGCTGACTAACCATGTTGATGGATGATAACAAATTTCTGAGCCCCTACTGGCCCATATCTATCAGCTGATAACCACTGATAATGCCCAATCGAGGGATAACATTCAAAATAACTGATGTAATTGGCATGGTGTAATGTGAATATTAAAAATGAGCAGTGAAAAATGTCATTTTGCCTCATTAAATTTACATCTACACATCACATTAGATTTTTGCATTAGTCTTGCTGAATGCTACAGATATGATGCAGTTTCGATGCAAGACATTAATTTGACAGCTTCAGTGGTTATAACAGGAGTTTTTCCATAAATTGCACAAGAATAAATGCTTTGTCTAAACAATAACTGCTTTCTGTCATGATATTGACAGCATGAACCAATTAAGGCATTAGCAGGTAAAAGTAGATGTTGTGTTGTGTTGTGTTTGCAGCAAATGAAGAGGATATGCTGGAATTATGGAAAGCTTTTACTGTACAAACCCATGTGGATCTGTTATACTGTAGGTGTGAAAATGAAGTTTTGTATTGGTTTTTGAATCAATTAGCACTTTAAAGTGCTAAGTAATATTCATTTAAATGGTGACAGAGAACATGCTATCTGCTATCTGATGTTTTAAATGCTCAAGCACTATAAAGCAAGATGAATTCTGAAGTCAGTGCATAAATCTTCAGCTTAATAAGTGATTTCATTCTTGTTGTTCTTTTGTGTCATTACTGTTTTATTTGTGGTGTGGATTCTACTGTAAATTTGCAATAGTAACTCCTCTTTGCAGAGTTTAAGAGTGTAGGATTAGACGCAGTGACATTAATGTTCAACTGTCTGTAGGCATAAACACAAACAGGGACATTGAAAAAAGTTTTCCTACCAGCTCATGAGTTTTGCTGGGTAATAAGGCTAGAGTGCATGATCTATAGTACTTTGATGCTGTTCGTGCAGCGGGTGCACAGGCGGGAAAAAACATGTGCTTTGTAAATTATATCTAAACACAGAGGGTTGGTTACAGTGACCTGGTGAACAACAGCATTGAGGAATGGGCTAGAGATATAAAGTTAATTATGTTTCATTTTCATCTTAATTTTACATTGAATTCAAAGTGATCATTTATTTTTGATGATTTATTATTGTGTAATTTTGCAATGTTTGTTATAAATGATAACAAATTCATTGGAGCTCGCAGTCTTTAATTATAACACTTCTCTCTTGAACATTTGTTCTCTCATGATCTGTTTACTGGCATAAGGGTGGTATTTTCCTGTCAGTTATTAAATCCACCAAAAGAAACTGCCAATGGATAAATTTCTACAAAGCTTTACTTTTTTCTTGTTTGAAAAGCCAATTTACACTTTAGTAGCGACTTTAAAGGTCCCGTGAAGTGCTTTCTAATGTGCGTTTGTATTCAGTTTGACATCATTTTAAGTTTAACAGGCACATAGAGTAGCCCAATAGTATTCCATTTATATCACAACTCTGTTAGAGCTGTTGAGGTCAAGTGCATCAGACTCAAGACAGCCACAGTCTACAACAGTACTGAATCTGACTCACCCTATCTTCACTTTAAGATGCAGCTTTCTGCATAATTCTGCAAATGTTGTATGTCTGGTATGTTTTGTGGTCTTTGCTTACTTGCGTATATGATCTGCTCAGTGCTGAACTTTCTGGGCTGAAAGTGAGTGATTCTCATGAAATTAACTTGAAAGCAGACTTTATTTATGGAACCAGATCATTCTCAAAAACAATACATTTAGAAAAAAATATATATATATATGCACAGCACAATTCACATTTCTAAAATCCAATTTGTAAATTCAGAACATAAATACATTCATAAATACACAGATCTAATTTGTAACTTCAAAACACAGTTTATAAATACACAAATCCAAATTGTAAATTCAAAAAATAATTAATAAATACACAATTCCCATTCGTAAATTCAAAACACAGTTCATAAATGTGCAATTCTAATTTGTAAATTCAAAACAGTTCATAAATACGCAATCACGATTCGTAAATTTAAAACACAGTTCATAAATACGCAATTGCGATTCATAAATTCAAAACAAAGTTCATACATACACAAATCCAATTAACTTTAAATATTAGTCATTTTTACATGAGAACTCATAAATAGTGTTTTAAATTTATGAAGTGTGTTTTGAATTTACGAATTGGATTTATGGAATTTTATTTTGTAAATGTAATATTATTGAGACTGATCTGGCTCCATAATTATTCACACCAAAGGTATTCATATTCACACTGTCTGTCAGCATCCCTATATAGCACTATTTACCAAAAATAAATAAAAAAACAGATGCTGTGGAACAGATTTAATTTTGAATCTCTTAGTTTAATGCTGACTTTGTATATTTGTGTGCGGTGTATTTTCCCTTTTGGGGCTTGCCATTTCCAAATGAGTAATAAGGAGTCAACTCAGTTTGGATACTATTTATTATTTTTTATCATAATTATGTAAGTGCTTAGCCAGCAATCTTTGACATGAATAACAAAAAAATTGCATCAGCAATAGTGTTTTGAAGTGGACTGGATGTGTCAAATGCTATAGAGCATTTGATTGGTCAAAAGACTTTATGAAAACTGAAGTAATCAATTCAAGTTTATTATTTTGTTGAAAGTGACAAATCTATAGATTTGAATGTTTATGGCACTGTGGAGCACACTAGTTTATATAATACATCAGGATTAACATATTAATACTAACAACAAAAAAATAGTTCAGATATCATAGGGACTTTAAAATGCACCAAAAAATAAGCAGGTTTCTGGATTACTCTCCTTGTTGCGCCACTAGGTGGTTAAAGAATTTATAGTGTTTTAAAGAAAGTATTAATGGTGGATACCTTAGTTCCTTAGTTCTTGTGGAAATGCTGTGTGTACTGCTCGAGCTGGTGTAGGTGTCTGCTGAAACTGTGAAGACTGATTGACACTGTGAGTTAGTGTGAGATCCCAACGCCTCCACTGTTCCGTCAGGAATGACGTACATTTACAATTTTAAGGTTTAAGGGATTCTCAAGCATAGGAGAACAGACTTATCTGTTGTTGTCACATTAATGTTTCAAAAGCTGTTGATCCAGCAACTATTATTTGTTCACAATATAATAGTGTATTGAAAAACGTATTTGCAGTTAAATATTGTGCTTTTGACCATGAAAGGTGCATTGCATGAAGACCGATCTGAATACAGAATCACCTTGAGCCTTCTGACTTTCTTAAATACCTGGACCAAGTCAGAATATCCTCCAAGTATAGTGGTGTTTGAAATAGCATATGAACTTTGCTTAAAGCAGCATGTTCAATCTGGAGAGTTCTGAGGGGAACAGGAGGTAATTTGAATAAAACATCCTATAGAAAAGTGCACATCCTCCTCTGAGTCAACCAAAACTCGTTATGATTATGCCTATGTTGGAATGAAAGCACTAATCAAAGTATCTGAGCGTTCTTCCAATTTTACACTACCTGACAAAAGCCTTGTCATTGATCCCAGTTGTGAGATCAACAAAAAATAATAATAATTTGGAAAAGTGGCAGATTTTTCAGATGAATCATCTGTTGACCTGCATCCCAATCATCACAAATACTGCAGAAGACATATGGGAACCTGCATGGACCCAAGATTCTCACAGAAATCAGTCAAGTTTAGTGAAGCAAAAATCATTGTTTGGGGTTACATTCAGTATGAGGGTGTGCAAGAGATCTGCAGAGTGGATGGCAACATCAACAGCCTGAGGTATCAAGACATTTGTGCTGCCTATTACATTACAAACCACAGGAGAGGGCAAATTCTTCAGCAGGACAGCACTTCTTCTCATACCTCAGACTCCACATCAAAGTTCCTGAAAGCAAAGAAGGTCAAGGTGCTCCAGGATTGGCCAGCCCAATGACATGATATTGAGCTCCTGCAAGAATGCTTTCTTTGCCATTCCAGATGACTTTATTAATAAGTTATTTGAGTCATTGCACAGATGTATGGATGCAGTCCTCCAAGTTCATGGGAGTCATGCACGATATTAATTCTTTTTCCACTGCACCATGACTTTATATTCTATACTGTACATTATTTCTGTTAAGTGACAAGACCTTTGTCTAAGAAAAGTCAGACTTTACTGTCTTAATTAAATCATTAACAATCAAGGCATCATATTTTATATTGGTAAAATAAGCGTAATCTAGAGGCCTTTGCCTTTCATTTAAGCCACTTCTGATACCAAATGATCTACTAGAAGTCAAGTTATTATTTGTTGTTCCTAAAACTTGCATAGGTAACAAGACTTTTGTCAGGTATTGTAAATTTCTACACTCTATATTATGTACCGTGTTTGTGTAGTTGAGAGCAAATGATTAGGCCTCTTGTGCAGTAAATTGAGCTACAGGTAGCAGTGAATTTGTGAATGTGATTACATTTGCATTTAACATTTGATGGCAAATGTGAAAATGTGTGCTAATAGTCACAAATGAGTAACATAAATGAGTACACCCCTCACATATCTCTCATTTAAATGATAACTTTCTATAGGAAGCAATATTATATTTATGCATATACATTATATTTGTCAGTATTAAACTCAAATCTGAAGCTAATCTAAGAAAATAAATTACGTCAACTGTCCAAAACTTGACATTTTATTTTGAAAATATTATTTTAATAAGGATATATATTTAATAAATCTGTTTTGTTCAAATGCACATGCAAAATATATGACCTATATTCACAGAAAATTTGATAAAAAATATTGTTTTTTTTATTTATGTACTTATTTATGTTGAGCATTGTATATATAAATGTCCAAAGAAGGTTTGTTGTATACAGAATATCTATAATCAAAAAATCTAGTGCAAAATCTTGCACGGACACTAACTATTAACTCTCAGCATTCAAAAGTGATTTATGCCACCATCAGACACTTTTGTTCATTTCACACAGCTTTAAAAAACTCACAGTACACTGGTCTCATTGGACTGCAGAATTTCTCCATCTCTGTCTGAATCCTCTCTGACTTCTTAGCTGTTCCCTGTTGGACTACCACAGACATTTTGAAGTATAAATCTGTAAATTCATGTCGGGTCTCCAGAGTTTGGTGCAAGTGAGACCAAGCAGACCTGTGCTGAACTGACACATGAGAATAAAACTGTCAGCACTGATCTGAAACAAACACACACACACACACTGACCAGACCACATCAGGCTGTCCCATATTCCTCCTCTTGATTTATTAGCCCTGCTTTTGTTTTCCCTTGGTGGGAATGTGGATGCGGTTTGTATGGACGTCTTTTCACACTGACTGTCAGGCAATTAAAAGCCAATATCTACTCAGCGCTGTGAGGTGAGTCATAGCTTATAGTGTTTCCGAGGCCAGAGAGAGAGGGAAGGCATTGAAGTGGAGAGATGGAGGGATAAAAGATGTACCTTATATTGGAACGATGTGTTCGCTCTGTATAGCCTTAGGAAGGTGTCTGTGTCAGCAGCCTCTGGCAAAAAAAAACACAGACAGCAACTTCTGTAAGCCAGTCAGCTCACATAAGTTTTCTGTTCACCACCCGGTTTAAAAATAACTTTTTAAATAAATGGGCAGCATGGTGGCCCAGTGGGTAGCACAATCGCCTCACAGCAAGAAGGTCGATGGTTCGAGTCCCGGTTGGGTCAGGTGGCATTTCTGTGTGGAGTTTGCATGTTCTCACAGAGGAAACCCATGCGAACACGGGTTTCCCCCACAGTCCAAAGACATGTGATATAGGTGAATTGGGTAAGCTAAATTGTCCATAGTATATGTGTGTGAATGAGTGTGTATGGATGTTTCCCAGTAATGGGTTGCAGCTGGAAGGGCATCCGCTGCGTTAAACATATGCTGGATAAGTTGGCGGTTCATTCCTCTGTGGTGACCCCAGATTAATAAAGGGACTAAGTGGAAAAGAAAATGAATGAATGACTTTTTAGGTAATACGCTGTTTAAATTTCCCTTTAATGGTTCTGTTTTTTTTCAACGTCCAAACACACATGAAATGTTTTGTTTAATGGGTGATGGAAGACACTAAATCATTTATAAAGTAAAAAAAAAAGAATAAAAATATAGTAATTTAAAATAAATAAATGAATAATATAAATTCATGAGAGAATCTTGGAAATTATTTGTATTAATAGTTTATTATGATTATAATTTATTATGACTGTATTATAACATGTTTTATTAAATTTATTCTGATAGTTTGTATGAAAATTAATAAATTGTTTATTATTTTAAATTTTGGGATATCTTTATAATTTTTTATGGAAATTAATCATCATACTATAGTGTTCTTTTATTCTGGCTCTTGTTGAGACATGAGTCGACTAATATCACACTGACCTTTTGCTAAGTAAATTCACACGAAATCAAATATAAACCAGATTTGCCATCAGAGAGATACTGTTCACAGAGGACTCATAAATCATTATAACCGGATAAGTATTGAGCATTATAACAGCAGAATCCTCTAATAAAGATGAGTTTGTTACCCAATGGAGATTAACCTCCTGCTTACACATGACTTTTTAAGCTTACATCAACTGGAAAAAAATAACTCTTAAAATAAAACTTTTTCTTTACCAATGGAATTTTAGAAAAAGACAGTGAAAGATAGTTCACCTGAAGATGAAAATTCTGTCATAATTTACTTATCCTCCACATGCTCAAAAATGCATTTGAGTTTCTTTGTTCCATTGAACACAATAGGAGATACTTTGATAAATGTTGAAAAGCAGCATCCATTGACTTCCATGGTACTGTTTTTCCTACGATGGAAGTCACTGGCTGCGTCCGGAATCGTCTACTTAGTAGGTACTGCATTTGAATTTGAATATACTACTCAACCATTAGAAAACTACATTCTATGCGTCTATTGCGTCGCTCTACTCCCATTCGTGAAGTCTCTCACAGTGCATTATGGGATAGTGTAGTGTGCATGGGATGCGTACTTCAGAATCTCGCCGTAAGTAGTAGGTCATCCGGGTACTTCTCACATACTGTTTTTCGATTACTATGATTTCGAACATACTAATCAGCTCGCACACTGTTTTTAGTGTACTATATAGTATGGAAGTATGCGATTTCAGACACAGCCAATGATTAGCAGTTTTCATGATTCAGTGTCTTTGATGTTCAACAGAAGAAATAAATTCATAAAGGTTTAGAAATAGTGAATACATATTCATTTAACTACACCTTTAACAATATCAATGCACTTTAAAATATATATTCAGTTCATATTAATGCTTAAAGTCAATTTTTATGATTTGTCCCCTTTATTTAAAAATTGCAGTGTATATTCTAGCCCAGATACATTAAAAAAACTACAACTCAGTAACTCTGTGTGACATACCTGTAATGTTAAAGAATGTAGAAAACGTATTATAGCTTATTATATAATAAAGCATTTTAATCTGCATGTCTCTACCCACAGCACATGGTTTTAATAAGCTTTAATCCACTGTTGATCATTTCTGACCTTTTGACTGTGAGATTCACTCGTTTTGTCATTTCTGTAACCTCCATCCACATCTCAAAAGCAGCAGCTCATTTCAATTTAAAGGGACACACCCAAAACGGTGAGGTGGGTTTTCTCACACCCAAATCTGTTTGTTAAGTGCTTCGTCACGGAAGCGGCTTCCGGGTCCAAGCACTATATCAAACTGTATGGGGAGACTCAATAAATGGTATTAATAAATGTTTACAAAGCGATGTAAACGATTGCAATATATATATATATCCATGCCTAATATCAGATTAGCCAGAAAGTGATAATTTTTTTTATAAATTGTTAAAATATTGGTGACTGTGATGCAGCAAGTCCAGAGACTGTTGTGTACACCATCGTTTTGTAATAAAATCACTTTGTGTGATATGACTAAAAAGTGGTCATAAACAAATATTTTCTCAAATGAGTAGCGGCTTGGACCTGGAAAAAGTATTCCATTCGTCACCACTTAATAAGCGGATAGGGCCAAAATTGACAAGCTCTAATAATAATCTCTTGGGTATTTCAAGTTGAAATCCGCAGTCCATATCTAATGAAAAAGAGCATCATGTGTTCCCTTTAAGTAGGTGTGAAATAATGCTCTGTGGATGTGCTCTGGGAATGGCAGTGATGCCCCTGGATTTGGGGGTCAATCCCATTGTTTTGAAATCCAATAACTGTAAAACTGAAGACCTGGACTGTTGCCATAGAGACAGAACTTAGTTTATGAGGCATTGCAGTTGTTGTACGCATCATCGGATGAGCCGAATGAGTCATCGACACGCATCACTCTCTTTTTAGGGAGGGGGAAAAAAACAACAAAAAAAACACTTGGACTTCTCCGCAGATCTCCACAAGGCCAAAACCTATTTGAAATGCATACTTCAGTTTGAGGAATTGTAAAAAAAAAAAATAATAATAGTAATTAAAAATAAAAAAGAAATCACAGAAAATGTGCATAGAAATATTTTTTTATTAAAAATTTATCGTTGATGGATTGTTGATCTAGATCAGAAATTCCCATACAAGGGCCGCAGGCCAAAGTAGGCCCTTGGTAAGCTTTAATTTGGCCCACCATCCAAACTTAAAAGAGGTGTCGTTTTTTTGTGGTAGTTTGTTGTATTGTTAAGCTACAATATAATATAGCAAACTGAAAATAATGTTTCAATTAAATGTTGTAAATAAATCAGATTTAAGAAAATACATCAGCAGACTCAGGTGCAGCTTTACTAGTGTATTCAGCATTGATCTCCATATTGTGTAAAAAAGCTACTAGTTTCTATTGTAATAAGTTCAATAAAAAATTATATTGCATTATTTAATAGGATTAAAACTTTTTTATTAATAATACTAAATAAATTAAGTAATAATTAAATAAATAATTGCAACTTTAATGTAATAAACACTCAAAGAAATATGTTTCTGCTTGTTCAACCTACTTATGTAAAATGAGCTCATACAACACAATTCGTGAGTTTTTTTGGGGAAAACTTTACTGTTTTATGTTTAATCCTCTTAAATGTGTTAAGTTAATCGATTTGTGTTGGGACAATATAAATGAATTGTGCGGAACCCTACATTTTTTACTATGCAGTTTGGTATATTCACCTTCAGCCCACAGCCCCTTAATCAAGTTTAGTTTTTGGCCCTTTATAATAAAAAGTTTGGGCAGCCCTCATCTAGATGACTCAACAGACTTCAAGCCAAGATATATGACTGCACTATAAAGCATTAACTATATTTACATCCACAGTATTGGATAGTAACATTGTTTTAAGTTTGTACTACAGTTACATTGTCTGTCACTTAGAGTTTTTGTGCATGTTAAAGTCAGGTGGATTCTGACTGGCCGTCAGTGTTTTAATCATTCAAAGGGGTTCTGATGACAATAGTTAGGGCTTTAAATGTAATGCATTTGATGCTTGCAGTTTTAAGTTTGTTGACAAAAACTATTCGATGTATGTAAAGGAGTTGTTCACACAAAATGAAAACGTCATTTACCCAGATTCAAGTGATTCTAAACTTCTGTTGAACACAAAACAAGATATTCAGAAGAATTTTGTAAGCCAGTAGCCATTGACATCCATAGTAGAAACAAAAAATAATAATAGTAAGTCAAATCCTGCTGCTTTCTAACATTTTTCAGTATGTCTTCCTTTGTGTTCAACAGAAGAAAGAAACTCAAATAGATTTAAAACAAGTGGAGAGGAGTACAGAACTGTGATTTTTGGGTGAATTATTCCTTTCCCCAAAAAGTGTTTCAATACATGTAATAATATTTTATGCAATGTTTATCAGATGTTATCATTTATAATAGTATTATTCGATGTTGATTTATAATTTTAATGCAATTTTATTGTGCAATCATTAACTTTATTAACATTAAATTTTTTTCATCAACTGAAACTAGACTAATTAATTACTTAAAACAAATAAATGTTAAAAATAAATAAAAAATAAATCTTCTTTCTTCTTTATTTTATTCTTTACTTTTTTGTGGCAAAAATGCTAATAAAGCTAGACAAAATAATGCAACTAATCAAAACCATTTTCTACAGTGCCAGTTTGTAATGTGTAATGTGAAATTTGTCTCCATAAATAACTGCATCATTAGTTTTTCACAGTTTTTTTTCCAGTGTTATTGCTGTCTGTTTCATCAAGTTGTCTAAAACACAACCAAGTAATGATACGGTGCAAATAGTGAATCAGTGCTGTATGATGAACCGAACATGGAGGTCGATCACAGACATTATTGTCAGCCTCCCGCGGACTCATGCCGAGTTCAGTATTAATAGTTAGCAGATTGAAGATCACCATCGTCATCTTCATCCGCAGCTCCTGCTTTGAAATGTAGCCGCTCAACACCAGATCGCTTGTTAGCAGAGTCCACATCACAGAAGTCCTGCTTCTGAACAAATGTGTGATCATGCTATTATTTTTATCTTCAAGCGGAAGACGACAAACTGGAAAAACAGCATAACAGTGTTCAGTAACCAGTACACTGATTCACCATGATTGGTGCCTTAGGATTAGCTGTGTATGGTTAATTACCACAAAAAAATAAATCTATGACAATGTAGTACGCATGAAAATAATAAATTAATCAATAAATATCATGTTTTCATTTCAAAAGATTTAAGAAATACATTTTTGGTTGAGTAACCCTGATTTACACAAAATGAAAACATTTGTTTTTCTCATTTTCTGCTTAAAAACCCAAAACTAAGTATTTTTATTTGAAATTTTAAAGAAATGTTGACAAGTGAACAAAAGCAAATACATATTATAGAAAAAAATAAAAACATAAATGAAATATGTATTAATGTTGTTAATGTTTGTTGTTTTTTATTATATTATTATATTTGTATTGTTTTATTATTAGAATTTTGTTTTAATGGAAACATTTAAATTATTTAAAGTTACATTTTCCATTACAAATTTGGTAATATGTTTCCTACATTAATAGTACATTATTACAATTTAATTATGCACTGTAAAACTCAACAGTCAACTTTATCAAATGAAATGAGTGTAGTTAACTCAAAATGTACTGAAAGTTAATTCTACTAATTTGAAAAGATTTCTGAACTCAGTGTTGAAGGTAATGAGTTAATTAAATACCTCATTACTTCAACTTAAATGGAGTAAGTTCACAGTACTCATTCGTCTTTTAACTCAAATGGTTTGTAGTAATCGGTTTCCTCAAACGGTTTGAGTTGCCTTTTCTTATTGGGTTTTACAGTACTCAGTTGGTTTGAGTTCTCTTCATTTATTGTGTTTTACTGTGCTCAAATTGCTTTATTTAGTCAAATAAAATAAGTTTACAGTACTCATTAGGAATAGTTTTTGAACTTAAATGGTTTGTTGCAATCGGTTTGCTCAAATGGTTTGAATTACCTTAACTTCTTGGGTTTTACAGAGTGCATACCCTATTAAGTTATACCCTATTTTCACCATTTCAGCTTGTACTGTATACAGAAAGAGAAAGAGAGAGAGAGCTAAAAAAAATTTTTTTTGAAAGTGCTTCTTCAGATGGAAATAATGTAATGTGTTTTTGTTGTCGATCACAGCTGAAGATGACGTGGTGTCCATGGCTGATTCCACCATTACTGTGGAGGACATTGAGGGAGAGCTCTTCAAAATCGAGAGGATAAAAGATGCACTCGTGCGCAAAGAGTCTGAGCTCAGATATATGTGAGTCTGACTGTCCTTTCTTACTATGATAGAACCTGAGGTGGCTGCTTGACACTGGCATAGCTGCTGTTTTCACGCAAATATATATGTTTGCAAATAATTCACACTTTAAGTTAAACTTTAAACATTTTCAAGTACAAGGAGACAGATTAAAGAAGTTTTGCCATTAAAAACTGAAAAATTATTCAAAGATGAATCCATGGATTTACTAAATGTTTTAAGCTAAGTAGTTGTAAAAATTTTAGTTGGGCTGAATATAAACATTACAAGTAAGCATTACTAAACTTAATTTGTTTGTTTAAATTCAATCCAAATAAATTTTGCACAGATTGATCATCATTATTAACAGACTGAGACTTGTTTGGGACACTTTTTAATCCATGATGCAAATTAATTCTACAAACCAAGCTGTACAATAAAAGTGGAACGACTTTGATTATCATTACATTTATTATATGAAAAAGCAGCTTTTACATTCTGCTAATTGAGGTTCATTTTTTTGAGTAACAATGTCTTTAAAGGGATATTTCACCCAAAAAGTTAAAAAAAAAACTCACAATTTACAAACACTCAAGTGGTTCCACCTGTTCGAAGGTTTGAAATTGCCAGCCATTGATATCCATCAGAACAAGAAACACTATGAAAGTGAATGGTTACCCGTTTCCCACGTTTATCAAAATATCTTCTTTGGCAGAAGCAAACTCATTTTTCAGAGACCATTTGAACAAGATGCATCTGTGCAGTGCAGAAATGTAAGATCTACAGGCATGGATAATGTGATATAAGCAGGGGAAATTGTTGAGGATGTTTATTGGTAAATGAATTCACTGCACTTATTTACAACAATAGCAAGCCCTGCAAGCATGTTTTGTGCGCTATGCTGGTAATACAAGTCTGCTTGATCTTGACACTAGCTTCTAATGTATCTGTATGTGTGTTGTTATTTGTATGATAGCTGTGTGCATAGTACCTAGCAAACCATATTATGTGTTATTTCATTGCCAAACAGACTCCTTTAGCGTCATTCAATGAAGTCTGTTTTGATAAATTCATGCCGTTCACTCTTACCTTGACTTCTGTCTGGAAAAAATGTTCTGGTGTACAATACTCTAAGAACATGAAGGACAGTCTGAGGAGAGGTGGAAATTGGTTTTGCATTTATTTCTTGTAGAAAGAAAACCACATTTTTTAAACTGGCAATTTAAAGTGTCACTAATGGTTGCTAGTTACAGTATGTTTTATATTTTGGGAGTGTTTACATCCATACCTATATGTATATGTATGTATGTATATATGTTTAAAACTTATTTTTTCTTAATAAACATTATAAAACCAGCTCTTTGCTCATTTAAGGATCTGGCCTCTTTAAACTCCGCCTTTCTGAGAATCTGCTCTTCGCTGATTAGTCAGTTGGCACAGTCTGTTTGAGGTTGAGGTCAGCACCTGGTTGAAGGTCAAAGTAGAAATTGTTGATAGGCTGCAGTAAAGGCCATTGGCTGAACTATTGTGGAGATTTGTTATGAACATGTTGGGGAAAGTTACTTTTGAAAGTTATGAATAACAATATTGAGTTACAAGTACTCCTTAAAAAAATAACTTGCATTATTTAGTTACTTTTACGGTAAGTAATGTGTTATTTTAATTTGGAGTTACTTTTGTGTTACTTTTTCTTACCTGCATGACTGAGGCCTGAGCTTTTTCAGAACTTGCAGGGTTTGTTTTTATTTTTAAATTTTTAATAGACGAGTTCTGCAATTAACAATGCACTGTATAACCTACACTTTGATTTTACCTTTAAAAAAAATACCAAAAAATTATTATTTAGATGTTATCTTCTGAAAACGTCCTAAACCCAAAGTCCATTCATACAGAATAATGAAAGATTAAAGCAATGTGTCTACTACTTTTGTTCTTTTTATCTTATTTGTTATGTAAAATCACTTTACATTGAGACAATCCACTTCCACTTTTCTTCAATGCAGTCAAAATAATGAACATTCTCACATTGAGTGCAGGATTCAACATGACGACGTTAATTTTAATTTAGCAATTTTTTTTTCAAAAGCTAATTAATTCAAATTAAAATTATCTTGCATTACATTTTTTAAAAAGTAGCTCAAAGATTATTGCTTATTTTTTTTAAGTAATGCATTACTTTACTTATTACTTAATAAGTATAATGTGATGTAACTCACATTACTTGTAATGGATTAGCCTCAACACTGGTTATGAATCAACAGGAAGTAAGATTGGAATTACATACTAATTTTAGGCAGTTCAGAATCACTTCTTTCTCTTGAAAGACTTTGTGCCATTTATAGTGCACTTCAACTTTGTAGACCTTCTAGATTGACAAACGGCTACATTACTATTTACAAGCCCATTTTTATTGTCTTTTTCTTCTATGATTCTTCAGGATGGACGACATCCAGTTGTGTAAGGAAATCACAAGGCTCAAAAAAGAACTCCAGAAACTGGTTTCCATCCCAGGTATGTTCTTAAAATGAAACATAACCATTAATACAGTATGTTGATGTTGCATTAAGTCTGCACTGTAAAAATATATGTGGTAATTAAGAGTTATCCATAGTTTGTGATTCACAGGTGTTTTTCTATTTATTTACACATTCAAAGTGCATTATGGTATGTTGATCTCTGCTTCGTCAACTTTTGATGTAGAAAATGTTCGCGGCTGCTGTTTATTCACTGTTTGGGTAGTTGGCTGTGCTCCAAATTGGGATTAATGTTTTGTTTTGCAACTACACTAGCGCTGACAACACTAACCATTCACTTGCTTTTCACACTGATTGAACATACTGATACTAATGTTTTGATTGTTATTTTCAAATGTGTTAAAATAAATATTATTTTTGACTTTATTTCGCCGTGTCGTCTCCCTTAATGTTACAACTTTGAGCTAGGTGTAACAAAATGTGTAGCAAAGTGACTTTTGTTGACATTTTAGTAGCTTGATACAACAAAGCATTGCAATAGTCATTCAAATTATTGTACAAACACTAGAAACTTTGCTAGCAGCACTTTTCTCTTATGGTGCAAATTGTACTTCTGTAGATTTTATTTCTCATACAAACATTTTTTTAAACTACTAAAAATGTCAGTAAAATTATTTAAACTGCAGGGTTACATTTTCATCATTAAAAGTTGTTGGAGCAGAGATCAAGTCCCATAATGCAATTTGAAAGTGTAAATAAGCAGAAAAACACCTGTGAATCACAAGATACTGGCAACTCTTAATTAACAGATTTTTTTAAATCTAGAAGACGAATACAGATCTTATTCTCAGTGGTGGAGAGCATCTGTTTTTATTTTCTACCGTACTGAGCAGAGGCTCTGTGATGCTTTAAACAGCTCCAAACTGAACATTGTGTCTGTTAGATACTCAAACAACATGCCTTTTTATTCATCAGTGCAGTCAAAACAGTTTACAGCAAATCTTTTATAATCAATAAGCCATAATAAGATAATTTTTGAAGGATCCTGTAACACAGAGGCCTGGAGAAATGATGCAAAAAATAAAGCTTTGCATTCAGATAGAAAATTATCTCATTTTTCAGGTTTTATTTACTGTATTTATAATCAAATAAATGCAACCTCTGTGATCATCAGAGACTTCTTTCAATAACATTTTTTTAAAATGACCCCTTTTCCCAAACCTGTTGTCAGGATCCAAAAATAATCCAAAACTCAAGAAGATTTATTTCAAAAGATTTCATGCTCTTGCAGCAAGTGAACAATACAGAATAAACACAAGTGGCTCTGTTTTAACAATCTAGGCGCAAAGTCTAAAGCGCATAGCGCAAAAGCATTAAAGGCATGTCCGAATCCACTTTTGCTATTTTAAGGATGGAAAAATAGGCTTTGCGGCTCGGCAAATGGTCTAACAGGGTTGCGCTTATTCTCTTAATGAGTAATGGGTGTGTTTTGGGCATAACGTGTATTAAACCAATCAGAGTCTCATCTCTCATTCCCTTTGCATCGCGCCAGGGCGCATTCGCAACTTACATGGCGGACTTTGTAAGTAAAAAAACTGAATGCTTTTAGCAAGAAAACAGTTAAACAGACCATCTGCAGCACGAGGATAAAAAATGAGCCTCCTCCAATCGGCCTCTTTAATATCTCTTTCTCTTTTTACTCCTTTACTTTAATGGATAAGGAAACGGTGTTGTACTCACTCCACTGGAGACATCCATAAGCCTACATATTTTATTTCGTTTGTTTAGTGCAAAGATTTGTTTCAAAACTATTTCTGAATTCAGGCTAATTTCCAGCAAACGAATAAATAAAAAATAATACCAAAGTGTGGTCAAAAAAGTTATATCCAAACACACGTCCTATTCTTATGCCCTTAATGATGATGATGCATATGTCTCCAAAACCAGACTGGTGGACAAATCTAAACAAATATAAATATGCATATAATAAATAATACTGCTAATAATAATAACATTATACAAATGCAAAATGTGAAAATTAGGGTTGCAGTGGTCTGAAAATAGCAACAAATCACACCAAACACGTCTTACGCCTTATTGCGCCGGGTGTATGATAGGGCACAAGAGGTTCCATTCTGGTTGCTCTGAGTGCTCCTTCAAGGCCAGTTTTTATACAGGCATACAAATAGATGTTGAAGCATTGTCTTTAATAAATGCTCTAAACAGTTTGTTTGGTAGAATTCTATTGATTAAAGCACATGCATGTATAACATTAACTTTGGGTTTCTTTAAAAGTATGCATATATAAAAAGAATATAAATAGAATATATGGAAATGAATTAAATACATTTCTAACACCTGTGAATAGCAGAGTACAATAAAAAAGAAATTCAGCTAACATACTGTATATACAGAATCTGAGGAAGAACTCGATCTGCACTCCTAGTATTATGTGACTTTCTTTGAGATGTCTTCGTGTTCTCTCTTGAACAGCATCATTCACTGCTCCTGTTTTCATGTCAGCCACTCTTTAGCACATGCTTATGACATACTTCACTATAGGTCTCCAGTTTCCAAGGAGATGTGCGAATCAAGCGTACGCTGTGTTTTGTTTACTGCTGAAACCTCATTTCGCAAGTGCACACAAGGCTTGCGCTCACAGAAGAGGTTATTTATTCAATACGGCAGATAATAATGCGCTATACTTTACCATTTTAAATAAGTCACATTCCAGCAATGGTGAGGCCCATTTATTTTGAGACCTGCAGGTTTTTCTGGCTTATCTGTGGAGGCAGGGTTTTCTTATACAGTTAGCTCTATATGCAAGCCAACACAGTTTTAATAATTGTGGCTCTGTATGCTACCAGAATGGAAGTTAAAGGGATAATTCACCTAAAAAAAATAGCATTTTCTCACTATTTACTCACCCACAAGTGGTTCCAAACCTTTAAGAGTTTTTTTATTCTGTTATGAATATTGCTGAGAAAACCTGTAACCATTGACTTCCATTGTAGAAACATCAAATACTATGGAGGTCAGTTACAGGTTACCAACTTTCTTCCAAATATCTTCTTTTGTGTTCAACGTGTATATTTTTTTTGTGAGAAATGAAGGTCAAACAGGTTTGGAACAATAAGAGTGAGTAAAAAATGATAGTGTTTTCATTTTAGTTTGAACTATAATTTTAAACAGTACAGATGTAATTGAAATGCAGAAATTCAGCTGTTACTTGTGTCCAAAAATGGTCATAAAAGTATTATATTATATCATATGAAAGTAAAAAATGCCCTGGAATATCACTTTAATGGGAGAATATTTGCCGTTAGTATAAAAGCTAGTTTCTGATCATATGTAGGATTTATTAAAAAACATAGGAAACAATTGTTAGTAAATTACGCAAATAATAACTGAGAAACATCAATTATAATACTTAAATATGACATTTTGTTATCAATATGACTAATAATTTTCCATAGTCTAAAGCTGTCAGATATTTTCATTTTTGTCTTAATAAATCGGTTTGCTTTTTAGAAGTATTCTCTCATAGGTTGCATTTTGTTTGATCATAAAATGCAGTAAAAACATCTTTATTGTGAAATAATATTACAAGCTAATTTTCAGTTACTAATTTCAGTTATTAATTATTTATTTAGCCGATGCTTTAATATACACTTACTGGCCACTTTATTAGGTACACCTGTTCAACTGCTCGTTAACGCAATTTTCTAATCAGCCAATCACATGGCAGCAACTCAATGCATTTAGGCATGTAGACATGATCAAGACAATCTGCTGCAGTTCAAACTTAGCATCAGAATGTGGAAGAAAGGTGATTTAAGTGACTTTGAATGTGTCATGGTTGTTGGTGCAAGACGGGCTGGTCTGAGTATTTCAGAAACTGTTGATCTACTGGGATTTTAATGCACCATCTCTAGGGTTTATAAAGAATGGTCTGAAAAAGAGAAAATAACCAGTGAGCGGCAGTTCTGTGGGTGCAAATGCCTTGTTGATGCCGGAGGTCATATGAGAATGGCCAGACTGGTTTGAGCTGATAAAAAGGCAACAGTAACTCGAAAAACTTGTTACAACCGAGTTATGTAGAAGAGCATCTCTAAATGCACAACACGTCCAACCTTGAAGCAGATAGGCTACAGCAGCAGAAGACCACACCAGGTGCCACTCCTGTCAGCTAAGAACAGGAAACTGAGGCTACAATTCGCACAGGCTCACCAAAATTGGACAATAGAAGATTGGAAAAACGTTGCCTGTTCTAATAAGTCTCGACTTCTGCTACAACATTCGAATGGTAGGGTCAGAATTTGACGTCAACAACATGAAAGCATGGATCCATCCTGTCTTGTATCTTGTATATGTCTTGTATACCTGTGTTGACTGTACTCATATGACCTCCACTGTCACCAGACCTCAATACAATTGAGCACTTTTGGGATGTGGTGGAACAGGAAATTTGCATCATGGATGTGCAGCAGACAAATCTGCAGCAACTGTGTGATGCTATCATGTCAGTATAGATCAAAATCTCTGAGGAATATTTCCAGTACCTTGTTGAATCAATGCCACGAAGGATTAAGGCAGTTCTGAAGGCAAAAAGGGTCCAACCCAGTACTAGTAAGGTGTATCTAATAAAATGGCCAGTGAGTGTATTTCACAATGTACAATATTCTGTTATAAATAAATGACTTTTCCTTAGTTGTTTCCATCTATTCTTTTTATATTGGAAATCTAATATGCACATACAAAAAAATTAATTTGAGCACATCAGAATATGATAAACTTTTGTTATCCAATAAGAAATAATGTGCATAAATTTTGATGTAAACACATCTACCAAATAAAGTCTAGCATGTGCATCAAAAACATCATGTAATTTTGTTTTAACAAAAATTTAAATGTGTGTGATGGGACAGCATTAATGGACAAACCAGCAGACTGACCACATTGCACAACACAAGATATGTTGTTTTGGTCATTCTAAAATCCCTTAACCAAAGTCCATCATCAAAGTGGTTCAGTATTATTACCTCCAGAACCATCTTAAGCATCTGCACTCCCAAAAAGCGATCTCACATCTCTAAAAGCCAACACACTGTGACTGCAATTAATCTTTTGAGGCACAAGTCATTTATTATATAAGGAAAAAAGCACACAGTGGCTTCTCCCACTGCATTAAATTCCGTATTTCTTTTAGAAATTTAGCACCAATACCAGAAAGTGACGAGTTTGTTCTTTGACTCATTGGATGGAAAGAGTGCTTTATTTGCAAATGTTTTGTGCAGTATTACAATCGAATTTGCATCTTTGGACGGAAACATAACTAGGGTCCTTATTCTCACAATCTTTTAAAAATCTTACTTATATGGTGATTTGATGCTCAAAAATTATTTCTTAAACCTATTGTTTTCTATCTGCTTAAAAATTTGGGATTAAAACTGATGTCCATTCTGAAGTTCACAAGTGTTTACCATCGTTTCTGATCAATTTTCCTTTGCAGACAAAGACAAATCCAATGAGGACCGACAGCGTGAGGAGGAGCTGCTTCAACAGATCCAGAAGCTGGTGGAGACGCGTGACTTTCTAGTAGATGACATGGAGTTTGAGAGGCTCAGGTCAGTTTTAAAGAGCCTTTAGAGACATTCAGGCACACGAGCTGTAACCCTTTAGATCACCGCCCAGCATGCGTGACTATCAGCTCTGAGAATGTGTTTTGTGCCTCTTGTGGCTGTTCCCTCATCTGTGAAGATGCCGCAATCCAATTACCCTCCACTCGAAGCCAATAATCCACCCTTACTTCACACACACACATACACACACACCTAACGTCACGCTCTCAGATGCTCCCAGTGGCTCTGATTCTCAGAAAACAGAAAGATTGATTCACATGCAAGAATTGAAATGAAAAAAGAAGATAGGTGTTGTGTGTTGTTGTTTTTTTCATTGAGTTTGACTGGTTTCCATCTGCCAGGACCTCACAACCGTGTGTGTGTGTGTGAGTAATTGTGAGTGACGCACGCATTACAAGCCAACATGGATGAAGTCCTCACAGTTTATTTACAGGATAAATGAGCCGCCGTCACCCGCATGACAAGCAGCTATTGCACCGGTGGGTGCTGGAGAGTGAGAATAACAGCGAGATGTCAAACGCTCACACTAAAGCTCATGTGCTAAGAGAATAATTGATTGTTTGGAGTTTTAGTGTGAATGTTTGGTGAGTGTGCACCGTCTCAATTCACAGCTGTTCATGTGTGGGTCTGCTTTTTAATTTTAAAGACTAAATAAATAATAAGACATGCTATGTTGGTGGGTGCAGCACACAACAACTAACCACTGAACATGAAACAAGAAATGTAATAACTGTATGTAGGAATTTTTGTAATGATTTTGTATTCATAGCTTCAGGAATCAGCTGTTATAATGTAATATAATATCATATAGAATAGTAAAGTATATTTATAATATAATATAAAATAATATAAGATAAGATAATATAATGATATTATATTATACCGCCCGGGCGGTTGCGGAAGCACAAACTCGGGCCTAGGAAGAGTTCGGGGATACCATGGAGGAAGACTATCGGTTGGCCCCAAAGAGATTCTGGCAAATTGTCCGGCGCCTCAGGAGGGGAAAGCAGCTCCACATTGACACTGTTTACAGTGGAAGTGGGGAGCTGTTGACCTCGACTGGGGATGTGGTTTGACAGTGGAAGGAATACTTTGAGGATCTCCTTAACCCCACCGACATGTCTTTCATTGAGGAAGCAGAGACTGTGGATGCAGGGGTGGACTCATCCATCACCCAAGCTGAGGTCACTGAGGTAGTTTGCAAGCTCCGCAGTGGCAAAGCAGCAGGGGTGGATGAGATTCTCTTTAGTCTCTGGATGTTGTGGGGCTGTCTTGGCTGACAGGGCAACTGGGGACTGGACTGGGCAACTGGGGTGGTGCTTCCCATTTTTAAGAAGGGTGCTCCAATTATAGGGGGATCACACTCCTCAGCCTCCTGGGGAAAGTCTATGCCAGGGTACTGGAGAGGAGGATCCGGCCGATGGTTGAACCTAGGATCCATGAGGAACAATGTGGTTTTTGTCCTGGCCGTGGTACACTGGACCACCTCTATACCCTCACCAGGGTGCTTGAGGGTTCATGGGAGTATGCTCAACCAGTCCACATATGTTTTGTGGACTTGGAGAAGGTGTTCGACTGTGGCATTCTGTGGAGGGTGCTCGGAGAGTATGGGATCAGAGGCGCTCTGTTAAGGGCCATCTCTTCCCTGTATGAACAGAGCAGGAGTCTAATTTGCATTGCCGGCAATAAGTCAGACTTGTTTCCAGTGCATGTTGGACTCTAGCAGGGCTGCCCCTTGTCATCAATTCTATTCATAATTTTTATGGACGGAATTTCAAGGTGCAGCCTCGGGCTGGAGAGGGTCCAGTATGGGGACCACAGGATTTCATCTCTGTTATTCGCAGACGATGTTGTCCTGTTGGTTTCATCGAACTTGGACCTTCAGCATGCACTGGGGCGGATGGAACGTGAGATTGACAGGCGGATTGGTGCAGAGGCAACAGTAATGCGATCGATGTACCGGTCCGTTGTGGTAAAGAAGGAGCTGAGCCGAAAGGCAAAGCTTTTGATTTACCGGTCAATTTACGTTCCTACTCTCACCTATGGTCATGAGATTTGGGTCATGACCGAAAGGACAAGATCCCGGATACAAGCGGCCGAAATGAGTTTCCTTCGAAGGGTGGCAGGGCGCACTCTTATGGATAGGGTGAGGAGCTCTGACACTCGGGAGGAGCTCAGAGTAGAGCCACTGCTCCTTCACATTGAGAGAAGTCAGCTGAGGTGGCTCGGGCATCTGTTTCGGATGCCTCCTGAACGCCTATTTAGGAAGGTGTTCCAGGCATGTCCCACTGGGAGGAGGCCTCAGGGAAGACCTAGGACACACTGGAGGGACTATGTCTCCTGGCTGGCCTAGGAAAGCCTCAGGATTCCCCCGGAGGAGCTGGAGGAAGTGTCTGGGGAGAGAGAAGTCTGGGGTTCTCTCCTAAGACTGCTACCCCCGCGACCCGGCCAGAAAATTAATGATGAATAATATAATATAATATAATATAATATAATATAATATAATATAATAT
>CAIGQZ010016425.1:13976071-13994939 GCA_903798205.1 Danio tinwini
ATAATATAATATAATATAATATAATATAATATAATATAATATAATATAATATAATATAATATAATATAATACATTACATTACATTACATTACATTACATTACATTACATTACATTACATTACATTACATTGTATTGTATTGGGTTGTGAGGGCAGAATCAACCTGTCAATCACATCAGAACAACTAATAGTGATCTACAAACATTTAATCGATTCCTACATTAATACTTTAATGTCTGAAAATCTGTTTTACTCAGATATACATTACAAAAATACTATTGCACCTAATTCTAGAATACTATTTCCATGTCATGCCTACTTTCGGCTATAGACAGAATCCTAAAAAAAATTATTCTGTTTGCTAAGTCAAAACAAACAATAAGGATAATGTATGCTACTGACTTACAAAGGAGAGGGACCTAAATGATTGAGGCTGGTTTGGACTTGTCAAACACCAATAAACTACAATGAATACCCAAAGCAACCACCAGGATATGCTAACAAGTGCTAAAAAACACTCTGAATGCAATCACACATCATCATGACAGGTATTGAATGGGTTTGCACCTCTAACATTTCCATCAGAAAATATACTTACAGAATATATACTAACGTACTAACCTGTATGGCTTTGATAAAACACGATTTTTGACATTTGCATTATTATATCTTTTTAAAACATTATTAAACCTTAGCATTCGGTATGTACTTAAAGCTTCATATGCAGGCAAATGTATGGAAACATAGTTTATTTCAAAATAATCGATGATGCTTTTTTAAGTGAAATGGAATTTTGAGAAGGGGGAGGAATTTCATATTTGCAAATTTCCACCTATCATCTTTCACTCACAGCAAAGGAACTGTTGGAGGGGCGTGGCTTAACATATATTTTTCAAGCTGTCAAACTGACATCACCAGAGAAGTAATGTCATTTCAGAGCAGAAGCTAATGGTCAGATTTTCATTAAAGATGACCAAACCAATTCAATTTGATCTTTATTTCTATAACGCTTTTACAATGTAGATTGTGTCAGAGCAGCTTAACATAGAATTTCTAGTAAATTATAAACTGTGTCAGTCCAGTTTTCAGAGTTGAAGTTCAGTTTATTTCAGTACAGTGTGGTTCAAATTTCACTGCTGAAAGTCCAAACACTGAAGAGCAAATCTATCGATGTGCGGCTCCACAAGTTCCAAACCAAGCAAGCCAGTGGTGAGGAACAAACTTCACCAATTGACAAAAATGAAGGAAAAAAAAAACCTTGAGAGAAACCAGGCTCAGTTGGGCACAAACATTTCTCCTCTGGCTAAACTTCCTGTGCAGAGCTGCAGTCTAGGCACCGGAGACTAGAGAACGCTGGACATCCATCATGGAGATGAATCAAACTGTTTTCAGTAGATTATCTTGCAAAACTTAAGAATAACAATGTGCTTTATTAAAAGTAACATTTACATTTTTTATTTCATGCAGATTTTAATAATTGTTATTGTTTTTGAAGGAAGAAAATTCAAAATAACAGCATTTGTTTGAAAAAAAAACTATTTTACAAAGATTTTTGAAATCTAATGTCACATTGAAGACTATGAAAGACTTTGCTTTGAATTCATATTTATTCACATTAGTTAATGAAAATACAATTGTTGATTTTCAGTTTGTTAGTGCATTAGCTAATGTTAACAAGCATTATTTTGTATTTTATTAGTGCATTAGTAAATGATGAACTATGATATTTAAATGCTATATAAAGGTATGTTAGAAAATTTGCTAAATATTACCTTAATTTAATTAAAGCTTATTGTGAAGTGAGACCAAAACAGCATATATACACTATATATTCTTCAGTACTTCTAAATTTTAATAATATTTCATAATATTTATGTTTTTATTTTATTTTCAATCAAATAATGCAGCTTAACTATAAGAATCTTCCTTTAAAAACATGCAAAATTCTACCTTGCTTTAATCCTGACTCATCTATGTTCATTTGTCTGCTTTATATTTGTTTTTCTGCACTCAGAGAGCGAGAGGAGGACAAAGAGATGGCTGACTTCCTACACGACAAATTTCCCAACAGGTGCAGCTTAAAAAGTATGTACATGCGTAAATGTGTGTGTTGTTTAAATGTGTTGTTTTTTTCCTCTTTGAATCCCCAAATGAATAATAATCTGTTCTTTTGAGCATCTTAATTGTCTTACTGCTTGTTTTAGTTTAATGAAAATGGAGACTCGCGAGGAAGTTTTGTCACAAGCATGAATGCAAATTCTGTTCACCGAATGTTAATAAGCTGTGCTGTCTTCATTTGCTTTCCTTCGGTTTACAACTAATGAGCTAATTGGGAACTGTGAGAAACAGTGCAGATATGCTTGAATGTCTCTGCAAAAAGGAATGTTTGACTAAACTAGGGAAAACAATCAGTGCTGTGGAAAGATTTGATACATTTATTTAAATCCTCCCTGATTTCAGAGCTTACTAACTAAACATTATGGGCCCTATCATATCATGGACCCAATCACACAGCCAGTGTTTTGCTATATTATTTCAGTGAGCATAATTTCAGTTTAAATCAACTCAAACAAACTGAACTGTGTGTCTTGACTGAATACATCTAATCTGGGTTGGGTTTCCTGATATTGATGTATCTTGGCTCTTCAGTTAATGTACGTTAAAGTGATATATTTAAGTTTCGATGCATTTGACAAATAGGCTGTTATTTTATTTTATTTTGTTTTATTTATATAGCACATTTCATACTCAATGGTAAGTCTAAGTGCTTTACATAAACATAAATAAAAGAAACAAGTATATGAAAATTATCAGTCACATGATCATTGAATAAATAAGACTCAAACTGGGATCTTTACTGTGCACCTCAAATCATTTTAATTCATTTCAAAACAGCTGAAGAATGTTCAGGCCACTACTGATTATTTCAGTTTTACTAAATTAACTTGACTTACTGTAAATATTTTTGGTTCTACCTAGGTGTAAAGTTAGTCTTTAATACGCAACCTAATGCTCTTGAAATTGCTGTCCACCCAGTATTTTTGTAAATGTTGTAGTACAAATACACTTTACTTTTTGAGCTCAACAGCATTCAGAGATGCTGAAAATGACTCAGAGAAGGTCATTGTATATTTCTCTCTCTCTTTTAAGTCAAGTCAAGTTGAGCTTTATTCTCTCTCTCTCTCTCTCTCTCTCTCTCTCTCTCTGTCTCTCTTTCTCTCTCTTATTTTCAGGTCAAAACAAGGACAGGAGAATGACATCTAGAGCACAGCAGACTTCGTCGTCTCCATATATGAGCAAGACAGGTATCACGCTGCTGAAAGAGTGCTGCGGCTTCACCTGCTCCATCATGTAAAACAGCAGAGTGACACGTAAACAAACCCTCAGACCCATGATTCAGCACAATATTGTCAAGCACTCGCACATTTCATTTCATAACAGATGGCAGAAGGTGAGCGCCTAACTCATGTGCATTTCATGCAAGCCATAATTGACGACAGGGTGTTGAGTGTGTTGCTGTGACATCTCGGGTGTGCTTTATTTTCTAACAATTAAACACTCTAGAGTGAGTTATTCTGGTTACGCTACAGTTACATGTGTCAGGTTTTGTCCTCGATCACTTTCTGCAAGGTACCCACGCATCCTAGAGATTTGGAAAGGTTGTTTCCCAATAAAGGAAGTGACCTGGAGATTGATAGATATAACCAAATGTCCTGAAAATAATCCTTTTTTTGTACTTGATATTTTTTTTGTATTTTGGAGTTTAGATTTTTCAGTTTAAACTAATTACTGTCCATAAACAAAAATATCTGTAAATTTTGTTTTCCGTATTTTGTGATAAAAAATTTTCACTTATTTATGCTTCTGAATTGAATTATGAGACCTTGATTTCCAAACACTTTTGATGTTGAAAAGTTTGAAAATGTGACTTTTATTGACATTTTTAATAGTATAAAGTGATATATTTTTGGGTTTGTGTTGTAAATTACGGTACATAAACCTGGTAACAAGCATTACTGGCCACTGCCAGTACATTTTCTGTTATTTTAAAGACTTAGTCTATAAAATGTAAATAAACTCTTTTCTCTCTAAAATGTCAATAGAACTCACCATGTTAAAAGTTTAGTTTTTGACATGAAAAGTGTACAAGCAAAGATAAAACGCTCATCATGCAATTCACAGCTGTTTATTGATAACCACCACATTGAATTAGTCGAAAGGTATAAGTGCCTAGGTACTATTATTTATCATTTAATTCTAATGAAAATACTGAAAGACTTTGTAGGACAGGCCAACAAATACTGTATTGTCTGCAAAAATTTGCGAAGTTTAATATTGATAGGACTCTGATGGTAGCATTTTATAAGGTCTATATAGAATCCATTTGAACCTTTTCATTGATTTGTTGGTTTGCTTCTTTAAAAGTAAAACAGAAGAACATGCTGTTTAGGGGTTTAAATACTTGCAGCAAAGTATTAAGGGGTAAAGGTGCCGGGATTATCCTATTTGTGATGAAAGCCAGGTGTTAAAGAAAGCCCATCAAATTACATCTGATATATACATCAGATGTATATACAGTATCAATACATACATGCATACATACATATATATATCCATACATATTTACATACTTTTTTTTATTCATTTCAAATACTTCCCTCAGGATCTCGGTATAGGGTCCCTTTGGCAAAGACCAGATTTAAATTTAGATTTTGTTCTTTGTACGATTGATTTGTTGAATTTTAATGGGAAGAGGTAGTTGCTGTTTTTAGTATTATTAATGTTGTTTAATGTTTGTCTTAAGCGTGTGGTTTGATATATGTGTTGTAAATCTATTACGCTGCAGAACAAATTGCCCCCAAAAGGGGGACAATAAAGTTTACAGTACAGTACTAAATAAACAGAAAACACCTGTGAATCTCAAAATATGAAACCTGTTAATTAACATATATTTTTACAGTGTAAATATGATGACAGCTGAGCTATAGCCTTGGCCTCAGCTGTCAAATGACAAATACATTTCAGTTTTGACCCTCTGAGGTTCCTCTAGCCCATTTGTGACCACCATGAATTGCCTGAAAAAAGCTACTTAAAATGGCCCAGAAAGTTGTTTCTTAAAAAATGTGGGAACCCTATACTCCTCTGTGTGGGACTAGTTTCATTATGCAAATCCTGCAATCATTTGGCATAGTGATATAAAGCTTTAATATGGTCTGGAACTACTTAAGCTGTACAGTTGAAAAAATATCAGTGCTCTTTACAATGTTCATCAACCAATCAGAATCAAGCATTTAACCACATTATAGTATTATTTAAAGTTAGTAAAATCATTCAGCATGGTGATGTTTAACCATAATGTGCTCACAACCTGTCTGGAACTTTTTTTAGCTCACAGCTAGTTTCCCTAAAAAGAATTGTGCACTTTAAAATGTTAATCAACCAATCAGAATCAAGCATTCAACCATGCTAATGTCATTCGTCATGGTGATTTTAAGCCGTTAGCAGTCACAGTCTGTCTGGAACTTCCTCTAGTGTGACTGTCCCTAAAAAATGTGCACTTTAGCATGTTCATCAACCAATCAGAATCTTTCAAGCATTCAGCAACCTGAATAACTGTATTAAGCTAGAGGAGATATTCAGAATTAAGAGTGTGAATTAGATGGTATTTCCACAATTTAAATGGAGCTGTGTTAAAGCAGAGGACTAATGTTAAGCTGAAGTGCAGGATTTTCCATGAGCAGTTGTTCAATTTGAGCTCTTGCTCTTGTTGGGACATTGTTTTCTCCCTTACTTTTTGCAAAATACCAAATTGTCTGTTTTGGAGTTGCATCACCTGCCAGCCACAATGTTTGTCACCATAACACTGACTGAGTAAAAAATTGTTCACCTAAAAATTATTCGGTATCACTGTATTTTGATGGTCCATTTAAAGCATTTTGTTGAATTTAGGTTACATTGCATCTATATGCAAACTAATGCTCATTAGATTATGAGTATACTGTTAGGTTGGGGTTAGGGTTAGTGTAAGTTGACATGTACTTACAAAGTTTAATATAGTGAGTTAAATGTCTTTTGAAGGTGCTGTATCAGCGGATATTAAGCAGACAGTCTATTCAAATGAGAAGTAATTGGCATGTGGTTGCAACTTTTAGTCAACAAAATGTGCAATAGGGACCATCAAAATAAGATTTAAAATAATTCAGTTTTGGTGATAAGAAGATTTTGGAACAGACAAAAGACCTTTTGCGTTGACAATTTTGACTGAAGAATTTATTAAATCTGAATGCAGCACACAGGATTGTTATTATAATTCACTAAACTACAGCCAAAAGTCACATTGGCTACTTTAAATTTTCATATAGGGTAATGGGATGTAAACATTCTTCCTTCTAACTTCTGCCTTCACCTTTTTCATCATAATTTTTACCACAGTGTTGTATATTTTAGTGGTGTCTAGTTTATCTTGACATTATACAAATGCTGTTTGAAAGTTAAAGTTAATATGTAATTTATTTATTTTATTTTTTGTGTGTGTGTGACAATTTCTTTTACAGTATTTCCTATAATATTTTTACTTCTAGAGAAAGTCTTGTTTCTAATAGTTTTGCTGTAATAAAAGCAGTTTTTTAATACAAATTTTAAGGTTAATATTATTAGCCCCTTAAGAAAATATTTTTTTCTGATTGGATACAGAACAAACCAGTTCTACAATAACTTGCCTAATTTACTTAGTTAGCATAGTTAACCTAATTAAAATAGTTAAGCCTTTAAGTTTCACTTTCACTATCTTGCAAAATAATTTAGTTATTAGAAACTAGTTATTAAAACTAAAAATGTGTTGAAAATCTGTTAAATATAACGGGGGAAATGTTTTTAAAAGAATTCAAATTTCACAGGAGGGCTAATAATTTTGACTTTATAATTTATCTAACAAAATAAATCATTTGTGTGAATTGTTGTGTGCAACAACAAAATATTAAAATGTCATGTTATAATGTCACAAACTTGATGTGACGTATTATGCTGCTCGGCTATGCAGGATTTCATTTGTGCTGATGCTTCTATTGTAATTTTCATGCCTCTAAATGATATTTTTTCACTAATGAGTGTAAACAACTTCTGGTGAACAAACCAATGCTTCGTTATCATTTGGTGGATTGGACAGCACCAACATAAAACACATTGCTTTATTACAAAATCACCATTTGAGATTTTTGTCCCCATATATATCCCAGCAAGTCTTATTAACATACTCTTATTTAATAAGCTAGGGTCACAGAGAGTGTGGCTTTATTGACAGGTTCCTTATTAGAGAAGACAGGAAGGAAACCAGAAATTACAGGCAATAAATGTCGGAGGATGTAAAATCTGCTGGTATTTTGAATAAGCCGACTCTCTCCCTGTATAATATAATCAAGATTGTGTTTATGTGGCAATTGTTCTTCATCAGGCTCTCCGAGAGGATTCAGCATCAGTGACATTTGTGTTGATTGGCTGAACACTGTCCACAGCTGAAGGGAAATCCAAGGCTGTGTGCAGGAATCATGTGTTTGAATGGTGCCTGATGATGGGGTTGTTGCTAGAAGGGATACAGCTGCGGCTTAACAAAACGTATTTTTATTATTTTTTTAAATTACATATGAATTGTTTTTTATAACATCTACCCTCACCCCAAACTTAAACTTACCCCTCACAAAATAATAATATTAATAATATAATATATTAAAGGGCACCTATTTGACCTGAAATACATCTCATTAGTCAAAAATACCAAGTACGTTTATTTGATGTATTTTGTGGTGTTTTTTCAAGCCTTTCTGAAATGATGAGTCACACACAAATGCCTTTTGCAGCACACACACACACACACATACACACACACACACATATATGTGCGCGTTTACTGACACTATATGCAGCCGTGGTGATTATAGCGGTTAAGAATTAGATAGTGATTTTACTGTCTTTATTACAAACATGCTGTTTTAAAAACGTTTTAAACTTATAAAACTTATAAAAATCACATAGAGTTGTAATAATTATTTTAATCGCAGTTTATTTGCAGTTTATTTATCTGTGGACCTGTGTATACATGTTATTATAGAAACATGGGCCTGTCAATCAATTCGGTGGGCGGGGATCATGTTGCAGTGGGCCTCAAAAGCACTGTGATTTGGGTCCTATTTTAACGTCAGGAAATTTAAAATAAGAGACTTGTTGTGTTTCTGTCACTCGAATATGACAGTGGACACACAATCCAAACAGCTTACAAAAGTTGACTTTCATGAGGTGCCCTTTAATATAGACTGTAATTACCTGTAAATTCACTTTCCCAGGATTTCATGCATGGCACTTCACATTTTATGTATTTTTGTTGACATCACTATGGTTCTTTTTAGCATCTGTCATGTATATTACAGTTTAATGTTGGAAATAGATAAGAATAGGGTGGTTATGGGTAGGTAATGAGGGATTAATGTCTAAGGGCCCATCAACCGTGTAATTAATACGTGATTACAGAAAACAATTACAAATGTAATTACATGCAGATAATTTTTACAGTAAAATACAATGGTAAATGTACACAGTAGTTTATTGTATCAAATTATTAATTTAAAAGTATAAACATAGTATTTGAGGCCACTTTAAGTCATCAGTCCAATGCATTCACTCCACGAAGTGCTCTCTGCTCTAACAAAGACCATTTTATTCTTACAAAATGCTTTTTCTTTTGCTAAGAACTAAACTTAAAAAGACCAAGGAACATTTTCCAGTGTTTTTTTTTTTTTGTCCATTATCTGCACAGGTGCACATGCCTACAGATTTCAGGGGTGCTTTTCTTTCTTTAGAGCTTAATAATTTTTTTAAGATGTATTTTATTATATACTATATATATAAAGATGTATTTTATTATATACTAGTTCAAAGTTGTTTAGATATTTTTGTATATGCTATCATTTAGTGTCATGAAGTCTCCTATAGTCTGAAGTTTCTTATGCTCAACAAGGCAGCATTTCTTTGATCCAAAATACAGTAAAAAGTAATGTTACATAATATAAAATTTGAAAATGTAACTTTTCTATTTTAAAATACTTATTGAATACTCATGAAATAATTATTCATCCTTGTGATGCAAAGCTGAATTTAGTCTCAGATTCACACAATCCTTCAGAAATCATATACTAATATGCTGAATTGAAGCTATAGTTGTTGTTTTATTGTTATTTTTCTTAATAAGAATACAATGTTACGCATTGGTTATTTAATAATTGTTAATAATATTTCTATGACAATGTATAGATATTTGCTTTCACTTTAGATTGATTTGATGCTGAATAAATTCATTGAATTTATCATTGAATGAATTAACCTAAATTAATTTATTATAAAAACAGTTCACTAAAATGTGAACAGATTTTTATTTTATATTATTTTTACTCGTTTTAATAAGTATCTGAGTATAACTAAAATCTTTTCTCCCAGTTTCTCTTTTTGGCTTTCAACCTTTTCCTCTGTTGATCTGCATCTCACACACACACGCACACACACACACACACACACACACACACACACACACACACACACACACACACACACACAGAAATGTGCAGTGACTCATAACTGACTCATTCGTGACCAAGTTAATTACCGGAGGATGTTCTTGTGAGTTCTGCCTCTAATGAAGAACTGCGAAAAGCTTTGAAATTTTCACAGGTATGTTAATCAACAGTAAGGCGCATGCCAAAAAAACAATATTGCTTTGCAGCTGTCATTTTCTTGTCGCTGAAGCCTTATTAGAATTATCTGAAATGACATGACACACAATGTAGGCTAATCTGAAAAAATGAAGACCATGAAATTAAAAATTTACAACATAAATATAGAATCCGTCATTTATATCCGTGCTGTCATGTGGATTTTCGCATCGTTGCAATAGCAGGGTTTCTCATCAGTGCCACAGGTGTTACTCTGAATACTTTATCTTTGTAAAGTTCAGTAAACAATCACACAGAGACATACGCCACCATGTGGTCAATCAATTCACTGAAGGAAGTCTAGAAATGTTTCAACGGGTAGAGTTTGGAATGATTTAAATATAAATAACAACAATAATGGTTTGGAATAAACAATAACAGAATAGATTTGACCAAGTTTTAGGATCGTTACTTCAATGTCACATGATCCATCAAATGCCATTCTAATATTATAATTATCATTATTTTTTAGTTAATAGTTTTTTATATTGTTATAAGTACTGAAAACTATTTATGCAGTTTGATATGTTATGGAAACATATTATTTTTTATTTTATTGATTTATTTTATGAACAAAATTTGACAGAACAATGTTTATGTAAAAACTAATATTTTGTAACAGTATACATGTCCATGATATACACATTATCTAGCACAATTGTTCTAAACATTGAAGTAAATTGTCTTAAGTAGCTAATCATCATATTAAAATGTCTTAAGGATCATGCGTAGTGATAAAAATTATAATTAAAATTTTATTAAAATGAATTGAAATGTATTAGAACAGAAAACTGGTATATTATTAATATTTCACATATTTTCTGTACTTTTAATTGAATAAATGCAACCTTGGTGAGTAAATGATAATTAATACCACATCCTGTTCATCACATAAGACAAATTATGATAATTTTAACATGATCGCAGCACTATATGCTTCCTATCAGCTTAATTCCTCCTTATTATCACAGACGTGTTATTTCTGTGGCTTGTATCACAGACTGTAGTGTTTACAACAGAAATCAGTTGACCTTTAGAGCCAAAAAGACGAATATGACTGCAGGCAGTATTTCAGATGTGATAAAGTCTGGCATGCATCAAAATTAGCTTCACCTCCTGTGACATTTATCACAATAGATCCTATAAATCATTTGATTCCAGTTCCTATATGAGGCACAAATGCATCTACAGAGGAATCAAATATTTTGTGAGGTATATAGAGAGCACACACACACAAAACACACACACTGACAGGTCACCAGCCGGCTTTTGTTATGCTCTCTGAAGTCAAATAATGTGGGCATCATCACACTACAGGGCAGGGCCTGCATTTCACAGCTGGTTTGCAAAGTTCCGCACCTTATATCATTTATGCAGATGTCTATGATAATGAATGTTCCTTTCTGTCTTCAAAATCAAAGGTTTATTTGTGTGTGACATTGTGTTCAGAATGGCATCTTAAACAATGCTAATAATACAATTTCGGCAGTATGTACAGTTAAAGTCAGAATTATTAGCCACCCTTTGAATTTTTTTTCCGTTTTAAACATTTCCCAAATTATGTTAACAGAGCAAGGACATTTTCACAGTATGTCTGATAATATTTTTTTCTTTCTGAGAAAGTTTTATTTGTTTTATTTCGGCTAGAACAAAAGCAATGTGGTTTAAGAACCATTTTAAGGTCAAAATTATTAACCCCTTTGGGCAAATTTTTTTTCGATAGTCTACAGAACAAACCGTTTTACAATAACTTGCCTAATTACCCTTACCTGCCTAATACCTAGTTAAGCCTTTAAATGTCCCTTTAAGCTGAATAGAAGTGTCTTGTAAAATATCTAGTAAAATATTATTTACTGTCATCATGGCAAAGAGAAAATAAATCAGTTATTAGAAATTAGTTATTAAAACTAGTATGCTTAGAGTAGAGATGTGTTGAAAAAAATCTCTGTTAAACAGAAATTGGGGAAAAAAAACAGGGGGGCTAAAAATTCAGGGTGGCTAATAATTCTGACTTCAACTGTATACTGCAATAACTGTTTGATTTGTTATTTTTATGATTTGTTTTTACGTATTTATTTATTTTAAATATCTCAATCTAAATATCTTAATGAACTATTTATGACATGCTTTATACAAAGTGCTCAATGAATGTAGCACTGCATACGCAACCTTCATTTCCAGTGTGATGGTTATAATATGCACTTTAAGAGTTAAAAAACATATGCAGGCCAGCTAAATTAATACATGTAAAAAAAAACACTGAGATCTTATGAAGTGAAATCATTAGGATGCAAGAAACTGAACATTATTCGGAGTATACAGATTATATTATGATAGATTCACTCTGTAATTGCCCACTGTATTGCCAGGAGTCACTTTTGTTGTAGCTATTTATTGTATTTTTTTTTTGTATTGATTCTTAAATTGACAGATGTCATTGAGTTTAATTTTTTTTTCCTATTTAGAGTGCAAACATACAACGTACAGAGAACACAGGACACATAAACAGCTACAGAACAGAAATCAAATACCAGGAATGTATATAAACAGCAATGACAGAATAATATTGGCAGTATTGGTGATATTGGTAGCATTCATAGTCAGTGATGAAGATGATGATGATGAGGGTGATGATAATAATATTAATAATAATAGTAATAATGGGGCAGCATGGTGGCGCAATGGGTAGCACGTTCGCCTCACAGCAAGAAGGTCGCTGGTTCGAGCCTCGGCTGGGTCAGTTGGCGTTTCTGTGTGGAGTTTGCATGTTCTCCCCGTGTTCGCGTGGGTTTCCTCGGGTGCTCCGGTATAGGTGAATTGGTGAAAATATGCTGAATAAGTTGGCGGTTCATTCCGCTTTGGTGACCCCAGATTAATGAAGGAACTAAGCCAAAAAAAATGAATGAATGAATAATAATAATAAATAATATGGGCGATATGTTGGCTCAGTGGTTAGCACTCTCGCCTTACAGCAAGAAGGTCGCTGATTCGAGTCCCAGCTAGGTCAGTTAGCGATTCTGTGTGGAGTTTGCATGTTCTCCCTGTGTTGGCGTGGGTTTTCTCTGGGTGCTCCAGTTTCCCCCACAGTCCAAAGACATACGCTATAGGTGAATTGAATTAAATTAAATAAACTAAATTAATCTTAGTGTTTGAGAGTGTGTGTGAATGAGTGTGTATGGATGTTTCCCAGTACTGGGTTGTGGCTGAAAGGGCCGCTGTGTAAAACATATGCTGGAATAGTTGGCGGTTTGTTCTGATGTGGCGACCCCTGATGAATAAAGGAACTAAGCCGAAGGAAAATGAATGAATGATAGTAATATATAATATATATAATTATTATTATTATTATTATAATTATAATACTAATATTAACATTAAATTTGCTGGTGATATAAGTAATATATTGTGATGAAAAGTGATATCAATAATAACAATAATAATAATAAAAGATATGATATGACAATGATTGACTTGAGTCACCAAGAATCATGGTTTTAGTAAAAAAAAAATCTATACTCATAAGTTCAAAACAAATACTAATATTATTTAAATTAACGGCAAATTTTCATGTTAGGGTGAACTATCCCTTTAAGAAAGATTTAAAGCTTGAAATTTAAATTAAAATTTTAAAAGTTGGACAATGCCTTTTGTTTTATATGTTAAAGAGATAGCACGCAGCACACAGTGCATTCTTAGAAAAGCCCCGCTTTTTTCACAGTGCTACTGTCCCTTTAAGAGATGATGTAATCGGTTAAGTTTGTTTTAGCTCTCCAGCTGATCAGCCGAAGCCGAACCGCGGAGCAGGAGAGACACTCGGAGGATGGAGTTTTTCACAGGAAACCCATTTTCTACTCCTGTGGGTCAACTTATAGGCAAGTAACACGCTGGATGAGACCGCAAAGCACGCGTAATGCGTTTAGGCGAGCATCAGTTTAGCCCAGATCAGCAGGTGTACGAAAACCTGATTTGTCGAATACAGCTGCTTGATATGTATATCGAATGTTACATTATTATATGTATATTCGTGGCTAGCATATTTGCAAGACACGCATGAAGACGTATACATCATATAATTAAGCGTGACAGCAAAGGATACGGATAAATTTAGATTGACGCTTTATTTGTGCAATCAAGTATGGAAGGTGGGCTCAATGACCGACCGCTGTTGTGATGATTGGCGGATCTGCCTGTCAATCAAACGCTTTCTGCGAATGGTTGTACAGAAGGGTGGGATGGGAAGCTTTGTTGGAAGTTGCACGTCTCAATGTATCCTAATAACGTTTTGACCTATTTCTTTGCAGCACATATTTCGAAAAGGACTGTTTACAGCCGTGAATTAAAACGGTGGTGTAACTAGATCCAGGTTTGATAGCGGTTTTCACTGCAAATACAATATCAAAGCTGCATTTCATTCATTTTAATGGGTGCACTCTTGTTCTGATGATCTCTTGATAGTGTCATCGCAGCAAATCTCAACTAAATTGGCTGCACAGAGCAATTAGTCGGAGAGGAACTGTTTGTTCCAGCCAAACGCTATAATTATGCATTAGCAGCAAAACGGCCTTTGCAATGTTCAGCTCTAATCCCACATGACATTTTCCTAAGATATAGATTTTCCAAATCGGGATCTGCAAGGAGGTATTAGAAGGTCACTGGAGAAGTTTAGGGACAAGGTCTCACCTAAAAATAAATGCATAATTATAAGATTAAGCAAAAAAATCTAAATAAAACTGTAGGAAATACCTCTAGCATGCTACAGCAGCACTAGCTACATCTACAGTGGCACTAACGTTACATCTAGAAACTAAATGTCACGCGTATCTGTAGTAACGCTTTGTTTATTCTTAGTATAGACATGTAGTTTTATGATTGTTAATATGTATTTACTTTGTAAATAAATGTAGTAATTATATCTAAATAAGACATTTTATATTTGAGTGTTTTTCGGGGTCTGTGACACTAGTAATTGAAAACCACTGTTTTAGAGTAATTCATTTGTTTAAATTGTTAAGTGGAAGGAAACGTTCGTCATTATCAGTACTCACGCTGGAACAATGACACATTTGTAAGGATTTTAATCCAGCTCATCTCTGTCAGTCTTCCACAAATAAAACTTAAAATTGCAGAAGTGTTAATGACAGAACTATATTTTTTTGAGCAAACTGTCTCTTTAAAGTTGGTAGTCGCCTTATGCAATGACTCAGGCAACACACTGAGGGATCTCGCCCTTTCATACTGTTGAAAAGCCTGTTTTCCCTGCCTACATGCTCAGCCTTAATCACTGTAAACACTACAACATTCATGTCAAGCCCGTAGATTATGGCTAGTCTACATTTTTAGCTCTACTGAATGTTTCTGCCTATGAATGGGATTTCAGTAATTATAAATGTTTGTAAATTCTCTAAATAAAGTAAGTCTAGACTATTTACAGCAGAAAGAAGATCTGTCATCATAAGTTTAGTGGTTATAACTCTAGCAGTGTTGTTGTGTCTCATCAAACCACACCACTGGTGGTGAGTGAGAAAATAATGATGTAATAGTGGCCAGCTGACCAACAAAACGTCAGTCAAAACTTGGCTGAAGTCCAAAATAAATTGAGTTTAGTTACCATAATCTCTGAGTTGATCTGTGGTTTTGTATTATGCTCAGTAATTCTTGACAGAAAGGAAGGATGAGTATGAGATCAAATAATGGATGTTTTAAACATTGTTTTCATCCATGACAAAGTATTTGAGTCTTTTATTTTAAAGTGAACTTTGTATCTCTGGTCTTTTGTTCAGAACATGCCACCAGTTCCTCCCTTCCTTCAGAAGACTGGAGCCTCAACATGGAGATCTGTGACATTGTCAATGAAGCACAAGAAGGGTGTGTATGTTTGTACGATGATAGATTTCTGCTTATTTGGTCATGACTTGTGTTTGGACAGCTAAATTACAATTCAGTTAGCCAATGCCATCGTTTTAGGCAAAGAGTTTCTTTTTGCTATTTCTGTTTTGTCAGCTGAACCCATTTAACCCTAAAATATTGAGTACCCCTAATGCTAGGCTCAAACTGCACAATGTTTCTGTCTTTTACAACAGTAACCACCGTGTCAAATTATGCATAATTTTGAGTCCTTGGCTACACGTTGCTTCCCATCCAGTCATCCCTTATTGTCTTTAACGACAAGTGTGATGTCAGAACAAGTGACTGACTTTTTGGAATAAGAGTGTAATCAGGTTCTTAAGGCTCGTTTTACTGGCTGTCTCTTGTCAGAAAAGCCCAAAATAAACTTGTTAGTCTTTCTGTCAGGAAGAAAGTTGTTGTTTATGCCAGTATATTTATGATGTCTTTCATGAATAAACATGAAGTTAAATGTTAATTGTATTCCAACCCTTGCTTTTAATATGCAAATATAGTCTCAGATATAGCCATTTCATTGGATGTTGTGCTTTTTCATACTATTAGCTTTTCATTAGCACACAAACACACTGCAGTTTCGGTTTAAGAGTCCTATATCAGTCCTACATCCAAAAACAAGCTCCATAATAAAAAAAAGCTAATGTTTCACAATTACAAAGTGTCAGAAATTGAGTCGATTCTGCATAAATTCTAAGATTTTCAAAATGCATCTATTGTCTCTTGACTGAACGATTTATGGATCTTTTAACAGTAGATGGTGCTCTTGGCTAGTTTTGTTGTGAGTCTTGTAAGTTGGCTTGTATATCATGAGATTAATGTCATCACAGTTCACTATGTATGAGCACTTGTAATTCACGTAAACCATTTCAAATTTATTATTGATTATATTTAAGTGGTGTTTGTAAGGAATTGGACGCAAGCAGAGTACAGCTGTTTGTAAAGCCTAGAGCGCCATCTGCTGTTTAGTTCAGACTGCATTTTAAAAATCTCTGAATCAATTTCTTTTCTTCGCCACAGCTTTACGCAATACATTTTGTCTCCATTTTGAGCTGTTTTGTCATTTAAAACCTAACTTTTGCATTTACTATCATTCTTTAAATTGTATAAATACTAATAAATGGCTTAATAAACAGTGCATGCGTGCACTGAAATCGTCTTTGTGTTTCTTTGTCTTTGCTTTTTGTTTCTAGATTATATAGCATACATGGGTATTGCTCATCATAACAACATTTGTGATGCTGCTCTGTTTGCAGGCCTAAAGATGCAGTCAGAGCAATAAAGAAGAGGATTCTCGGAAACAGGAATTTCAAAGAGGTCATGCTGGCTTTGAGTGTAAGTTTCAAGAGAAACCGCAAGGATTTTGTACAAAGTTTTTATTCTTCCTTATGCTTGCACTGTAAAATCATCATGCATTCAATATTTAATGTAATTTTGCGTTAATATAAATGATTTAATTCATGCACCAATATCAAGCCACAACTAACTTCTCACGAACAAAAGTCCTTATTCTGGAAGCCTAGAAATGAAGAATATTATTAATAGAATAAAATACTATGGACCTTTTTCACATTTCTGGGGTTTCTCAGCAGTGGAAGTCGTCAAATATGGGTAAACATAGAGCACAGCGAATCAGAGAGTACAACAATTTTTTTCAATCCTATTTGCTAAAATAATAAAAGAAAAAACAAAAAACGCCCCAATGGTGTTATCAAGACTTCCAGAAAAAGGAAAAAAAAATAATTTTTTTTTGTTTACTGTCCTGCCCATAGACACTACATTACAAACGCCTCGCATAAGCGCTAATTTGTTTCTTGTAATTTGATGCAAAGCTGATGTAATGCATACATGAATACATATAAATGTTCATACGTTGTTTTTTTATCTAAATAATAAAAACTTTCAAGGATTTAAGATGCTGATGACCGTTGAACATGTAATAACAGCCTTTTGAAAAGGGTTTATTGCAACCAGTTTAATACTGACTGTAACATCTTACATTATTTTGTGACTAATATATGAATTTTTAACCATTCTTTGGTTTTGCTGCAGGTTTTGGAGGCCTGTGTGAAGAACTGTGGACATAAGTTTCACGTTTACGTGTCCACCAGAGACTTTGTGGAGAATGTATTGGTCCAAACCATCCTGCCAAAAAACAACGCACCAGTGGTTCTCCAGGACAGAGTCTTGATCATGATACAGGTCCAGTGTAAACTCAGCTAGCGCACAAAGTAAACTTCATGTGGTTCATGTGAAAATCTGTGTCTGATCTTATCTTTCTGTCTCTACAGGCATGGGCTGATGCCTTTCGGAGCTCTACAGATCTGACGGGTGTCGTGACCGTATATGAGGATCTCCGAAGAAGAGGAGTGGAGTTTCCCATGACCGAACTGAATGGATATTCCCCTATTCACACTCCCAACAGGGTATTACTTCTGCATATTCAAGTACTTGACAATATGCATAAACAGTTGAAGCTTTGCTTATTTTGTTTCTAAGTTCACTCTTTTAAATTGATAAGATAGTGTTATTTAGTTTATTTATGCATTTATTTATGTTCATTTATGCAAATTTGATTGACATACATTAGACATGCATATAAGATGTAATATATTAAAATATAATTCGTAAATAGTTAAAAATGATTGCTTCCCAAGTAGAATTAGACCTCTTAGAAACTCTTTTATTTGTTTATACTTCACAAATAAAATGGCCTCTTTCCCGTTGTAACATGCTGACGGCCTTAAGTAAATATTCTGTAGACTGCTAGCCTGCTAAGTTTCAGACTTATTCATTTATTAATGCTTGTCTATTACAGACTGTTGAAAGCGTGTCTCCGGTAAAGGCTCACACGGAAAGTCACTCTGTCACATCCTCACAACCACAGAATACAGAGACGCCTGTCACACTGTCTCCTAAACAGGTAACACACACACACACACACACACACACACACACACACACACATAAATGCATGTACAGTATGTGGTTTAGGGTAGAGGACCGGTAATCTCTAGAGTGCTGCATGGAAATGCTAAAGTGGTAAAAAAAGCATTAAAAGTACAAAAATAAATTACAATTAATAAGTTATTTAGAAATGTAAAACAAATAATTAAATAGTCAAATATAAAAAAAAAAATTGTTTAAAAATAAAACAAGTTAAATTAGAACAATCAATGATATCCTACATATATATATATATATATATATATATAT
>CAIGQZ010016425.1:14041778-14052374 GCA_903798205.1 Danio tinwini
ATAATAATAATAATAATAATAATAATAATAATAATAATAATAATAATTACAAAATGAAAACCTATACACAGCACAATTAACATTTACAAATAAAATTTGTCAGTAAAAATCAAATATTTTCACCAAATATATTGGATTTGCTTATTTTTGAATCATGTTTTGAATTTACAAATTGGATTGGCGTATTTTTGAATCGTGTTTCGAATTTACGTATTAAATGTTTTGAATATATGAAATGGATTTGTGTATTTAGGATTTGTTTTGAATTTGCAAATTGGATTTGCGTGTTTTGAATTTACAAATTGGATTTAATTTTTTTTATCATGTTTTGAATTTACATATTGGATTTGAGTATTTTTGAATTTACAAATTAGATTTGCGTGTTTTTGAATTTACAAATTGGATTTGCGTATTTTTGAATCATGTTTTGAATTTACGAATTGGATTTGTGCATTTTGATTTTACGAAGTGGATTTGCGTATTTTTTTTAATCGTAATTACATCTTACAAATTGGATTTGCTTATTTTTCAATCGTGTTTTGAATTACAAATTAGATTTGTGTGTTTTGAATTTTACAAATTGGATTTGCGTATTTTTAAATCGTGTTTTAAATTTACAAATTGGATTTGCGTGTTTTGAATTTACAAATAGGATTTGCATATTTTTGAATCGTGTTTTGAATTTACAAATTTGATTTATGTATTTTTGAATTTTGTTTTGAATATATGAAATGGATTTGTTTATTTGTGTTTTTGATTTACAAATTGAATTTTGTAAATGTGAATTGCATGTATGAATTTTATTTTGTAAATGTAGTATTTTTAAGAATGATCTGTTTTCTTTTAGATGAATTGTGTTTTGAATTTACAAAATAAATTAGCATATTTTTGAATGGTGTTTTGAATTAACGAATTGGATTTGCGTGTTGAATTTACAAATTGGATTTGCATATTTTGAATCGTGTTTTAAATTTACAAATTGGATTTGCATGTTTTGAATTTACAAATTGGTTTTGTGTGTTTTGAATTTACAAATTGGATTTGCATATTTTTCAATCGTGTTTTGAATTTACGAATTATATTTGCGTATTTTTGAATCATGCTTTGAATTTACAAATTGGATTTGCGTGCTTTTGAATTTACAAATTGGATTTGCTTATTTTTTTAATCATGTTTTAAATTTACAATTTGGATTTGCGTGTTTTTGAATTTACAAATTAGATTTGTGTATTTTTGAATCGTGTTTTGAATTTACGAATTGGATTTGTGCATTTTGATTTTATGAAGTGGATTTGTATATTTTTTTTTTATCGTAATTTCATCTTACAAATTGGATTTGCTTATTTTTCTATCGTGTTTTGAATTTACTAATTAGATTTGTGTGTTTTGAATTTACAAATTAGATTTGCGTATTTTTGAATTTACAAATTGGATTAGCAAATTTTTTTATTGTGCTTTGAATTTACAAATTGGATTTGGATTTGTGCATTTTGATTTTATGAAGTGGATTTGCGTATTTTTTTTTTATCGTAATTTCATCTTACAAAATGGATTTGCTTATTTTTCAATCGTGTTTTGAATTACAAATTAGATTTGTGTGTTTTGAATTTTACAAATTGGATTTGCGTATTTTTAAATCGTGTTTTAAATTTACAAATTGGATTTGCCTGTTTTGAATTTACAAATTGGATTTGCATATTTTTGAATCGTGTTTTGAATTTACAAATTTGATTTATGTATTTTTGAATTTTGTTTTGAATATATGAAATGGATTTGTTTATTTGTGTTTTTGATTTACAAATTGAATTTTGTAAATGTGAATTGCATGTATGAATTTTATTTTGTAAATGTAGTATTTTTAAGAATGATCTGTTTTCTTTTAGATGAATTGTGTTTTGAATTTACAAAATAAATTAGCATATTTTTGAATGGTGTTTTGAATTAACGAATTGGATTTGCGTGTTAAATTTACAAATTGGATTTGCATATTTTGAATTTACAAATTGGTTTTGTGTGTTTTGAATTTACAAATTGGATTTGCATATTTTGAATTTACAAATTGGTTTTGTGTGTTTTGAATTTACAAATTGGATTTGCATATTTTTCAATCGTGTTTTGAATTTACGAATTATATTTGAGTATTTTTGAATCATGCTTTGAATTTACAAATTGGATTTGCGTGCTTTTGAATTTACAAATTGGATTTGCTTATTTTTTAATCATGTTTTAAATTTACAATTTGGATTTGCGTGTTTTTGAATTTACAAATTAGATTTGTGTATTTTTGAATCGTGTTTTGAATTTACGAATTGGATTTGTGCATTTTGATTTTATGAAGTGGATTTGTATATTTTTTTCGATTGTAATTTCATCTTACAAATTGGATTTGCTTATTTTTCTATCGTGTTTTGAATTTACTAATTAGATTTGTGTGTTTTGAATTTACAAATTAGATTTGCGTATTTTTGAATTTACAAATTGGATTAGCAAATTTTTTAATTGTGCTTTGAATTTACGAATTGGATTTTTGTATTTTTGAATCGTGTTTTGAGTATATGAAATGGATTTGTGTTTTTATGATTTGTGTTTTTAATTTACAAATTGGATTTTGTAAATGTGAATTATGTATGAATTTTATTTAGTAAATGTATTATTTTTGAGAGTTTAACAGTGGTTTTCTTTAGATGAATTGTGTTTTGAATTTACAAATTGGATTTGCTATTTTTGAATGGTGTTTTGAATTTACGAATTAGATTAGCGTGTTTTGAATTTACGAAACGGATTTGCGTGTTGAATTTACAAATTGGATTTGCGTGTTTTTTTTTATCATGTTTTGAATTGACAAACTGGATTTGCATATTCTTAAATTGTGTTTTAAATTTACGAATTTGGATTTGCGTGTTTTGAAATTTACAAATTGGATTTGTGTATTTTTGAATCGCGTTTTGAATTTACGAATTGGATTTGCGTTTTTTTTTTTTATTTTTACAAATTGGATTTGCTTAATTTTTTTAATCATGTTTTTGAATTTACAAATTGGATTTCCGAATTTTTAAATCGTGTTTTAAATTTACGAATAGGGCTGCGCAAAATTATCGACACATCTAACTATCGCGATAATTTCTTTTATGATAGTGTATCGATAGTCCAATCTCAAGTATCGATTTAAGTTGTGCCAAATGACCTCCTTCGCTCCTGTAGATGTAAATTGTATGTAAATGGAATTTTAATTTGTCTGCCGACTTTATCAAGTTGTCAATAAAATGTGACACACATACTAATACAAACTATTGCAATAAATCACAATATTTATTGTATCGCGATATATCACAATATATTGTATCGTGACTCATGTATCGCGATATGTATCATATCGTATCGTGAGGCCCTTGCCAATACACAGCCCTATTTACGAATTAAATTTGCATGTTTTGAATTTACAAATTGGATTTGCATTTTTTTTATTAAGTTTTATATTTACAAATTGGATTTGCATATTTTTTAATCGCGTTTTAAATTTATGAATTGGATTTGTGTGTTTTGAATTTACAAATTAGAATTGCGTTTTTTTAATCATGTTTAGAATTGACAAATTGGATTTGCGTGTTTTGAATTTACAAATTGGATTTGCGTATTTTTAAATCATGTTTTAAATTTACGAATTGGATTTGCATGTTTTAAATGGTGTTTTGAATTTACGAATTGGATTTGTATGTTTTGAATAAAAAAAAAATTGATTTCCATATTTTTTAATCGTGTTTTAAATTTACGAATTGGATTTGTATGTTTTGAATTTACAAATTGGATTTCATATTTTTGAATCATGTTTTGAATATATGAAATGGATTTGTGCATTTATGATGTGTTTTTTATTTACAAATTGGATTTTGTAAATGTGAATTGTGTATGTATTATTTTGCAAATGTATTATTTTTGAGACTGATCTGGCTTCATAGTATAACAGTGGTTTTCTTTAGATGACCAACTGAGGAAACAGATTTCAGTCAGCCACTATTCACATCAACATTAATATGCTTTTCACATGTAGGGCTAAATCAAACAAAACATCCAGATTTCTGTTAAAACAAACCCCTCCAGTTAAAAGTCTTAAGTAACAATACATAAAGATTGTGGTTTGTCACTATATTCCAGTGTAGACAGCACCCCAGACAAATATCATTAGGTATTCCCCTGACAGATTTGACTTTGATACAGTAAAAATGCCATATATGGATTTGTATCTTGTGGTGATGTGAAGGTAAACTGCTGCAATAGTTACTGATTTACACTTGGGTTTTTTTTGCATATAATACATACAGCAGGGCTAATCTGTTTTATCAATGCTTCTTCTAATGATAACTTGCCAGCATTAAATAAATAGTATTAGCTGGTGACTGAATATGCCTTGCTATTTATTTTTACAAACATGCTCCCAGAAATGCTCCCAGTGCGGTACAACAATAAACAAGAGTAGAGCATAAAGTCAAGTAGTAAACCCAGTGAAATTTAACATGCTAAAACTAGAGTTACCCACTGACCGGTAAAAGCTGCTTCTCTCTGTCTCTCTCAGCTGTTATGTTGGTGCTGATGAATAAAGACTCACTGGCCAATGTTTGCGTATGTACATGTGCAACCAATGGTAGCATGCAACAAGGGCTGGCATGAAGAGAACAGTAAAAGAAATGCAAAAATTCCTACAATTAATGGCGACTGTAGAAAGCAAACGCAGAATGCTGCACATTTGAAGAGATTAAAAAATTCAGACTGATATCCTTTTTTTGGGGGAAAAAAATGCATGCCCAAAAAGGGACACATTGATTTATTTTAGTTAGCGTTATGGTGACCAATGTACATATACAGCTGTATACACTTCTCTTACTTCAATGCTTCACCTGAATTAATCTTAACCTTTACTATGCATTAGATCTCACCTACTTTTTTATCAAGAAGGGTTTAATCTACATAACTGTCATGTATCTAATGTGGTTTCTACTTATTACATTAATGTATCCAATACTGAGAATATAAAGCAGTCATGCCTTTTAATAAAAACCCTCTTACTGAGAAAAAAGTTCACCTAAACATGTCACTTAAAGGTGCTGTGTGTAAGTTTTTGACTCTTCTAGAGCATAAAAATACCATAATATGCTTGCAGAAATTTCAGAAACATGCCAAGATAACATACTTGTTTGTCTGAAAAACAATGCTGAAGTCAGATATTCTGCTTTGAAAATGTCTGTTACGTTGCTTGAGCTACAGATAACTTTGACAAACACAGTGCATAATATAATGTAATGTAATGTGTGTATTTATATAGTGCATTTTATTCATGTATGGCCATACACCCAAAGCGCTTCACAATCATGAGGGGGGTCTCTCCACACCACTAACAGTGTGCAGCATATATAAAACAGAATGTGGCTGAGAATTCATTCATTCATTTTATTTTCAGCTTAGTCCCTTTTATTTATCAGTGGTCACCACAGCGGAATGAACCGCCAACTTATCCAGCATATATTTTATGCTACGGACGCCCTTCCAGCCGCAACCCAGCACTGGGAAACACCCATACACTCTTGCATTCACACCCTCACATACACTATGGCCAATTTAGCTTATTCAATTCACCTATAGCCCATGTCTTTGGACTGTGGGGGAACCAGAGCTCCCGAAGGAACTCATTTAAACATGGGCAAACATTGCAAACTTCACATAGAAATGGCAACTGGCCCAGTCAGGACTCAAACAGCAACCTTCTTGCTATGAGGCGACAGTGCTAACAACCAAGCCACCATGTCACCCACATAATAAAAATTATCATCTTAATCCCCCCTCCCTCTAGCTTGTATTTTTCCTAACAGAAACATTATATTAACATCACTCGATGTGAATAATGTCTCTTTACAATGAATGGCTTGAAGCTTTGTAAGTCACTTTTGATAGAAGATAAAGGTAATCATTGTCAAAGAAAAACAAATGAAATGACCCAAGTTATGACTAGCGGGTGCTCTACAGCTGCCTCACGTGTACATGTAACAAACTTGGGTCTGTTTTGCGCTCTAGTCACCTTTGACCTGACACAAGCAGAGTTCATGATCTTACATCATCTTTGGTTTGGCAAAAGAGATGCCATAGAAACAGCCAGTAGCTCAAATGGATTTGGGCTCCTGAGAATGCATGCGGAAGTGATGACTCAGCCACTAATTACCTCTTTCGCTTTGGAGACATTTGGGGTGATCGTTGGAGGGAATGTAGATGCACTTTTTCAGTCTTTTAAATAGAAGTCCAGGAATTCTGTAGTCTGGCTGGTCATCAATTGAGGATTGATAATCTACATAAAAGATGCAAAGAGGTCAATTGTGTGTTTTACATTTATTAATAGCTAATATATAGTTTTAAATTGCTATGCCATATGTTTAGCCAGTTGTGTGTAGTGTGGTGTATTGTAATTTGGCCAGTTGTGTGTAATGTATTGGGTAATTTCAATAATTTGCAGACTTAACAGTAGAGAACATTAAACTTAAAAAATCCCTTGTTGATTTTATTTATTTGTGTGTGTGTGTGTGTGTGTGTACATAATTTATATGATTCCCTATAGTTAAACGTCAGTAAAAAGATTACGAATTTCAATTCAAACACTGAGATATGTAACTTTTCTCTTCATGATGCACGAACAATGTTTTGCTTCAGAAAAAAAGAAATTTACATTAAATATTGGTCTATTTTAAGGACTGACTCAATTAATCCCAATACTATTAAACACAACATTTTGCCAGTGCGCTAATCATAGACAAAGTCCCACTAAATATTATTCTTGAGATTAATTTCTATTTGAGAAGACAAAGACTATTCACATCAATGACAAATTTATTAAGCTGTAATATGTCATTTTCTATGTTAATGCACTACAGCATAAAACTCATTAAAAAGCTAGCATTTGATGTTTTTAATTATGTTTATCATCTGTGTTAAGTAGAAAAAAATATTGTATAAGTTTGGTACACATATAACAATTGATAATAGTTTTTCAAAATGTAAATAAAAAGTTTGACAGCTAATGCCAGAGTGTGGTGCTTTTTATCATATTGTGGGCACCAGTATATCTCCAAGCTTAACCATTTGTGCAACAGTTAATTAAATGAATTACTTATTTTTAAATGACCTAAATTATATATCTTAACCCTATTTGATATAATTTTTTATTATTTAAAGCATTATTTACATTTTATTTAGTTTATTGTTTTTTTTGTTTTGTTTTTTTTACTGTTATACTATTTTTGTTGTTGTTGTTGTTGTTGTTGTTGTTGTTAATTAAACCGCCACTTACATGGGTTTTTGAAAATGACCGTCCATGCTAACAGGTGTCTGTGTTGGTGTGCTCCATGTGCTTTGTTTGCATCATGTGATTCCTTTGTTCGTGCGACAAGTTTTGCAGTTCGATTCATTGCAAAGTTCAAGCTTGGTGAACTCTGACCTGCGAAATCGCATCATGTGACTGCATGAGACCAATCAAGGATCAAAACATGACCTCTCTGGACAGAAATTTAAAATATGAACCAATCGCTCACTTTTTTAAATGTCTAATCATCTTGTTTAATCCCGCCCCTTTTCGCAGCGCCGTACTACAGAATTTCGCAAGCTCAAACTCTAGTGTGACCGCAACTTAAGTGATCGGACCAATCAGCACAGATTAGCATCATGCAAAGGAGGTGTTTTGGAACTAATGAATCGCTGAACGAATCATATAGGAGTCATTGATATAATTGGGTAAAAATAAGTGCATATGTCTGTGCCAATAGCCTAGTGGTTAGTGCATCGACACATAGCACTAATGTCCTTGTGGCGACTAAAGCTCGATTCCCGGCCCGAGGTCATTAGTCGATGCTTCACCTATCTCTGCTCCCCACACTTTCCTGTCTGTACATCTCCACTGTCCTTTAAATAAATAGGACAGTGGAGAACCCCTAAAAAATAATGATAAAAAAAATAAATAAATTACTATTATAAGACCATGAAAGTGATTTTTGACCTTGCATGCATAACAGCCTGATGTTGGAGACCCCCAAAATCAAAACATGACTCTTTATAATGCATAATAGGGGCTCTTTAAAACAAGCTGGGTTTTTATTTAAAATGGCTTAACTGTTGATGTTCACAGATGTTAGTAGTAATAAAAAAACAAGCTATTTAAAATTGCTTCTCCCAAACTTTAGGTTTTAGGTTTAGGGCTGAGCGATTAATCAAAATTTAGAACCTATAATCAATCATTCATTCCATGACTATTTTTTTCCAATTATTTTTCCTACGTGTCACGTGACCTCACTCTGTTAAAGGCTGTGGCTGATTTCTACTTCTGCTGCCACTTTACAGCCACATCTGATCTCTGGTCAAGTAGGATGGACCCATTCTTGAGCTTTACTTTGCACTACATTGATGATGATTGGGAACTGCGCCAGAGATGCTTTGAGATGGCAAGTTATCCATTACATTAAAATTATTATTTAAATTTTAAATAATTGTTCACAGAAGAAGCAAGAAATGCACTGTTTAAAAAATTTTTTACAGGATATGCAAGAGTTATTTTATTTACAAAAGATCCTGCTTATTCTCAACTTCTAATATGAAAAACGTTGAAATTAATTTATTTTGTTTATAAAAGTGCAAGTTATTTATTTTCAAACAATGTTTGTTTAATTTCAGTTGTTCAACGCTGATATTCAGTAAATAATCATAGATAGATGGTGTGTGTTTCCTTCAATTATTTTAAAAATCAAATAATGCACCAAGATGGCGGCGCGTACACAACGCGAGGCTCGGCGTCTCTCCAGTTTCTGCAATTTTGCAGTATTTTTCCTGCTCATTTCGGGTCTGTTCGTGCAGAACAGTAATGCCTTTACATCGTACACCCGACAGGAGATCTTGGATATTGGTTTGTGCATTCCGGACAGTTTTATCAGCAATCTACGACTCATCCCAGAGATCGCCAGGACACCCGATGCTGAGCGCTCTGTCCGGCCGGGCAGAAGTGCTCGGAGACGGCGACGGGAACGTAAACAAAGGCGGGGGAAGCGCGGCGGGCTAAGAGCTAAGCTAAAGCTAACACCACACCGGCTCTCTTTACCCAGCATCTTCCTCGCCAATATACGGTCCCTGGTGAACAAAATGGATGAGATTAGACTGCGCATCAACCACAGCAAAAGATTATGGAACTGTAATGTCATGATTTTCACAGAAACATGGCTAAACAGCGGGATACCAGACAACGCTGTATCTTTAACTGAGCATCAGACATTCCGAGCAGACAGAGCGGCGGATGACTCCGGTAAGACCCGAGGCGGAGGATTATGCATTTATATTAACAAAGCGTGGTGCACAAACTCTGTCATCGTTGGGAGACATTGCTCTGTTAACCTGGAATTTCTGATGGTCAAATGCAGACCGTTTTATCTGCCACGGGAGTTCACCTCCACCTTTATAATCGCTGCTTATATCCCACCCGATGCTGATGCAAAGCTTGCTATGAATGAACTTCATGCAGCCATCAGCAAACAACAGACTGCTCACCCGGAGGCTGCTTTTATTGTTGCGGGGGATTTTAATCACTCAAACTTAAAGACAGTGCTCCCCAAATTCCATCAAAACATTTTCTGTCACACACGGGGAAACAAGACTTTGGACCAGGTATACACAAACATGGCTGAAGCCTATGCTGTTACCCCCCTCCCCCACCTGGGTCAATCAGATCACCTTTCTTTGTTCCTCACCCCCCGATACTCACCCCTCATCAACCGTGTGAAGCCATCAGTGAGGACCATCAAAGTGTGGCCAGCGGGGGTAGACTCCACACTCCAGGACAGGTTTCAACACACAGACTGGAGTATGTTTGCTTCCCAGGCCACATGTGGCTCTCACACAGACATTAACAGCTACACTTCTTCTGTTCTGGAATACATCAACACCACCATTGACAGTGTAACAACCCAGAAACAGATCACCACATACCCAAATCAAAAGCCATGGATGAACAAGGAGGTGCGCCTCCTGCTGAAGGCACGCAACACTGCCTTCAGATCAGGGGATGCACAGGCCTACAGCACTTCCAGGGCTAATCTGAAGAGGGGCATCAAAAAGGCCAAGCACTGCTACAAGCTAAAGCTAGAGGAGCACTTTTCCAACTCTGATCCTCGGCGCATGTGGCAGGGCATACAGGCCATCAGCAACTACAAACCCAGCCATTCCACACCCACAGCCACAAATGTCTCCTTCCTGAACGAGCTTAATGACTTTTATGCCCGCTTTGAAAGAGACAATAATGAACCCTACATCAGGATCACTTCCTCAACCGACCACTCACCCATTACACTCACCTCCTCAGAAGTCTACACTGCACTGAGTCGGATCAATGTGCGTAAGGCTGCTGGACCAGACGGTATTCCTGGGCGTGTCCTCAAAGCATGTGCAGAACAGCTCGCTGGGGTATTCACAGACATTTTCAACCTGTCCCTTAACCTAGCAGCTGTGCCAACATGCTTTAAAACCACCTCTATTGTGCCAGTGCCGAAACACTCCAGCCCAACATGCCTGAATGACTACCGC
>CAIGQZ010016425.1:14052774-14070072 GCA_903798205.1 Danio tinwini
ATAGTACATCCATTTGTAAATATCACCATAGTTTTTCTATAACTGCACTTTATAACTTATACCTGTATTCTGCACTTGCTGCTATTGCACTCCTGGTTAGACCTAAACTGCATTTTGTTTCCTTGTACTTGTACATGTGTGGAGACAATAAAGTTGAATCTAATCTAATCTAATCTAATCTAATTTAATGAGAAATCACTCACTTGTAATATGTGAACATATTTACTGTACAAAACCTGTCAGTGAACTATGAGGGCAAAAACAAAAAAATAAAATAATTGTCTATTAATCGTAATCGAGTTAAAATGTTCAACTAATCGTAATTTAGATTTTAGGCCAATTCGCTCAACCCTAAATAGGCTCATCATAACAAATCAGTAAACAAATAAATGCCAGCCAATGTCAGTTGTTCTATCTCACCTTTGTAAAGAAAAAGGCTTGAGCATCTTCACCAAGGACGGACTGAGCTTTGTGCATTAAATGGTGATGTTTCTTCCACTGACAATTTTATTTCTGATAACACACAAAAATGTCAAATATTAATATAATATCAAATATATATATATAAATATATATAACTTTTTTTTCAATAAATTATTATTTTTTTAAATTACCCAACACTGATTTTCTAACACAATATTTTTCATTTGTTGATACATTTGCAAACTCTACTATTCAGCATTAAGCTATAAAACATTACTTAATAAAATTGTTAATAAATGCTTCCAACTGATACTGTGGAAATACTTCAGATACACACCAGAGTCATGAGGGCCTCGGCAGCACAGGAGTCTCCAGGCTCTCCTCAGATGCCTCCAAAGACACTCAAATATCCCACCTGCAGGGAGAAAAATCAAAATTCCCAGATGAATGTCTATTTTGTTACTTAACTTCTCTATAGACCAAACAATTACATTGCTTTAAAAGTGCCAATGAAACCACACATTGTATATCATACTGTTTACGGGCATCTCAAGAGTTAAATGTCAGAAAATCAAATACACACTGTGACTGGAGCTTTGTGTTGTCATTTTAATCTCTTCAGTTCACATCAGGTCACTTTCTCCCTTCCTTTTTCTGACTCATATACAACTAGAGGTACACCACAGTACACTTTGTAGACACCACAATTCGCTAATGTCATTCAACTACATCAATTTCGTTGCTATTCCGCACTTAAGCATGTGAAATAAAACCACTCCATAAACCCCAGAGTTTATAGCGGTGGATGATAACTTGACTCTTGAGAAAAAACGGTTTAATTATCAAGTGTCAAACCGCAGTGATGCCATGGCCGCGCCGGTCGGTGTTTATGATGTTAGGACCGACGCTGAAGTTCAGACTGTTTTTTTTACCTCTGATGTTGGTTTGCATGCCTTCCGTCTGTGTGTGGCGGTAAACTTGTTTAACGTAGTCAAAAGTTACTGGCTTCTTTGAAATAGTTTGCAGTAGAAATCCAGCGTGAGTGAGAGGTAGAGAGAGTTTACATGGAGGTTGGTACTTTTTGGTGGAGCGCTGTGGCAAGCCGTTTTCACATGTAATATACAAAGCGTACCTACTATACTAGGGCGTGTGTACCCGGGCAGGAGGATATGACCTAAAATCAAAACCTCGATAAATTTAACAATTGTTTAACTCCAAACAATTATTTTATTTTCAAAGTCATTATCAGAGTTAGATGTAACACGTTCCTTAGTAACCAGTAATGTTACTGTATTCTAATTATATTCTTTAGGAACGCAGTAATGTGATGAATGGACTCTATGCAAAGCTAGAGTTTTATAGGCAATGATATAACCAACAAGGTTGTTTTTACAGCATTGATGTTGTAATGTAATTACAAATAGGCATGGGCCGGTATAACATACTGATGGTATGATAACCTTGGATAAAAATATCACGGCTTCACGGTATCACAGTTTTGTGATTACTGCTCTATTCATTCCCCTTTGAAAACAATAGATTTAATTTTTTGACAGATTTATAATATTTTGAAAGCGTAAACATGTCAGGCTAAATAACTCAAATTATTGACTTCTGCTGTCTTTATTTGTTTCAAAAACAAGATTTATTTACTATTTAAAACAACATCTTTTGAATATTTTTATGCTGAAGATACTGTTGTCCTAAAAAAACTAACCAAAAAAAAAAAAAAACCTCTAACACATACCTTAGAAACGGTTTTACAGAAAATGTTGGCAGTTTTAAAACCTTGAATTTTCCAAACCATGGTATACCTTGAAAACTGTTATCGTCCCATGCCTACTCTGTAGTTTGTGTTAAAAGGATAGTTCACCCAAAAATTTTATTATACTGTTAATTCACTCACGCTTAACCATCCAAGATGTATCCATACCCCTCACCATGACGTCACTAGCTCTATTTAGCGCATGTGTCTGAGATTGCATATCTCAGTTTGCATGTGAAAGTCTGAATCAAAATACTATTGGCCTGACCTCCAGGATATGCAAACCAGAGGACAGCTGAAGAAAGTGATCTACAACTTGGATATTGAAACCAACAACAATAGCTATAAATTACAGCAACACTAAATTGGTAAAATCTGCAATACTGTTGTTGAATATTGCAGTAATTATATTTCCTGTGGTGACATTTTTCTAGAGAAATTCCATTGTAGTTAGACTTTTTAAAAATCCTGTGTAATAATGGTCATACTAAAATATTTCAAACATATAAAATATTAAACAATAGTAAAGATAAGGTATAAAGATAGCAGGGCCTCATCTGATTAGTCAAATTTGAACAACCTCTGCATGTAGCACACAAATGCTGCTTGGCACATAAAATATTTTCAAGATAATCGCATATACCATTATTGCAATAATGATCTTTTTTTAATATATCGTGCAGCCATACTACAAATAAATGACCTGTGTCTTTACCAGTAAACAATATCAATGTTTATTTTAAGCCTGTGCACTGCAGATTTAAAATAAATAAAAAAAAATATTACATATGTATGATTGGCTGATGGTTTACTTTTTGCAAAAACAGAGGAAAAATTTATGCTGTTGCGTTGATGCAAGGGGACTATTGTTGTTGTTGTTGTTGTTGTTATTATTATTATTATTATTATTATTATTATTATTATAACATTTTATTTAGTTTTTGCATTTACCAGCAGATGTCATTGTGCTATGTTCCAGTGTAACCTGAACCCTGTTGACCAATCAGGCTCGATTCACCCCTGCCTGTACCTGCTTAGCGTTGTACACACAATTAGGCATGGGACAATAACTGTTTTTAAGGTATTTTGTGGTTTGGAAGAGTTAAGGGTTTAAACCTAATAACTGCTACACTGTTCCTAAGGTATGTGTAAGGTTTTCTATAAATGTTTTGTTTTTTAGGACAACAGTATCTCCAGTAGAAAAGATATGCAAAGATGCTGTTTTAAATAGTAAAGAAATCTGTTTATGAAACTAATGAAGACAGCAGAAGTCAATGATTAATTTGAATTATTTAGCCTGACATGTTTACTGCTCCAAAATATTACAAAGGTTACAAAATATTACAAAATAAAATATATTGTGTTCAGTGGGGAAAAGTTTAATTTTTTACTCAGACTTTTCAAAATAATATATTTTAGAGTAGTAATCACAATACCGTAAAACCGTGATTTATTTACTTTTTTTTATTCAAGTTTATCATATTGTGAGAATCTTTTACCGGCCCATGCCTACAGACAATGCATGATTAAAATGTATGATTAAAAAATGCTAGATAAAAAAAGTTTGAAGATTAGCATAGGATGCCATATAGATATTTCCCATACTGGGTTGTAGCTGTAAAGGCATCCACTGTGTAGAACATATGCTGGATAAGTTGGCGGTTCATTCTGCTGTGAAGCTGAGTTGCTGACTAAGCTGAAGAAAAATGAATGAATGAATATTTTCAGGGTGGCCACTGGTCAAAATAACAAACAAAAGAATCTGCAAATTAAATAAACTAAATACTCTCAAAAAGTTGCAAGCATACGTGGGCATTGCCTTTTTTTAACTATCTAAAAGAATCTTATAGCATGAATAGTATTTTAATGTTGAAGCGGCTTGCCTTTGACAACAGCGTGCGCGCCGCCCGTGACACACCGTCAGTGTCTTCCGTGTAGTAACTAATCCCCAACTCCAAATATTAGGACGGAACTACTTTTCCTGGCGGACGTGTGTTTTTCACACAGTAAATCCAAAGTTTTTCTCACAAAACTATTTTTCTTTTATTTCCAACGATTCTCCAGATTATTTCTTAGGTTACATGTTAACATTTTCGAACAAATTTCCGCTTGCTACAATGCTACACCTTTCACTGTACGACAAATAATAAAACAATAAGTCTGCAAAATACTGGTCAGTTTAACATCAGCGTTAGGTAAGACAGATGTCTAGGCTTCTAAGCTAGTTATTTTAAGCGGACACGTCGATATGAACTTGTGGTGTTTAAATAAGGCTTATTAACTATTTAAATTGTATTTATAAAATATACATATTTTATGAATACATTTTAAGTCATGACATGGAACCACATCACATGAAAGCACACTTTAAAACCTCTTTACAATAACTTAGAGAACGGGATAGGAAACTAGTGTTATTTCCGTCTGAAGAGGGATGGTACGCATGCTCATAAACAACATAACGTATTTATAACAATACTCGATATTTATATTATATTTTACTTGGAATGTATGCATAAAATGTATAAATTTCCTAAAAGCAGGCAAATATAATGCTGATAAATTTGCTTACCTGTTGAAATGTTCTCTTCACGTTTTGAAAACTATTGCAAGAAGGGTATAAATGGCTTTATTTAGCTTATTTTTCTTTTGCGCACGTCTTCGAAAAAGCGAATAGCTAAACGCAGAGGAAACGGATACCAGTATATCCATAATGCTGAATAGACCAGCGTTATAATACTAATATTAATCCTTATGTGTGTGCTTAAAGCAGCAGCACGTTTGACAGGCAGAAATATTCCCGCGTATTTTCAGATCCGGTGTTTTTTGTTCTTCTTTGTCTGCTGGTTGAATGTAGCCTCGCGCCACCATCAGGGCTGGTGATGCTGCTACAGACTTACTGTATGTTGTTAATCAATATCAATCTTTTTAAAGTAAAAACCCTACCTACACTATTCCTTTATTACTTTATTGGGTAAACCTTACTAGTACCAGGTTGGACCATCTTTTGCCTTCAGAACTGCCTTTAATCCTTTGTGGCATAAATTCAGCAAGGTACTGGAAATATTCCTTAGAGTTCTGATGACTGTGGAGGCCATTTGAGTACAGTGAACTCGTTGTCATGTTCAGTCTGAGATGATTTATGCTTTTATGGTGCGTTATCCTGCTGGAAGTAGCCATCAGAAGATGGGTACAGCTGTGGTAATTAAGAGATGGACTTGATCAGTAACTATACTCTGGTAGGTTGTGGTGTTGACACGATGCTCAGTTGGTACTAATGGGCCCAAAGTGTAGCAAGAAAATGTCCCCCACACCATTACACCACCACCACCAGCCTGAACCGTTGATACAAGGCAGGATGGATCCATGCTTTCATGTTGTTGATGCCAAATTTTGACCCTACCATTCGAATGTTGCAGCACAAATTGAGACTCATCAGACCAGGCAACATTTTTTTCTGTCTTCTATTGTACAATTTTGGTGAGCCTGTGCGAATTGTAGCCTCAGTTTTCTGTTCTTAGCTGACAGGACGAGCACCCGGTGTGGTCTTCTGCTGCTGTAGCCCATCCGCATCAAGGTTCGCAACGTGTTGTGCATCCAGAGATGCTCTTTTGCAGATCTCTGTTGTAGCGAGTGGTTATTTGAGTTACTGTTGCCTTTCTATCAGCTGGAACCAGTCTGGTCATTCTCCTCTGACCCCTGGCAAGGCATTTATGCCCACAGAACTGCTGCTCGCTGGATATTTTCTTTTTTGGACCATTCTCTGTAAACACTAGAGATGGTTGTGCATGAAAATCCCAGTAGATCTGCAGTTTCTAAAATACTCCAACAACCATGCCACGTTCAAAGTCCCTTAAATCACCTTTCTTCCCCATTCTGATGCTCAGTTTGAACTGCAGCAGATCGTGTTGACCATGAGATGCTGCCATGTGATTGACTGATTAGAAATTTGCATTAACGAGCAGTTGGACAGGTGTACCTAATAAAGTGGCCGGGAGTGTATATAAACATTAAATATAAAATCCTTACAAGTTTAGTCGTTACAAATGCCTAGGAAATTAAGGTAGGTTTTTCTCAATATATATACTTCAAGGCATGTAGAAAAAAACTGTGCTTCTGCTTCAACACTTTAAAAATGCTGAGTAATTTCAACCCAATTCTGGGTGTAATAGAGACTAACCCAACTGCTAGGTTAGTTTTTTTTTTTTTTATTAAACGAATAGACCAAATTTAACCCAATGTTTCTTATAAATCTTATCCAAGATTAAACTGTCTTCAGAGTAATCACTGTCACTACACATAATTGTGTAATATCACTGTGTTGACTGGATTGCACTGTGTAACTGAAACTTCAGTGAATTGGTCTTAGCCTATGTTTATATGAATGGATCTATGTAGGAGTAATAAGTCAGAGTGAGTCAATGAAGAAATTGACAAACAACATAACCACAACGGATGTCAATGACATGTAAATATGATTGTAATGTGCACTTCCTCCTGACAACCATGAGAGGCTATAGGCCCAAGTTAAATGATTTAGAATATAAATTATCACATGCCTTTTTTAATTTAATTAGTCTTCTGTGTTTTAGTAAACCATCACATTTCTTATTTGATAATTTTCTGAATTGAGATTACTGTAAAAGAATGCACTGGCTTTGATATACTGCTGCCAAGTACTGACTTTGTGACTGTGGTTAAATGATTGACGAGGATGTGGTTGAGGGATACATATAAACTGAATATAAAAGTTGCTTTGCTGCAAACTGAAAAACTTTCTATTCATTTTAAAGTGTAGATTAATGAGATTTTAAAAAATGACACCGTGATCGTGTGATTATGCAAAACTGGATTTGTTTTGCATAACCTGACTGCAAGCATGCAAATTTGATTATAGTATTGAATCTTAAAGCAGGTAAGACACTTCTGTTAGAAATTACTAAAAACAACATCAGATTGATGCTGAGATGATGGAGGATAACACAACAGTAGTTTTTGTGCTGATCAAAGTTTATTGTTGACAGTTGATTTTTAACAACCTCAGGTTGTTAAAAACCACACTATGAGTCCTGACTTGGGGACAATTCCCAATAATGTCTTGGTCTTTCTCTCAACTTGCTTACCATTTAGATAGGTGTTTTTTTTCTCAATAAAGGAAGACTGCCAAAAATATCTATAAAAAATATAACTCCATGTCTACAGCTATGATATGTGGAATTACATCTACAATATTGCCATTTGAGATCAGAGTGTTGAAGCAGACTTCAGAGTTAGTAGTTATTAAGAAAAGAGAAAATGGATGAAAAATGTTTCTTCGTTTTCATTTCTAAAAAGAATATGCTCAACTGTTTTATCAGTGCTGTCAAATTTTGTTGTGTGCCAAAACTGCTTAAGTATAAAACTTTTGCATTAACCACATCTGCACTGTGAATCAAAACCACAGTGTTGTGTAGGTGCTTTTGCAAACATCATTACATAAAAAAAAAAACTTACAAAGATTTATAAAAAAAAACTCTAATTGTTTTCCCAATAACCTAAAACCAAATGGAGCAGAGTGCAGTGACAAAAGCATTAGATAAAACCTGAAACAGAACTAAAGAAATGGAAATCTAAATGACTAAACTGACCTAAATAGGTTAAGTTTGACACATTCGTGAGTAGAGGAGTTTCAATGATCAACTACCATCAGGTGCCGTACCTCCGTGAAGTCACCCCATAAAAATAAATAATCCCCAAAACTATGCCATTCATTTGTGCTACAAAAAGGAACATTTGTGCTGGTTTGCGGTCTGAAATATTAAGCATTATTTTTCTGACCGTGTGACGTCACTTTCCACCCCATGTTGCTCAAATGACTTCAAATCAGCACATGGGTCATTTGTGCTGGTTCGTGCTACTAAAACAAACACTGTTTTCCTCCTTCAGATAAGCAAAATTTTTCGGGAACCGTGACCTCAAACTCTACCCCATCTCCTCTAAATCGCACCAAACTGGTGTCATTCGTTTGTGCTCGATTTGTGCTGGTTTGTGCCCTTAAAATAAACACTTTATCTATTTTTATTGTTTAGATATTGCCTTATCAAAATATTTTGGGAGCCATGACGTCACTCTCCTCCCCAGGTTGTCTTAATCGCACAAAACTGGTGTCATTCGTTTGTGCTGGATTTGTGCTGGTTTGTGCCGTTAAAATAAACACTTTATCTGTTTTCGTTGTTTAGATTTGTACTGGTTTGTCCCGTTGAAATGAACATCAGATATTTATATTCATGCACGAATAAATTATTTTCGTTTGCTCAATTTGTGTTTGTGCTGCAAAAAACATTTTTTGTAAGCCTAAAAATAATATTAGATCATTCAGATGTCTCTCGAGCCCAGTTGCTCCATATTTACCAAAATAGTCTTGTTGTGTGTTTCATTTGTGCTGGATTGTACCTTTTAAAAGTTTTGTTGCTTATTAAAATATTGAATTAAAGATAATAACATCACCAGCCACCATATGATATTCTAAAATATTTTTATTTGTTTGTACTGATAGAATTTTTGTTTGTGATGCTTTATTTTTAGATATTAAAATAGTTTAGGCCAATATGTTATTCTGAGATATTTTTTATCAGAAAAAACATGAAGCCCGATCATCATTTTGACAGATTCTGGCAAGGGTGATCTATGTTCGTGCCCAAGTTGTTATACAGCTATTAGGCTATTGAAATTCTAAACTTTAGTGATAGCTTAATGCCTTACTAGGATCTTGTGTTTTGTTTTTGTTTTTGTTATCTGGCCCACATACTGCAAAAGGAGCTGTGAACCAGAAGAAAATTTCGCCTACTCTGATTGTATGGCAAAACATATATGGTAATAATCTGGCCCACATCTGTTCAGCCATGCCATACCTACGCCACATGTGCCAGTTATCACCCACATTTGGCCCAAATTGCTATCTGGAATAGTTCGTTTTTGCGGCACAAATCAACACAAACGTAGCACAAACGAATGACATGGTTTTGGGGATTATTTGTTTTTATGGGGTGCCAATTTCACGGAGGTCTAAGGCAGGGGTGTTCAAACTCGGTCCTGGAGGGCCGGTAGTGGACAGTTTAGCTCCAACCCTAATCAAACACACCTGAACCAGCTAATTAAGCTATTATTAGATATAATAGAAACGTACATGGCTGGTGTGTTAAAGTTGGAGCTAAACTATGCAGGACACCAGCCCTCCAGGACTGAGTTTGGACACCTCTGATATATAAGATCTCTGAATATAATGAATCCTGACTAGATTAAAGATGCAACATGTCGTGTCATATAAACCGTATATTCAAGTGGAAAAATCTTATTGGGTTTTTGACTAGTGGAAGCAGTGTCATCATAGCAGATATGCATAGTTGGATCTCAGTGCTGCTGTGTTTTTTTTAACGCTGTAAATGACAAGCTGTTTGCTGAAATAACATTCACAACACTGAAATTTGAACTTTTTCAGTCAGTCATTTTTTTATGAATGGGTCTGAATTGTTCAAACAGGCCACAAGTCTATGTGGGAGTCCTATCAGAAAGACAAAAACAACCTAACCACAATTGAAGTGAATGAGATGAGCTTGCTTCCTCTTGACACCCATGAGAGCCTAAAAGCTCAAGTTAAATGATTTAGAATAGACATTATCACAAACAATTTTTGTTTTAAGAAATCCATAGTTAGGTCAAGTGCTGTTGTGTTTTTTACTTATTGCTGTAAAACACAAGCTGTTTGCTAAATTAACATTCACAACACAGAAATTAGAACTTTTTCAGTCCGTGTTTTATATGAATGAGTCTGAATTCGTCAAGCAGGCATCAAGCCTATGTGGGATTTATGTCAGAATGACTCAATGACAAAAACAACATAACCACAATTGAAGTGAATGAGATGTTCGCTTCCTCCTGACAACCTCGAGAGCCTTTAAGCTCAAGTAAAATTAATTTGAAAAGACATTATCGCATACAATTTTTGTTTAAAGATGTCTATAGTTAGATCAGGTACTGTTGTGTTTTTTTATGCTGTAAAAGAGAAGCTGTTTGCTGAAGTTTAAACTTTTGGTCAGTGTTTTATATGAATGAGTCTGAATTCTTAAAGGGCACCGATATTTTGGTGAAGTAGTGTGGACGGAGATATGTTTAGAAACGCTAGATAAAACGCTAGTGTGGATGCGGATCGTTTTTGATCTAAAACGCCGTTTCAAAACGAAAACGCATTAGTGTAAACAAGGCCTTAATCTCCTCCCTCTGCTGCCTCAGACAACAAACAGACAAAGGAAGCTGATCTCATGTAACGTTTGTGAGAAATACTACAGTAAGAACTTTACCAATGAGTATCTGATGCATTTGTTGTGGAGTTGTAACGATGAGTCACACACAATGTCGTTACAAAGTTCACACACACACACACAGACAGTGTGCGTTTAGCTTTGCACTCTTTTTGCACGCAAATGTGACAGGATACAGGTTAATATCCACTGCTGTATGGATATCTGTTATGTTAATGTACAAAATAAACCTGATTTAATGTCCACAAACCGGGATTGAAGCGTCTTCTTTCATAATTGTACTGACACGCGGCTGTGCTGATGAAGTAAAGCTGAAGTAAATCGCTGTAATTGATTATAAACATGCACTGTTTTAAAACATTATAAACTTGTAAAACTCACTCTTGATCACATTAGATGATGATTGATGATCCTAGCAAACTAAACAGACATTTTTTTTCTCCGTTGCTTTGCGCACGTCCTGTCTTGTTGGTATGATTATACACGTTACTACGAAGACATGTTAATACGCAGCTGTCAATCAATTCGGTGGGCGGGGGGACCGCACTCCTACGTCAAGTTGCAGTCGGTCTCAAAACCGCTCCAATTGGTCCACCGTTTTTATGTTGTTAAATTGAAAAATAAAAAAGCACTGGGTGTGTTTATATCACCCCAATATGATGGCTTATACACTATACCTACATATATGTCTGTCCAAGCAACTTGAAAAGTAGATTTTTCACTATAGGTGCCCTTTAAAGCAGGCAACAAGTCTATGTGGGAATCCTATCAGAATGCAATGTCAGTCAGAATACTGACAAATGCAACATAACCACAATTGAAGTGAATCAGATGCATTTGTGCTTTCTCCTGACACGGAAACATGTAGGGTCAAGTTATAGGGACCTATTTTACCCCTTTTTCAAGATTTAGGATAAGTCTTTTGTGTCTCCAGAATTAGTCTGTAAAGTTTCAGCTCAAAACACCTATCAGATTATTTATTATACCTTTCAGAATATTGGAATTGTCTGCTATGAACATAATGTAGTTGTTTTTGTTGCATGTGCCTTTATTCCCACCCACTGTGAGTGAAGATTATTAATGCACAACCAGCATCACTCCATTTCCAGGTTTCTCGGCCACACTCCCCTTTGTGACTAATACATTTAAAAACGAGTCTGGGTATGAAGTGCGTGGCCTATGAAGTACTGTAATGAGAAGAGAAAATAATCCTACAAATAATGTTTTGCCTTTTATTATGATATGTCAATATATTAGACAGTACTTTCATTTATATGAAATAAAAACCTCAATGTTCTGTGCCATTCATAAAATGAAATAATACCCAGCTGAACTGAAACTGTGAGTGGGTGCTGAGCTACATTTGACCAACACAGACTTGTAAAGTATGCATTTTGAAACATTTGTAATAAAAAGCTTAAAAAAGAAATCCAGGACAATATCAAGTTGCATAACAATAAAATGCAGATAAACATTCATTCATTCATTTTCTTTTCGGCTTAGTCCCTTTATTACAGTTTTTCTCCATTGGTTTGGCTCCTTTCTTAAAACTAGAATTACGTTCTCAAAACAACATGGACAAACCTCCAAAGCACTTGGCAATTGTTCACAACAGAATTGATTTTTCTCATTCATTTGATCAAATTGCAAATGTCTAAGTACATCTTTGCAAATCATTAAGTACAGGTAGCCTACATTTAGCACAATTTCCAAGTGAATAGATCTAGTTGATCTAAACTGACTGTTGATTCTCAGTTCAATGGTTGTTTGCTCCATAATGTATCAGCGTCATTTCATTGTATAAGTCATCATTCATTCATTCATTTTCTTGTCGGCTTAGTCCCTTTATTAATCTGGGGTCGCCACAGCGGAATGAACCGCCAACCTATCCAGCACGATTTTATGCAGCGGATGCCCTTCCAGCCGCAACCCATCTCTGGGAAACATCCACACACTCATTCACACTCATACACTATGGACAATTTAGCCTACCCAATTCACCTGTACTGCATGTCTTTGGACTGTGGGGGAAACCAGAGCACCCGGAGAAAAACCCACGCGAACGCAGGGAGATCATGCAAACTCCACACAGAAATGCCAACTGACCCAGTCCAGCCGAGGTTCGAACCTGCGACCCAGCGACGTTCTTGCTATGAGGCGACAGCACTACCTACTGTGCCAAAATTAGTCAAGAACATAATACTATGAATATCATATATGAATCTGTGGAACATTTGATACACTCATTACAGCAACTGACAGTCAGGGGAAACTAGAGCGTGACTAACAAAGCAGGAATTTTACACATTTCAGATGGCCAATCAAGCACTTTATAGGGCTGCATATAATTTTCATTGTTTTTTGTTTGTCAGACAAACAGAAGGCTTATAACTGCTTATAAGTGTTGAAAGCAGCTAGAGTACAGTATTTTGTGTGTGCCCAATGCAAAAACATAATGATAAAGCAGTGCTTTATTAATAAACATTTGACACGTTTCTGTAAAGCGACATAAGTTGAAAATGGTTGACAAGCTTGTGTGTGCCACTTTCAGAGGTCAAAACTGGGTCATGACAAAGTCCATGTCACGATCTGACAAAGTCCCATATGCATTATTCTTTGGTACTGATCCTTCCTTTGATAACAACCGGCTTGTAAACCCCATTTAGACAGTCAGTATTTGGTAGTCTGAAAAGGCTTTATAAAAAATGTTGAATATTGTTTGTTACAGCTTATTATGATTTTAATTCTTTCACTATTCTGTAAATACAGCATCCCAAAAAGTAATATGTGCTTGCCTTAATATTCCATTTCCAGCATAAGGGATGAACTTGAAGTTATACCAGCTTGGATTTTTAGACCCTAGAGCAGGGATGCACAAAATATTTCTAATAAAGGGACCAAAAATTAAACTTGATTGAAGCTAGTGAGCTGAAGGTAAATCTAATTCATTCATTCATTCATTCGTTTTCTTTTCAGCATAATCCCTTTATTAATCAGGGGTTGCCACAGTGGAATGAACCTCCAACTTATCCAGCATATGTTTTATGCAGCAAATGCCCTTCCAGTCGCAACCCATTACTGGAAAACATACATACGTTCTCATTCACACACATACACTACAGACAAATTTAGCCTACCCAATTCACCTATAGCGCATTTTGGACTGTGGGGGAAACCGGAGCACCCGAAGGAAACCCATGCGAACGCAGGGAGGACATGCAAACTATACACAGAAATGCCAACTGACTCAACCAAGGCTCGAACCAGCGACCTTCTTGATGTGAGACCAACTGTGAGCGCTACCAACTGTGCCACCGCATTGCTCCGTAAATATACTTGCCATGGGTAATTTCCTAATTTATTAACAAAATTTAGAAAACACTGCTTTATATTAACTCATACAGTATATTTTTATATAGTTTCTGCCTTGATTTGCTCATCTTCTGCATAGTCCTTTATCAGTATTTACATTATAAAAATCTGATTAATTTACAACATTTAAGTGAAACTTAAATTTCACTTTGCTTTTTTGTAGCAATAAAGCAATAAAATGCTCCAAACCCATCATTCTCACTCTTTTCTCAGATGGGATGCTGGGCCAAACCAAAGGTCACAATGGGCCTACTACAAAGTCCTGGAGATCTGCTCCAGTGGGTGCTCCTATAGAAAAGAAGACCATGATTAATGACACAATGATGGACACATGATGCAATGTTCTTGTAGAATTTACCAACAGCGCTGAGCTCCATTATCTTCTCAATAATTCTCAAACCATGGTTGGACAGAGCTAGGGAGACTGCTGGTGATGGACACAGGTCCTGTTTCTTCTTTTGAAAGTGTTATTTCTGGTGAAACATGACAGCTATTTACTATAATAAGCACATGGTTTGTTTGCACAAATGCAGGCTAAACGATTTATAAAGCATTATATAACTGTAAAGGACATTTCGGAAGTGCATTTAGATACACACCTGAGTCATCAGTCCCATGGCAACACAAGAGTCTCCAGACTCTCTCAAGAGGCTTCCAAAGATATTCAGATATCAGACCTGTTATGAGATTTGTAAAATATCTTTTAAACAGGTTGCTTCAGTATAGCGAATAAGGGCGGGACATTTGAAGAAAGATTATACGCTTCATGTGGATTTAACATCAGAGATCTTTTTACGTTATAAGACTCTAGCTTTGCGCTGCTGTCTTGAATTTGAGAAAAGCGGTTACAGAATAATGTTTCTGTTGTGCAATGTCCAGTAACGGCAAATCTAGAGGCCTTATACTTGTAATATATTAAAATGCTTATCAGCCCAATACATTTTTTAACATTGTAGCTGGGCTTCTGTTTTATTAGAAGTTGATGATTTCATTCTATTTTTTTCTCTCTCTCTCTTTTTTTTTTTTATTAATTTTGATTTTTTTTTTTTTTTTACAAATAGTAATTGAATCAGATTTTAAACCAAAAAAGACATCCAGTGTGTGTGTGTGTGTGTGTGAGAGAGAGATAGAGAGGGAGATTCCTCATTTAAAACAATTATCATAACTCTTACTCATGCAACTATAAAAATGCTAAACCCACTACATCTCTAGAGCACCATTGAGGAACCTGACAATTCAGTGACGACACGAAACGGAAGCGCATGTGTCGTGTTTTTTTTTTTTTTTTTTTACAGTCTGTCGCGCACGCCAGCCAAAAGAGCGCCGTGTCTGCAGCCAGACAAGTCATGATGATGTTAAGATGTTTAGTTAATAAATGGCAAACAATATATAATGAAATTTAGCTTATGTTTTCCCTACTACTATACAGTTATTAGCGCACAGCGCTCGGTTTCTGTCTTTGACTGGGATGGAGGTTTGCAAGTTTATAAGTTTGTGAATTTATTTCTCTCACACACTTGAGACTAAAATTGCAGTCTCAGACTCAAATTAAGACCCGTGTATCATCCGTTCATTTTCCGTTTTGAGTTAACGGATAACCGATGAGCTTTTTTGTGCCTATACAGAATATACAGAAAAACGAAATATTTAGCCTACTGTTTTTGTGGTGTTTCGTTTTACAGAATAAATTGAACAATCAAATGAACGGATGGTACACGAGCCCCCTACCCATAAATCAGAACGATTTCTTGCATACTAGAGATAAAACAATCTTTGACTCGTAGCCTACTGTGTAACTGTAACTAATTTACCATTAATATGGTCTGTTTAAGCGGTTGGCATTAGTGCGCTAACTAAAAAAATGTCCAGCCTGTATAAGTAAAAAAAAAGTTCTAGCGGATATAGCTAAGAGAAATGTCAAGTGCCTTTATGACCGTATTAAATAAATATGCCGTAAATAAAAGTACCAAATGCTCACCTCGATTATTGATTTCCATGTCGGTCACTAGTGGTCTTAAACTTTAGCAATTCCTTAAGCTTAAACGATAGACACCTTGCTATAGATCCCCCACCGGTGTTGTGCTGTCATCAGTCAACTATCCAAAACTCTAGCTGTAGGAACGGTCGTCTTGCGCAAGAGTGAAGTCCAACAGAAAGTGAAACCTATAGACGGATATATGTTTATATCAATGTGTCGTTGAGGTTTTGTTTGTTCGTTTTTTTTTTTAACTTTTAAAATCTTTTTTTACAACTGCACAGTATGATACATGATTAAGGAATCAAGAAATCTGACAGGTAAAATTCAGACGTGAAAGGTTATCCCTTTTTATTTTATAACCCCCTGATTATGTTTAGCAATATGTGAAAGAAAAGTGACTGGAAACAATACACTAAGTAAACTAAACCGTTAAACTGTTCAAGTTTACAACACGATTTCACAATCAAATACTAATTATTAATGGGGTTTGCAATAGGCAAAGTCCATTATTGTTATTCTCCATACTTATTATTATTCTTCTTCCATCTTCCGTGCGCTTTTTCGGCGCGCTTCTTGTCCCGCAGTTTTCGCCTAAGACCCCTGAAAGTGGGGTCAAATCGTGCGGTTTCATCGGGAATGGTGTGCTATGACTTTTATAAGCGGTCGGAGGTTTTTTGGCCCCTGCGGGGCCAAAAAACCTCCGAAAAATGTCCCATACACTTTGCATTGAGCCGAACTTTGACGAGTCACAGCACTGAGTGTGAATTTCATAGAAATATGGGATTCACAGCATCTGTAGGGGGTTGCAGCCTGAGTGAGAACATACCCTGCAAGGGGGTATAAGTTGTACCCCTGGGGTGCTAGGGCGTCCCAAAGTGGTCCCATTGACTTTACATGGCCCACATTGACTCCCATTCATTTTCTAGCACCCAGCTCCCCCTCACAAAACACCCCGCCTTGCGAAACCAACTGTGAATTTCGTAGAACCATGGGATTTACCACATCTCGACAGGGTTGCAGCCTGACTCAAAACATACCTCGAAAGGGGGTATAAGTTGTACCCGTGGGGTGCTAGGGGGTCCCAAAGTGGTCCCATTCACTTTACATTGCCCATTGACTCCCATTCATTTCCGAGAAGCCCATTGACTCCCATTATAAATGTCACACATTCATAACATTACATAGGAGTGTCATAGAGACATGGGGGTGGGCTCATTTGACTCAGGCAACCAATCAGCACCTCAATATGATAATGAAGCTCACAAGCCACGCCCCCAAACTGATCCCATAGACTGCCGTTATGACTGGCCTACATGCATATCTTTGCATAGCAGTGTCCTATTGACTTGGGGGTTGGCTCATTTGACTCACACAACCAATAAGCTTTGAATATGATAATGACGCTCATAAGCCACGCCCCATTCCATTTAAATACCCTTAAAAAGTCTTCCATACACTGCCAT
>CAIGQZ010016425.1:14070357-14088679 GCA_903798205.1 Danio tinwini
AACCACACCCAACTTCACTCTGTAACCACGCCCATGGCAACAAAACACAGTACCCTAGCAACCATTTATCAACAGCTAAATCTCAGCATCAGAACATCGTAGAGACATGGGGATTGGCTCGTTTGGCTCATGCTAGCAAACGGAACTTCCTGTATGCTACACATGCTTGCAGTGACTAGCTACATGCTAATATTGACTAACCAAGTGCTGTAACTTGCTAGAAATGCTTACTAAGTATAAATAAATGACCAAGCATGTATGTGAGGCTTGCCTAGTAACAACCTAGGGTACCCTAGCAACCGCCTAGCAACCACCCAAATTACCCTAGCAACCGCCTAGCAACGCCTTAGCAACCACCTAGCAACGCCTTAGCAATTACCTAGCAACCACTCAGAACACCCTGTCACTGCCCTAAACTGCCTAGTAACCACTCATAACACACTAGCAACTACATAAACGCATGCATTTTGCTATTTCTCTGCAATAACTGCTATTGGGCAGTTCAGTGATTCATTTTACCCCATCGATTTGCCACGCAAACCCCATTCACATTTTCTTTAGGAAATGTACAATTCTAGTTTAGTTTACTGTACACAACATAGCTCGAAGCATCTATTTTACGCTTGTTTGCATCTGCGGGAACTCCTTCCCAGCCACGAGTCGACACAGTCCTAATATACAGTTGAAGTCAGAATTATTAGCCACCCTGAATTATTAGCCCTCGTTTATTTTTCCCCCCCAATTTCTGTTTAACGGAGATTTTTTTCAACACATTTCTAAACATGATAGTTTTAATAACTCATCTCTAATAACTGATTTATTTTATCTTTGCCATGATGACAGTAAATAATATTTAACTAGATATTTTTCAAGACACTTCTATACAGCTTAAAGTGACATTTAAAGGCTTGACTAGGTTAACTAGGCAGGTAAGGGTAATTAGGCAAGTTATTGTATAACGATTGTTTGTTCTTTAGACAATTGCAAAAAACAATTAGCTTAAAGGGGCTAATCATTTTGATCTGATAATTTTGAAATGGTTCTTAAAACATTTTAAAAACTGTTTTTTTCTTTGCACTGCTAGATTTGAAGATAAGACTCTAGTTTTGGGTTGCTGTCTTAAACTCGAGATTAATTATTACAGAATGTTTCTGGTGTGCAATATCCAGTAACTGCTTATATGAAATCTATAGACTTAATAATAGTAATAAATTAAAATGCCTTTAAGACTGATAAGTTCCAAAACTTTATTAAAGGAATTAAAAACTTTTTAAAAGAAAACTGGTCTCATGTAAACTTTATTTTAATTAAAATCAAATCAATAAAATCTATTAATTTACATCTAAATACTAGTCTAATGTTTTTTTCTTAGTCTTGGATAATTTAATGACAACAACATTAATGCATTATTAATTTTGCAATGTCATTTAAAAATAATTACTAAAACAACAAAAACTATTACAATAAAGTGATACACAATCAGGCATTTATTAACAGACTGGCAGGCAAATTGAATCCAAACAGTGTAACACAAAAACAACTGCTGTTTGTGTAAAAAAAAAAAAAAAAAGCAAAAATTCTAAACTGAAAATAAAATTATCGACAAAAATTTCAATAAGGATGCTTCTGGATAATTGCTTATTGATATAACAAGTGTTGAAACAAAGCAAGCATTGCATTTATGAATTAAGTGCTAAAGCCGAAATTATAATTTAGGCCGTGTTTTGCATTCAGAAGTTATACATTCAAGCCAAAACTGATCCCTTTCTTGTTTACAGCAGTTTCAGTTAGAAAACAAGTACAATCATGTATGTCATTTTTATATGCACAATTCTTATTTACAATGACAATACTAACATTTGTCATTCAGTCAAATCCTGTGCAAGCTCAAGCCATGTCAAAACTGATTTGAACATACGTGACCAATTGGGTGAGCACCGGTAAACTTACTGGTACTTTATGCATTACATGATTATGATGATATTATCATACAAAGGTAATAAATTGATCATAATTTTGTGATTTTGCTAAATCTTATTTTCATCTTTTAAAATATGCTTTCTACAAAATCATACTGCTTTACATTTTGAGTTGATTTTCATCTCATCTCGTAACTTATTAATGAAACATTTTAAATATAATTATCTTAACAAGCTTACTGAAAATTGGGAGAGCAATTCATTTTAAATATATTCATATTTTTTATTTGAAGCAAGCTTTAAAATGTGAAGGTTTAACATTTTCACACTTCATTCATTCTCCTATGGCTTAGTCCCTTATTTATCAAGGGTCACCACAGCGGAATGAACCGGCAACTATTCCAGCATATGATTTACACAGCAGATGCCGTTCCAGCCGCTACCCATCACTGGGAAACACTACTCTCTCATTCACACATACACCATGGCCAATTAGGTTTATTCAAATCACCTATAGCCCATGTCTTTGGCCTTGTGGGGGGAAACCGGAGCACCTGGAGGAAACCCATGCGAACATGGGGAGAACATGCAAACTCCATGCAGAAATGCCAACTGACCTAGCCAGGACTTGAACCAGCAACCTTCTTGCTGTGTGGTAACAGTGCTAACCACTGAACCACCATGCCAGCAGTCTGGGTTTGCTTAAATGTGTAAAATTTCTACATCATTTTTCTTTTTCAGTGTGATCAAGTTATTATAATCTGCAAGTAATCAACCCAGCACTGCCTATCTGACATAATCACTGCCATAATCACAGAGAAATTGAGGAGCGAAGAAAATTTATGAAAAGTATATTGATAAAGAAAGATAAAGTAAATATTCCTCAAAATGAAACTTTCCATCAGAATAAATGTGAAAACACTGTAACTGTACACCATAATTATTCAAACTGTGAATGGGTTGATAACATGGAAATCTTCCTAAACATACTTCCTTACTGGCTTTAGCAATTATCTGGTTTAACTTTAATATATATAATGTAAATCACACTCAGCTGTATGCTCTATATCAGTCTAGATTAATATTCTTGCTTGTGATTGATGAATTGATGAAGTACTGTTTTGATTTTTGACCTCATAAATCTCATCACTGTTGGACAAATCTTGGGCAAAACAACCTGATACCAGGGCTCCCATTACCCACAAACAGACAGAATTCTGCTCTTATGCTTTACTGCATGGTCCAAACCAAACCTAGAGTCCAGAACTCCTTCACATGAAGCGAGAGCACCAGCAACTGTCCCAGCCCTTGGCATCAGGTCCTGTCATAATATTGTTACATAGGTTTCATAATTTCAAGGGAGCCAGTCCACCATCTCTGAAAAAAAATACATTTTTCCCTTCATCTTCATCCAGGTCTTCTGTATGGAGACAGAGCAGAAAGTCATTAGGATTGCGCAGCAAAACTCCAGTGTGATTATTATCAATTTGCATCACTCAGAACTAATACATTGTTTTGCTTTAATCAAAGCTTGTTCAATTAGTGTCTTAAAATCGTGTTTCTGTCACCTTAGGTAGTTCTCATAAACCCTGCAGCCTCGCCTAGGTTCCATGGTCGTACAGAGCTCCGACTAATAGCTGGCGCGGTTTCCTCCACTGAGAGAGGAACTGTTTGGTGCATTATGTAATAACATTACTTTAGGGATTTAAACTTTTATTATTCTCTTTATAAAATAATTAAACATTAGCACAGCTACATACCTGAGTTTTGTTTACAGATCAAGAATCTCCAAGCTCTTCTTAGTGACCGCAATAAAAATGCAGTTATTGTACCTGTGGTGAATAAAAACTTGAATTAGGATAACATTAGATATTAATAATCGATTGTTCAAACTTACATTATGATCTGATCTTGTAATAAATACTTGCTCAACAGTCGTTAAAACGTCTGCTATTTACATCGAGTGCGCGAAAGTTACCTTCACCGATGATACTTATAATGATGATTTAGATCTATTTAATCGCTATAAACTATATAATCACGTGAGATATCGTTTATAAATTACGATTAAAGGTCTCGCCCGTCAACCATTTTGCTGAAAACCGTACAGGAAGCAGAAAACGAGCGAGCAAGCCATCATAGTAATACACTCAAACTACGGCTGCAACATAACTATTCATCTGACCTGAGTTGTTGTTGTTGTTGTTATTGTTGACTTCCATGACATAAAGTTGAATGTGTCACTTAAAGTTCGGTGTTTAGTTGTTCTCTGAGCAAAACATGGAGTTTGTATTTCCCGCGGACAGGAACCGCCCCTGTGTGACGTATCGTGACGACTTGACATGCCTTACAGAGCTCGCGCCAAATCACTTCCTACTGCAGTACATGCAGTCTCAAAAATAGACATCATGAACAAAATGATTAATTATTTAAACATATTTTTATTTAACCAATAATCTACAATTGATTTTTACTCTATTAATCTGAATAGTTTTAATAGAGGTATTCATTCTGGCTTGGGCTACATATAAATGAGCCACTATACTGTCCTGCATGCCTGACTGACTTGTTCCACAATTTGAAAAAAATTAAATAAAAAAGGCTTCTTATTATCTCTGTTAAACTGCTTTGATACAATCTATACTGTAAAAGGCGCTGTAGAAATAAAGATTAATATTAGTATTGATTGCTTACCGTTTTAAGTTACCCCATCTCTCACTTCACTGGGGAAAAACCGCATAAACTTTTTTTTTTCCGCACTGAGTTGAGTCCATGCATCATCGCCAGTCCTTTAGTTATACTGCACTGACGCCGTCTGCACAGGGCTGTTACCGAATTGCACACGAGTGAATTTCCCGCGAAGCAAGCAACAGGAAGTCCGCCCACGAATGGGACTAACATCAGCTTCCGCCATTCATTTTTGTGCATTTATTTATTTTAAACTTTTTTAATTAATCTTCTGAAATGTATTATGTTTTATTTAGTTTTAATAGTAATGTTTTATTACTATTATCATTATTATTATTATCATCATTATTAATATTATTATTATTATTATTATTGACCTATTATTATTATTATTAATAATATTATTAATTTTATTGTTATTATTAATTTTAGAGTTTGAACCATTCTATTATAAAAGAGGGAGAGAGAATAAAACACACACACACACACACACACACACACACACACACACACACACACACACAGACAGACACACATCTAGATTATTATAAAAGAATCATTGTAAATATACTGATTATATTTGTTTTTAATTGAGAGATATATACACACACACACACACACACACACACACAGTTGAAGTCAGAATTATTAGCCCCCTTTGATTTTTTTTATATATTTCCCAAATGATGATTAACAGAGCAGAGATTTTCACAGTATGTCTGATAATATTTTTTCTTTCTGGAAAAGTCTTATTTGTTTTATTTCGGCTAGAATAAAAGCAGTTTTTAAATTTTAAGAACCATTTTAGAGTCAATATTATTAGCCCTTTTAAGCTAATTTTTTTCAGTAGTCTACAGAACAAACCATCGTTATACAATAACTTGCCTAATTACCCTAACCTGCCTAGTTAACCTAATTAACCTAGTTAAGCCTTTAAATGTCACTTTAAGCTGTATAGAAGTGTCTTGAAAAATATCTAGTAAAATATTATTTACTGTCATCATGGCAAAGATAAAATAAATCAGTTACTAAAACTATTATGTTTATGTGTTAAAAAAATCTCTTCTTTAAACAGAAATTGGAGGGAAAATAAACAGGGGCCTAAAAATTCTGACTTCAACTGTGTATATACACACACACACACACACACACACACACACACACACACACACACACACACACACATATATATATATATATCATAGGACAACACTGCAGAAATTATTCTTTGACACAATGAAAACTTTTGTTGCCATAGGTCTATTCAGCTATTATTAACTGTATTTTTAGTTATTTTGAGGGAACAATAAATTTACACTGCTACACACACAGACACACACGTATATAAGATTGTACCTAATAAAGTGGCCGGTGAGTGTATACTGTAATGTTAGCATGCTAGAAGAGTTTAAAGTACAGTTCCTGTGTTATATTTTGGTGTGTGATTATGTGTTGCAATAGCGGGGTTTAAGGGGCGGAATTTGTGGGTAAAGCAAGGGGATTGTCTATTTTTTTTTTCAGATAAGAGTGTTGTTTTTTTCGGCCGAGCGAAAGTATCTTTATTTACGCCATGCAAAAGTGCATTACTGATATGTTTAAAGAGATTAAATATCGTCTGTTTCTTTAAAAGACAGAACCCCCAGCTAGACTGCGCCGCTCGATGACGTACACGCTTTTGATTGGCTGATTTGTCAACGCCTATGTAAGTAAGTTACTTATACGTGTCAGCCCCACTTTCTGTCCAAAATACTTTTACGGTAACGCTTACTGTGAGAAATGTCACTTCGCACGGCTGCACGTGGTTTCGGAGCTCGCCTCAGGGGTGTTTTACAGCCCTGCCCCGCTGCTATTGCTGGCAAAAGAGCGTTCGCGGCTGCGGCTCCTCAGGCTGTGCAGTCCGTGCTGGAGGCCGAGCTGGACTCTATCCGCGCCGCGGGCACATGGAAGGGGGAGCGGGTCATCACCTCCAAACAGGGTCCTCATATCTGCGTGGACGGCAGCAGAGGCGGTGAGCAGCGCTGTTCTGACAGACAGAGTCAATTTTAGCCAAATACTAACTAAACAACAGTGTTAAAATATAATCTATCAATTGAGGTAAAGTTGGTTTCATATTCGCTCAGAGAACACTTGTGACATGCTCCCTATATTGTTTACCATGGTACTTTGAATACTCGATCTGAAACCACATGTAAGTATGACTTGAAAACAACAATAGCACTATTTATTTGACTGTGGACATCATGTTGTACTTTGATAGGCATTGGCTGATAATATGATTTCACTATTTAGATTTGCAGAGAATACTTTTCTGAAATTATATTTTTAAGGAGAAACTCTGAGTGTGCTAATATAAAACCAATTTTACCCTAATGCATAATTGAGTGCTAATAGTAGAAAGTGCTGTGATTTTAGGTTGTAGATTCCTTGAGACACATACGACATATACAGTTTTGCTGATAACATTTTATTTGTATCTGCATGAGAGGATTAGTTTAGTGAGCAAATATAGACAAACATTTAACAGAAAGGTTAATATGTTAGTTTTTAAGTGATTAAAATGCTATTTATAAGTTCTCAATTATTTACTAAATTAATGTACATTAGGGCGGCACAATATATCGTTTCAGCTTAAATACATTCGCAATAGTCACATTAGAGCATATGCAATGTCAAGCCTGGATTTATTTAATCATTTTGCAAGTGTTTTTTGAGGCCTGTGACTGTGTGAGCGTTTTAAAAGCATTCAGGCTGAAGAAATCTGTACTATTTTTAACTATGACAAATTAATACCGATACATTCTATTGAATTGATTATAAAGCAAAGACTATACAGTATCAATTAACATTTAATTATTTAATTACTGTATACCTATATACAGTTCAACTCCTTGGAAAACAATAAAATGCTGTTTATTTAACTTGTATCTTTTTCTTAATTTAATTTATCAATGCTTGGATTTTGTTTCTTATATTTCATGCATATGCACTCCCCTACAGAATCATCCCAATCAACTAAAATTATGAATTTTCCAACTAATTATTTAACACATCTAGTGAAATTTTATTCCTATCACAATGTGTATCGCAGAACAAAAAAAATCGCAATGTTAGATTTTTCCAGTATTGTGCAGCCCTAATGTACATAAATGACCTTGTAAAATAAATAAATACATAAATTATTATGCAATAATAAGGATTTAAACACATTTTATGCTCATATCAAAATTATTTTGAAGATTTTTGCTGGGGTTCTCAAACATCTTAAATTAATTTCATGTCTTTAAAAAAATGTAAACTGTAGAGTGTACTCTACTGTATTGGACTGTAGAGTGAATGATGTGAACTGCATCACTGCTGTTTAAAAAGCAAATTAGGTAACACATCATGAATGTATAGAATGAGCAGAGCTGAAAAGCCTAATCTCCTGATCCCATGCTTTTCTGTTTTTGTTTCAGACATATTGAATTTCTGTGCAAATAACTACTTGGGTTTATCCAGTCATCCCGAGGTGGTGAAAGCAGGAATAGATGCTCTGCAGAAATATGGTGCTGGCCTTAGTTCAGTTCGCTTCATCTGCGGCACCCAGGTGAGGGGGAAAAACTGTGATTGCACACAACCATAGCAGTAAGCTCAGAAGTTTTCTAAATCTGTCTGTGTTCTAGAACATCCACAAGAACTTGGAGGAGAAACTAGCAGAGTTCCATGAAAGGGAAGACTGTATTCTGTATGCAAGCTGCTTCGATGCCAATGCTGGTCTGTTTGAGGTGAATTTACCAGTCATTATTACATACTGACATGAATAGAGCCACAGCTAATGCACTGTAACAGTACATCGGTGCTCTTTGCTTTAGGTCCTGTTGGGTCCTGATGACGCCGTTTTGTCTGATGAACTAAATCATGCCTCTATTATCGATGGCATTCGATTGTGTCGTGCCAAGAGGTTTCGGTACAAGCACATGGACCTGAATGACCTGGAAGAAAAGCTGAAAGAATCACAGGTTGGTGCAGTCGCTGTATTTTACTCATCACTTAATCTCATTACTGGATTGCATGCAAATCAGGGAGGTTGCACTGCAAGCTAAAAGGGGTTTGTGGTGAGGCTGTGCGATTAAGCGAAACGTTGCGATTAGAGGCTGCGATATGAAATATATTTGTATTATTTAATTTTCCCTGCCCAGAGCAAATGCGTGACAGCCGTCTGTGTGTGATAGTCTTACTAGCCAACTGAGTGAGCACAATTAAGTGATGAGTGTCTTGCTAAAAAGTCAACTGAAAGTATTGCCAGTGACACTCAATATAATAGTAAACAACAGCAAATTTGTTTCAGCCATGTTAGTTTACTGAGTGTTCTGTATTTTTATAATTATACATTAATCTCCCTAATTTAAGTTCAACTTGTTTACAGAAAGGTAAGGTCATTTTATTTGGGTTTACTGTTTGCTCTAGAGAAAAATTTGTGTTTCATTTTAGAATATTTAAAAATAAATTGGAATAAATGTTTAAGTTAAAATCTTTTCAGTTCTTTTTTTTTTACTAACACTCACTGCCTTTTAGCAGTAAGAAGCTACGATACAGAACATTGAGCTGTAGCTTGACTACAAATATGAAACGGAAATCAAACCAAAATTGCAATATCTGTTAAAAGAACACAATTAGATGTTTTCCCCAAATCGCACAGCTCTATGTTGTGGGCAAGGTGATATGCAAATTAAGCTAAAACTATAGTGTCGGCAGGTGGATATGTTTTTATTTTTTTTAGAGAAGATAAAGGAACAACTTTATTCAACAAGTAGCCTGTTAATTTTATTTATTTATATATTTATTTAATTTTTAATGCCATATCAGCAGCATTGGTTATATTCATGACAACATTGATAATAAATGTACAATATATAATTTACAAACAAAAGTTTCTTAATAAAAAATATGCAAAAACACATGCATGTGACAATACCGATAAAAAGTCACATAAAATCTTTCAGATTAGTTAGTAATAAATATTCTAAAATTATTCCAGGAGACACCTTTTAAACATCCCCCTTTTAACATTTTCTAATATCATTTTAAAATATAAATTTCTATTAAAATGTTTTATAGTCAACTCACAAATTGGTTCCTCTACCCCTTTCAGTAAATTAATATTGTGCAATTTATGAGTGGCCAATTCTACTACTTGTGTAGAAACCTGGCTGTGTCTATATTTAAAATAGTATTTTCAAAATTTGCTTTACTAATGGATTCACTTCATCCAATTTGTTGTTTGTTCGTTCATCCCTTTCAATTTCTTTTAATTGTACAGATTCAAAGCAGAACCACGTTTTTGAGGATTAAATGTTTTGATTCTCTCTCTTTACCCAACAGTCGTCGCGCCTGAGGTTGGTGGTAACAGACGGCGTGTTCTCCATGGACGGGGATGTGGCTCCTCTGAAGGGTATCTGTGATCTGGCTGAGCAGTATGGAGCGATGGTCTTCATTGATGAATGTCATGCCACAGGGTTTATGGGTGCTCGCGGACGGTGGGTAGACTGAGAAATAAAAAAGAAACGTTTGATAGCAGTTCAGTTAAAGTGTTCTGGAAGCAGTAATTTTAACATTATTTAAATAATCAAGCTTAACATGAGAATTCTAGGTGAAAATCCATTTCTATTCATAATTCTGCAGAATCTTCAATAACATCTAAATACTATTTACAAAAACTGATATAGTTGGCTGAAAGTGCATTAGATTGGATTGCTTTCATGTGGTCAAATGCATTTAAAAAGCCAATGAAGACCATCTACCCACTGAAGGTTATGGGGTGTATTTAAAAAGGGAGTACCCAAACAAAGTATCTACACCTATCAGCAATATAGTTTCTGCCATCCACATTATGGTTTATTCGTTTTATCGGTTTGGTGGTGTAGAAAGTCATAAAGTAAATTGCCCTTTTTTCTTATTTTCGAATTAAGAAACCAGGATGTTTTAATATTGTTATATCGCAATTATTGCAATTTTGGATGTTTGACTGTTGTGTAAGACTGGTTTAACTGTGTGAGGATAAACTATAATGTATACCAAGTGATCATCTGTGCATTGCCTTTCTGCAGAGGGACTGATGAGCTGCTGGGAGTGATGGACAGGGTGCACATCGTGAATTCCACACTGGGGAAAGCACTAGGAGGAGCTGCCGGTGTGTATAGATAATAAAAGACAGTTATACATAGTCATGCTTCTATTAGCTTTAGATATCTCCACATCTTTAAATACATAAAGACTTTTACAGTCAGTTAACCTAAGTGGTTCTTTGTTGCAGTTTTATTTAATTTCAAATTAAACTCAACTCAATTTATTTCTAGAGCACTTTCAACAAACCACAATGGCTACCAAAGTGCTGTACATAAAAACCCATAATCCTACATCAAAGTATTAGTGAAAAGAAATAAATAAGCTTTTAAAGATCTCATAATAGCTCCAAATTTGATAAAATGCATACAAGACCAGAGCCGAAGTGATGCAAACTTTATTTTACAGAAAACAAAAGTTTGTTGCACAACCTCCATGTCAGAAAAATCACAAATGAAAGGGGAATATTCTTTATAAGGCTGAAGCTAATTTTAGTGCTTTTATTTGTTCACTATTCTCTTAGGTGGTTACACCGTTGGACCCAAGGCTTTAATTGAGCTTCTGAGACAGCGGTCTCGTCCGTACCTCTTCTCAAACTCCCTCCCGCCTCCAGTAGTGGGTTGTGCCACCCGTGCTGTGGAGCTCCTGCTGGCATCCAATAAAATCGCTCAGTCCATGGCAGCTAAAACCATGAGGTAGGATCGGGCACTCTTTGGTTACACCCTTTAGCGTTACTGTGCTTTATCTTGCGCAAATGAGCAGGGTTAAAACTGAGTTTGCTTTTCAAAGCTGCAGTCGGTGTTGCAATCAAAACAAAAAGTGCTAACGTTTGCTGGTTTCTGTATGAAAAGTGTGAATGCTTTTAAGAATAAAGGATTTTTAGAGTTGAGCAAGCTAATGATGGCAGTTCTCGGCAGACTTGTGAACAATGCTCTATTGTGCGTCTTTTCTTCTGTCCCAAAGGTTCAGAAACAACATGACCCAGGCAGGGTTCACCATCTGTGGCTCAGCTCACCCAATCTGTCCTGTGATGTTGGGAGATGCTCGTCTCGCTTCACTTATGGCGGATGACATGCTAAACCTGGGTGAGAAATAAGCTATATGTCAAGCTCTTTTTGTCTTTTTTTTTTCCCCTCAACTTTCATTTTTGAGAGAACAAAGAAACAAAAAATTGCAATGATGTACAGAGCACATTTTACCCACCCTAATACACAAATACATTTCATTGAAGATGTACATATAGACGTCACGTGCATATACTATATAACTGCAGACTAACTATGTGTTTATGTAATAACTTTAACTGTTAAACGCTATTAGTTAATAGTTAATTTGTTAAATTTATTAGTAACCTAAAGTTATGGTAACTAATAACCTTAACTTCGTCTTCTTTTGATTGTAATGCAATAATGTGCACCTTTTGTAAAGCTGCTGTGAAACAATAATTATTGTGAAAAGTGCTATACAAAGGAACTTTAATTGAATTGAAATTCAGAAATAGTGTAAAATAGACTACTGGTAGCCCTTAATAAAACAAAATCGTGTTATTATAGACATAATATATTATAAACATGTATTTTAGGTACCCTCGCTCCACAACAAATCCTTTTAACAGGATTGAGAACAGAAAGATAAATTAAATGTTGAAATAAACAGAAATTATAGTCAGACTTGCTATAAGAAAACTTGCTATTAACATGAAGCTTAATTTTATTAAAAAAAACAAAACTGTGTGGGAAATTCACTGTACAAGTACTCAAATGTTTCTCTCATTAGAGAAAAATCTGAATGTTTGCTTGCTTTTTGCATGTTTACTTGCTAGAGGTTAATTGCATCATAAAAGTCCTATGTTTTAATGGTCACTTAACCTCAAACCTGTTATGATTTGTGTTTTTATCAAAATTATGAGCTTATCTAAAAGTTATCTGAGAGGTTGCTAGAAAAAAAATAAAAAGGCTTGCACAATTGAATTTATTATACACACTGATAAAGAGCACAAGTAACAAATACGGATAAACATACATTAATGAGCTATGTTTTAAAAAAATGCAATGTTTTGACATGATATTTACTTAAAACCAAAATTTTTAACTTTTTTTCTCTCTCTCTTTCTTATCAGGAGTGTATGTGATCGGTTTCTCCTACCCTGTTGTTCCCAAAGGAAAAGCCCGCATTCGTGTTCAGATCTCTGCGGCTCACACTGATGAGGACATTGACCGTACTGTAGACGCCTTCATACAGACCGGCAGGAAGCACGGTGTCATTTCCTAATGTCAGAAACACAAATGATAAAGTTGTTGACTGTTAGAGTGAGGATTACGTTACATATTATAGAACAAAAAGCCTTTAAAGCTACTGAGATCAAAGAATATTTGTATATTTTCAAAATTGACAATAAATAAATGCCTTTGTCTATGATTGCTAGTAGCTTCTTTTACAGCAGCTTTTTACCAAAAGTATCTTGACATTTTTCAGTTGAGACGTGTTGAATTTGCATTGTTAGAAAGCTTGTACAGATCATGCTTATGCTGCAACTCTTTTGTAGGAGTTCGAAAAAATAAATAAATAAATAAAGTAATTTAATGTCTTTAACTTGCGTCTTATGCTGTAACATTCATTAATTTTCTTTTGGCTTAGTCCCTTTATTTAACAGGGGTCACCACAGCGGAATGAACCGCCAACTTAACCAGCATAGGTTTTACACAGCAGATGCCCTTCCAGCTGCAACCCAGTACTGACCACCAACTTACCCAGCCTGGCCTCGAACTAGTGACCTTCTTGCTGTGAGGCGACAGCGCTAACCACTGAGCCATGCTGTAACATGATGTATTCTAATGGTTATGAAAAAACATTGTTAATTCTTACATAATGATGAACTTTTAATGGGTTAGTTAAATTTACAAGACCTGAGGTATGATGTGGTGTCTCTTATATGTTGCTGTAAATAAATCATGAATTTGAATATTGAAAATACAATTTATGTAAATTTCTTAAAACAATAGCCCCCCTCCCCCCCTCAAATGGAACACCATTATAGCCTATATTGTTAGAACAATTTTTAATTTTATAAAGCAGTTAAGACACTCAGCTTTACTTTCCACGAAAAAATGGTTAAACCACAGAAATGTAAGCAGTAGCTTTTGAAATGTAACCATGGTTTTGTCTGATGAATACTGCAATTTAAAAAAATTGTTACTAACAACACCTCCTGACATTTATGCTGAATATTTTCTATTGTCCTGAGTACACAATTCAAGCTTTTTGCTAAACTAAATTTACTTCATATTATCACTTTTTTATATGCACTTTTATATTGTGTAGTTTTTAGTTAATTGTTTGCCCACCAGCTATAACAAATGATGTTGTAATTTTAGTTTGGAGTATAAATAAAAAAATATGCTACCTTTTATACCACTGCTAGACAAACCAATCATTTTATCACCTTTATTGCAAAACTAGTTACTAATAATTAATTGAATAAAAAGATGATGGCATTTAATGTCTCAAGTTCACGTTTTATGTTGTAACATGATGTATTCTAATGGTTATGAAAAACATTTTGTTAGTTTTTACATAATGATGAACTTTTAAAAGGTTATTACTTAGAAGTAACAAGACCTGAGGTTTACATAGTCTTTTTTTATATAGTACTGTACATTATAAAAAATTTCTTTTTAATAATAAAAATTATTGCTCAAAATGGAACACTGTTACAACCCATATTATATTACATTATAATATAATATGTAATGTAAATATTATATTACATTATAATTTTAATAAATATAAAAACTAATAAAGCAGTTAATAAACTCAATTTTAGTTTCCACAAAAATGTTAGACGACAAAAATTTAAACGGTGCCACATGCCAAATATGGAAAACATAATTTTGCCTCATGAATACAGCGATTAAAAAAAAGTTACTGACAACACAGCCTGACATCTATGCCGAGTGTTTTTCTATTGTACTGAGTAAATTAATATAATTTTCATTATATTATGACTTTTTATATACGCTTATGTTGTGTAGTTTTTAGCTCATTGTTTGCCCACCAGTTACCAGTTAGTTTGGATCATAAATTTAAAAATATGCTTCGTTTTAAAGCACTGCTAGACACCGATCATTGTATTTAATATGAGCATTTCTCCAAACTAGTTGCTAAGTTTTATGTAGAGTTTCGTTTACTGTTTTATCTCTATTAACGTTTATTTGCATATTAAAATATTTTGATAAAAAAACTCAGCTGAAGTGTTCTTTGAACAATGCTGACATATTCCGCGCCAAACAGGACAACTAGTTCCGGTCCTTGCTCATTGCTTTGTGTGTTTCCCGCCAGTACTTCACTTTGACACCACCCATGTAGTGACGTAACTATGCAAACATTTTTGTGGACCAATAGGCGGCACGGAAAAGTAAGCGAGGGCGGAGTCTGGTTGTAGTGCAAGGCAGGGCTACAGGTTTTGCCGCGAAAGTTATTGCGCGTGTCACTGCAGCACACGTTGTTGATCCTCACCGACAAATAATCATAGCAACATCTGAACCGATCATCGACAGCACTCATCGAAGTTATTTATTATTATTCGTTTATTACAAAGTGCACATTCCTGAATATTTGCAAGAATGTCGGGATTTGATGACCCAGGAGTTTATTACAGTGACAGCTTCGGTGGAGGAGAAAGCATCGGCGATGAGGGAGTTGTGAAACGGAGCCAGATCAAAAAGAAGTTCCGTGAGTTTCTGAGGCAGTTCAGAGTCGGAACCGATCGCACTGGATTCACCTACAAATACAGGTATTGTGTTAGCAGATGTTTGTGCTTATGGTTTGGTGATTTTTTTTCCTACACTAATAACATGTAGTTTTGTTTATGGATATATAAATAAATATGCACGATTTCCTTTACGTGTTGTTTTATTACGCGTAATTGTATTCAATCATGTATCATTTTTCCAAGTATGCATCGAATTTAATGTGGATGTTGTTTTTGTCATGTCCGTTTGGCTAATGCATCGTTCGTTTGAATGATTCAGTTAATTTGATTCACTGTTTTTCCTCCTAAAAAACTTCTGTCTGTCGTAATTGCTGAGATATCCCGACTACATTATTGTCTGCAAATATTTAATAAAATATTCACCAAAAAAAAAAAACTGAGAAAAACATTTGAGCACACTTGAATCAATGAATCGTATCGAGTCGGTTCAGTGAGCTGTTTGAATGAACCCATTAATTTCTAGTTGTTGATTTGCTAGCTCAATTTGCCCAGATTAGAATGTACAATGTATCTGCAATGTAAAAAATGTACAATGAAAATAATATGTGGAACATTATCGTATTTCTTTCTTCAGGGATGAGCTCAAGAGGCACTATACATTGGGAGAGTATTGGATCGAGGTGGAAATGGAGGATTTGGCCAGTTTTGATGAAGATCTATCAGACTGTCTGTACAAACTTCCTACTGAGAACTTGCCCTTGGTAAGGACAGAGTCCTATGTGCAAAATGGGCAAAAAGTGATTTTTTTGAGTCTTCGTTTTGTTTCTGTGTTTCAAGAGATTGGTGACTAATCTGATTTTGACATATTTTGAGAAATTGCTTTGATTATTTTATTATTTTTTTAACTGAATGATACACACTGGGTAAATGTACTACCCTTTTGTTATGTTAGGGATAAGAGTACCCACTGAATTAAACTGCTGTAAAAATGCATCAGATAAATATTTTTTTCAGTTGTTTTGCATAAATCTGTTTATCAACCTCTGTCCTGATCAAAACTACTAAATTGCTTAGAAAATGACAGGGTTTTACCTCTTTAATTGCCAAATTCATAAATGATGAATCACTGATTTGGTGAAATTGCATATAATGACGTATTTTCAATATATAAAGTAATTGTGGACTCAGTTTTAAAAGTCTTTTATCTAAGTCTTGGACATGTGAAACAACATTGCCTCTGCATTGTTTTTGATTTATTTTTATTTTTGTCTCCTTAATTTACTGTTGGTGGCTGTTTTTGCCCCATTGACTTCCATTATAACCACATTCTTTATTGCAAAACCATGACACCATAAAATCATACATTTTTGGTTGTTGGTGGTTTTCCCTGTTGAGAAGGTCAAATTTGTCATTCTGTTGATCATCAGTTGGCACCATTAACCCTTTAGATAGGCCTGTGCAAAAAAAACAAACATAGTTTTTGAATTTTATATGGAGTATAACAGAAGTTAAAGTGTTCGTGAGAGTGACCTTTGCACACTTACCTTGATGTGAGAAAATCAAAATATTCATCTCCGCTTTCAGAACTACATAGTGTAAACAAAAACAAAGATTGTGTATTTATGCACCATCAAATGTGGTTATAATGGAAGTTAATGGGGCAAAAACAGCCACCAACAGTAAATTAGGGAGAAAAAATGAAAATCTAACAATGCATCAAAGCCAACGGTGTTACTAATCGTTTACATGTCAAAGACTGATAAAAGGAAAAAATATGCAGTCCACAATTATTTTTTATATTAAAAATAGGTCATCTTGTGTGTTTTTTTTTTCACCAAATCAGTGGCATCATTTGTGAATTTGGCAAATAAAGAGTTAAAATCCTGTCTTTTTTTGTTGATCAGGACTAAGGTTGATTAACTGATTTATGCAAAAAAAAAAGAAGCATTTTTAGAGCAGTTTAATTTAGTGGATGTTTTCATGCCTAACATAAGAGTAGTACATTTGAACAGTGCACAAGGGTTAAACTACAATAAGTCAACTATTACGTATATTTAAAGACAATGTATTATAGTAATGTCTGATTATAACATGCTCATTTATTCAAATGTAGGATGCTGCACAATGCTGTTTTCAACCATTACCAGAAAACATTTTGACTATTTACATAAAAATAATGGCTTTCAAAAGGCAGGTTTTGTTATTGTACAGTATAAGTTACATAATTAATTTTTTTGATTTGTTATCGTCTCTTTCCATAAAAAAACACACACTAAGATCTTTCTTGTCATGATTAAGTACAATGCTATGGTGTAAAAGTATCTTTGTTGTCCTTTTATGTGTTTGACATTTTGGGATGCAGGTATTTTTATGAAATGGTTTTGCATGTGTTGATGATGTTTTGTTATTGACAGTTGGAGGAGGCTGCGCAGGAAGTGGCTGATGAGGTCACACGCCCTCGGCCAGTAGGAGAAGAGACCGTTCAGGACATACAGGTCATGCTGAAGAGCGACGCCCATCCGGCCTCCATCCGCAGCCTGAAGGTGAGACTGTACTATTAAGTAGACTTTTCAGGATGTGGAGAAATATATGTTTGTTGGCATTACAGCTGACTGAGACAAAGCAGGGAAGTCTCCTAGCTACTTATATTAAGCAAAATTGGGGCTCTTCTCTTATTCCAGCGGTCAGATCTCACAGAGGAGAAATATTTACTGCTGCCACAGATATAAATAATACATTTTTAAGAATTTTCCGAAGACCTTCATAAATCAATGTCATTTTAAACTGTGGATGGCATTCATCTGTGATTTTTCTGAATCCACTAGACCTTTCTAAGATATCGAGTGATCAGAGGCAAATTCTTGAGTCAGATGTGTGTGTGTGTGTGTGTGTGTGTGTGTGT
>CAIGQZ010016425.1:14103679-14137673 GCA_903798205.1 Danio tinwini
TATCTATCTATCTATCTATCTATCTATCTATCTATCTATCTATCTATATGGTCAAAATTATTAGCCCCTTCAAGCTATATATTTTTTTATATTTTACACAACAAACCATCGTTATACAATAACTTGCGTAATTACCCTAACCTGCCTAGTTAACCTAATTAACCTAGTTAAGCCTTTAAATGTCACTTTAAGCTGTATAGAAGTGTCTTGAAAAATATATAGTAAATTATTATTTACTGTCATCATGGCAAAGATAAAATAAATCAGTTATTAGAGATGAGTTATTAAAACTATTATGTTTAGAAATGTGTTGGAAAAAAATCTCTCCGTTAAACAGGAATTGGGGAAATAAACCGGGGGGTGGCTAATAATTATGACTTTAACTGTATATAATCTTCTTACTGATGCATCAGATATTTTTCTAATTAATTATTATTTTACTAGTATTATATCATCTATACATATGAAGAGTTTAGATCTTCATCTAAATATAATTTGATATTGTCTTTCATTTTTCTCAGACTCTTGTGTTCATGCTCAGTGATTTTACTTTTATAGTGACTAAGTTCTTTTCATTGTCTTTAAAGTGATATAACTGAACATAAACATAGGAGGCTGAAAAAATGCTAATTTTAGGAAAAAATTTCAGACGACATTAAGGTTTTTGCATCTGAACTTCATATTTTAATAGCTGATACCTTGCTTTTATCCATTTGCTGTTTATTTGTGTTTAAACTGTTACTTGTTAAACTGTTTTTGTTTTTATTAATAAAACTGAACTGCATATATGATTAATTATCTATGAAGACCTTAATGTGAAGTGTTTGGCTTTAATCTGTTGATATTTTTATTTCTGTCCCCAGGCCTCATGAGTGTGATTCAGCCAGTCTTCAGGCTCCTGTGTGTCCTGGTCCTGCTCCTGACCCTGTCTGCTTCTGGTCTTCATGGTCGTAACAACACGCTGAGCCATGAGTACTGTGTGCTGGGAGCTGGACCCGCAGGCCTCCAGATGGGCTACTTTCTGTCCAGGAGCCAGAGAGATTATATCATTCTGGAGAGAAACGCAGGACCAGGCAGCTTCTTCGACATGTGTGTGCTCATTCAGAATGAGATCTGACAAGTTCTTTAATGTATCTGAAATGATTTGTTATATTGTTTTTAGTTACATTGTGGCAACAACTTAAGAATTAAATCCCTTGTTTATTAAATTGTGGTGACAATGTTTTTATTAGTTTTGAATTTAACAATTTATGATGTTTTCTCAAACAAATCTAGAATGATTCTTTCTAGACATTTAATTTTAACTGTGGGAACTAATTTGTGCGATCTTAAAATTATATCATTTTTTAAACTAAACCTGGCCCCCCTGAATTATTAGCCTCCCTGAATTATTAGCCCCCCTGTTAAATTTTTTCCCCAATTTCAGTTTAACAGAGAGAAGTTTTTTAAACACATTTCTAAACATAATAGTTTTAATAACTCATTTCTATTAACCGATTAATTTTATCTTTGCCATGATGACAGTAAATAATATTTTACTACATATTTTTCAAGACTTAACTAGGTTATTCGGCAGGTTAGGGTAATTAGGCAAGTTATCGTATAACGATTGTTTGTTTTGTTATCTTAAAAAAATAGCTTAAAGAGGCTAATAATTTAATTTAAATAATTTCGACCTTTAAATGGATTTAAAAAAATTAAAAACTGCTTTTATTCTAGCCGAAATAAAACAAATTTACTATGATTTATAACAATTTAAAGTAATTCTGCCAAAATGTTGCAAATGCTGTTAGCGTTAAGAGCTCATTTCATTTTCTTTTCAGATATCCTCGCCACAGAAAACTCATCAGCATTAACAAAATATACACGGGGAGGCGGAATAAGGAATTCAATCTGCGTCATGATTGGAACTCCCTGCTGAGTGACAGACCTGACCTTTTGTTTCAACGAATCAGCCAAGAGCTTTACCCCAGTGCTGATGACTTCCCACGTTACCTCTCTGTGTTTGAGAAGGAGCTGGGACTGAAGGTTAAATATGGCACTGATGTAGGGAGAATCAAAGCATCAGATTTTAATGGACACCAAGGCTACGTTCTGTCTGATCAGAATGGTGTCAGTTATGAGTGCAGGTATAGTAACACATTAAGATATTTTAATATTTTATTAAAAATGGGATTGAAATAGAATTTGTAAAGGATTTTAAATGCAGTTTAATATAATTTCAAAAGTTATTTATATTTGTTTAATTTTTTTTTATCAATTTTATATATATATTTTTTTAATCTCTTAATTATATTTCCTAATGTAATTTGGGTGGATTTGCTCTTCAGTGTTTGGAATTTCAGTGAAAACCCACACTGAACTGAACTAAATTGAACTTTAACTCTGATAATTGGACTGACACAGTTTCAATTTACTAGAACTTCTATGTTAAGCTGCTTTGACACAATCTACATTGTTAAAGCGCTATAAAAATATACATGAATTCAGTCATTCCTGTTTTTTTGTGCATATAGGGTCCTGTTAGTGTCCACCGGCCTTTGGGTTCCTCAGCAGGTGGATTTTCATGGCTCTGACCTGGTGGAGGGTTACGAGTCGATTCCCACTGATCCTGAGGAGTTTAAAGACCAGGCAGTGTTAATCCTTGGCAAAGGAAACTCCGCTTTTGAGACAGCGCAAAGCATCTTGGGTAGAGCAAGCCGGATCCACTTGTATAGTCCAAGCCCAGTGCGACTCGCATGGCAGACACACTACGTTGGGGATCTCCGGTATTAAACCTGCTTATTGTATAATGGCTATTTTATTTCTAGTGTAGTCCAGATTTATTAGTTTTGCCAATTTTCACAACCAAAATCAATTTCAATTGATCTACTTTGCAAAATCTTTCTATGTCTGGCAAGTTTATCTTATATATTTATATTTATTTTTATTTTACATAATTGACACATTTTGAAATTTGTAGATTAAAAGCAGAAAGATTAAATTAGAAGGATTAAACGATTTTTAGACTAAAGGGTCAGTTCACAATTGTAAATTCAGGTGAGGGTGTTGGTTTTACAAATTCACCACACTGACCAATAGTAGTTTTTTGTTTTCAATGTAGGGTTGTCACGATACTGGACTTCTGTACCAATCGGTACCAGACATTTTAAAAACGTCCATTTCCCGCTGACATTTAATCGCTACTGAGCACGTTCCTAAACATCGCTGATTTACCTTTGTGTTGACGTGCTCAACAGAAATGACTGTGATAGGCCGTTAAGGTCATCAGTTTACCAAACTGGAGTGTTTCAAAGTCATGTTGATCAGCTGTTTGGTCTATAAGCTGACATACGAGCGATCCGCTGATGAATTGTGGCTTTAAAACACTCCAGTGTCCCTGTATCTGTGGTTACACTCAGTAAACAGCGGTGAGTTTGGTGAACTGATGAGCTTAACGGCCAATCACAGTCATTTCTGTTGAGCACGTGAACACAACGGCAAATCAGCGCTGTTTAAGAATGTGCTGAGTAGTGCTCAAATGTCAGCAGGAAATGGACTTTAAAAAAAATTAAAATCAGTATTGATTGGTACCAAATTCCAGTATCATGCAACCCTATTTTAATGTGTTATTTGAGTTGTGCTTTATACAACACTACTGAGGTTGCACGATATTGGAATAATCTGAGATTGTGATAATTTTGTTTTAGTGCAATAAATTGCGATATGAATATAATTTCACCAGATGATTTGAATAGCACTGTTTGGAAAGATTTAATTTAGATCAAATGGGATGATCAACTCTTTTTCTATGCAGTGCATCATTACATAAAATATATACATGTTGTGATATCAAACGATATATTGTTCAGCCCTACTATTGACAGTAAACCATTTTTGCCATTCAAATTTTGCCTTTTGTTTATGTAAAAATCAAAGTTGAAATAAACCTTCTTGTTTTACAGAGCAGTGAATAATGAACTATTAGACACCTACCAGCTGAAATCTCTGGACGGTTTGGTAGAGGGAAAACTGGAGGATATTGCCATCGTCCGTAGAGGAAAAGATGGACGGAAGAGAAGAGCGGCAAAGAAAAGAAATCCAACATCGACAAAGAGAAATGAGCCACTGTATTTAACTCTTACTGAACTTCTCGATGACCAGAATGGTACCAACATTTCAAAGGTCACCGGTCAAAATCTGCCTGGTTATCACACTGATAACTTCTCACTCAGACAGCCGTATGACCGAGTGATTCGCTGCCTGGGCTTCCGTTTCAACTTCTCCATTTTTGATGGGTAAGATCAATCTGTAAAATCCAAATGTGCTCTGGGGAAAAATATAGTAAAGTATACGCACATTAACAATACATTTTCATTATTTATCCAGATCTGCACGTCCACCGCAAAGCAGCGGTGCCCGAGGTCGGTTGCCAGGAGTAACAGCTTGGTATGAAGGCAGAGGAACACCTAACATGTTTGTGTTGGGTACAGCTGCCCACTCCAGAGACTACCGCATGTCTGCTGGTGGGTTTATTCACGGATTTCGCTACACCGGTAAGCATTTAATACTGTTCTTTCAACTATTGTGAACACAGATAGGATATTAGGAATGCATTTTTTCAAGTACAATGCAATTCTAGATTAAAGTTTGCATGGACTGAAAGCTGCAACTGTTTTTTTTGTATTGTGACCCAGTTCCTAGAGAAACTAAATATGAAATGACAAAACAGTGGGTGTGGCTTGTTTTTTTTGGATGTAGTAAAGTAGGTATTTTATTTAGAAAGATGGGGGAAAGGGTTTTAGAAGAGTTATTCAACCTAACAGACACCTTCTCACCATTTCTGTTTGTTGTCAAAACTGAGAGATGGGAGGGGCGTGGTTAAGCATGTTAGCCATGCCCATTACCTAAGATATGCGTAATCTGAGAATTTAACTGGAAAAAACAAACATGAAATGGATTTTCAGATTTTTATTTTAGATTACAAGGGCAAACTTTATTTTCTTATTGATATGCATAGATGAATGCATAGTGTCACCACAAACGCAATGTAACAAAAATCATATGATTAGTTTTGATTTCATTTGTACATTAACATTGTTTATCCTGGTATTTCATTTTTGTTTGAAAATGTAACTCATCCCTAAACCATACCCCTAAACCCAACCCTAACATCAAATTATTTCCAAAATCAGAGGGAAAAAGTAGTTGGATTACAATAATGCACACGTACATAAACCTACTGTAACTGTAAGCCGAAACTTATCATAAACTGTACACTTATCCCTCAATTCTGATTGGCTGATCAGAATGTTGTTCCAGGATCAACATAGATGTCCTGCTTGGTATCAATTAGGGATGCACAATATATCGATGGTCTTATTGTTATTGGCCGATAAATGCTATTTTTAATGTTATCATTATCGGTCCTATATTAAAATGATGCAGATATCTTTAAGCCGATAGATTATGTAATTGTACAGACCTGCCTGCCTTGTGCATGTGTGGGTCAAACTTGTTCAGACTTGTCCAGTGCACTATAAGGGAGCTTACCTCACATTGTTTATTTTTTCAAAGTCTGTCCTTAATTTGTGTAGTATTGCTGTGCGTTAATAACTCAGTAAGTAACCATATTCTTTATTGCAGATATGTTTGATAAAGTGTCATTGTGTTTTTTTGTTTAAATCGCCTCAGAAAGAATATTACATGTGTAAACATAGGAGCAGCGATGCACACATGCTAAACTACTCGTTGGGTGGTTTGTAATCTAATATGATTATTTGTTATCAACGAGTTGCCTACCATGTGTTGTTGAAATAAGATTGTATTCAGTTTAATCGGCATATTTCTAAGGATTATAATGAGCACTCGTTGCTTTGAGTAGGCTATTCAGTTCATAAGATCAGTTCAAACCTTTATGAAGTTTTTAAATAAAATCAGTTGTTTACTGTATAAAAATATAACATTATGAAATATTTATATTTATTGGCTATAGTAGATCGGTTATTGGCCTCCAAATCTAAGAGTTATCGATATCGGCCAAAAAATCCATATGGGTGGTGCAACCCTAGTATCAATCACACTAAACTGTACGTTCATTATTGGACAAATAAATTGTCAGTCAATATGGATAAAAGTAACAACATTTTATTTCTCCAATAAATAAAATCCGATAACCATATCCGATCAAGTGGGCTTGCTGGAAAATGAGTAATTCAGTCTGATTGATATCCAAAATTAGTCCATTTTCACATATAAGTGACTGCTGTTTTGATCACGTCGTCACCTGTAAACAAGTCTTTGCTGGTCTGAAAGTGTTGCTATAAGCATGTTCTATATACTCTTTGAATTGGCCATGAGAAAGATATCGGTTATATGTATCAAATAAGATGTTTCATATCATGCATCCTGGGATCTCTATTATTTTAATTATGTATTATAATAATTTTAATTATAGAACAGTACTGAAGCTACATTTTGTGTGTGTTTGCAGAACTGTGGCAGTCCAATTTATGCTTTTGCTGCTGTCCTGGTTATGATGGCTGTAATGGAAGAAATAATCATTTTTATAAACATTTATTCGTTATATTCATTTTTTATACTTAAACCTACTGTGTTTGTCTTTTAGATGTATTTTGGGTCATTTGTTTTTAGTGAGTGAAATAGTGTCAGAAAAAGTGGAAAAGAAGCTTTAAATGGCATTTCAGGTGCAGGAGTATATAAAGTCCCTCTGTTTTGCTATTACAGTGCGTGCTGTTCATAAATTCCTGGAGCAGCGTTATCATAACATTGCATGGCCCACTACAAACTTACCCATCAGTCAGCTGCAGTCCTGGATACTGAGGAGGGTGAATGAAGCTTCAGGAACGTACCAGATGTTTGGGGTTCTTGGGGACATTATTTTACTGCACGGGTAAGAGGTGTTTCGACGCATGCGGTTACAATGTTTTATACTTTGCTGTCAATCATTCAGCTAAAGAGATTTTAAATATAAACTGCTGTTCAAATGTTTGAGGGTGATTCGTTAATTTATTTCAAGAGTTCACACTTAGATATTGTTTGACAAATGTAAGCAGGTTTGGCATGCTGTCCCGGGAGAGAACCCTGAGCTTGCCTGTCGATAGAGTACGAGATCAGATGGTTCTCGAGAGCTCTCTGTGGTAAAGGAAGAAAGGGGGAGAAGGGGTGGATGGGGGGTTTCTTCTGAAAACGAAGATAAGGCAGAATTTTTTTCTAGGCTACTTATAGTGAGTTTGGATTAATCTGATTGGCTAACTAATGATTGTAGATGAGAGACCAGCTGCGGTCAATCATATCACGTGCTCCTCTCGAAATTAGTTTGTGAAACTTCACTTATTGAGATTGATTTCTGAAATATTTTTAATATTTGTATAAATAATTTACACAGTTTGCTATTTGTACACGTTTTAAAATCTTATATATTATTAGTGTGAAGTAGGGCTGCACAATATATCGTTTCAGTATCGATATCGCAATGTGATTATTCGCAGTAGTCACATCGCAGGGTATTAGCAATGTTGAGTCTGCATTATAATCATTTGCATGCATTTTTGATGCCTGTGATTCTATAATGACCTTAAAAGCATTCAGGCATAATAAATTGTACCATTTGTAACTTTAACGACAATTAATTTTATTAAATTATTTTTTATCATTTAGTTACTGTATTTGAATGCTGTTAGACTCGGGAAATGATTAAACACTTTATTTCAATTGTATCTTTTTTTTTTACTGTATTTATAGATTATGCATGAAAATACTTACAACACATGCAAATACAGAAATGCACTGCAAATAGCACAGACCACAACGAAAATGTGTCGGGGGACCCCAAAAAGTATCTAGATTTTTTGTTAGATTTTATAGAGATGCACTCCCACTGCAGAATCATCCCAATCCATCTAAAATTATTAATTCATTTTAAATAGAGATATTCAAGTTATCTGGTAAAATTGTATTTATATCGCAAAATAAAAAACATATTGCAATGCTAGATTTTTTCCAATATCATGCAGCCCTAGTGTGAAGTCAAAGGAGATGTTTCCAGCATCATTACTTTAGTCCTCAAAGATCTTTCAGTCATTTTATTATGCTGATTTGATGCTCAGCAAATATTTATTATTATTTTAGATTTTATTGTTGAAACTGTGATACTTTTTTTTTGTATTTTAAGAATTTTCATTTAACAGTGTTTTATTTACATTTTTAAATTTAAATTGTTGGTAGCATTAAACATTGCCTATCAATTTAATGTATCCTTGCTAAAAAATAAAGTACTATTTTCCTACACAATTATTTGCTTACTGACTCGAAGCTTTTGAACAATAACGTATATCTTTCCATATGTCCTGTGGACCCAAAAGTGAATTATTGATCATTAAAACTGTATCTGACTTTTGACATTGATTACATGCTAAATAGAGCATTTGTAATTTCTCAAATATCTAATTAAGTGTGTATCTTGTGATTGATTTAATGTCTAGAGTTAACTACTGTATTCTTTCTCTTTCTTCACTCTGCAGGTCTCACTGTGAGTATCTGGAGGAGTTTCCTCTACAGGCCCTGCCCCAGATGTCAGCTCTGTCTGGACGTTCTGTGTCAGATCATGGTCTTCTGGTCTTGGTCATGCAGTATGGACTGAACCAGACTGATACTCTTGGTCCGGGTCGGGCTGAGTCAGAATGGACCAAAGCCTGGAAGTCCAACTTTCTCCATCCGGTCTTGTACTACTACAAAACACTACCTACAGGTGAAAAGCTTCTCTGTGTTTGTTGGTTTTATATAGTCTAAAGACAGAGCCAATAATTCTTGCACTAGGGTCAAACTATTCATTATAGGGCTGAACAACATGTTGTTTGAACATCACCCAGCAAACAATTGTTTGTTTAATAGACATCTAAATGTAGACAGCTTGGCTAAAACAAGGCTAAACATGGGCTGTCAGTGATAATCTAATAGACATCTAAGAATAGCCCAAAACTAAACTATGGAAAAAAAATCTAGCTTAAGGGCTAATAATATTGACCTTAAAATGGTTTAAAAAAAATTTAAAACTGCTTTTATTCTAGCCAAAATATAACAAATAAGATTTTCTTCAGAAGAATAGAATATTATCAGACATACTGTGAAGATTTCCTTGCTCTGTTAAACATCATTTAGGAAATATTTAAAAAAGAAAACAAAAATCAAAGGGGGGCTAACAATCCTGACTTCAATTGTAAATTGCAGCAAAACAAAATATAGTAATGTCAGATTTTTCCAATTTCGTGCAGCCCTAGCACATTATCAGACTTTTTTTGGCATGATCTGTTGTGCTGTTTTGTAGAACAACTTTGGGGTTCAGGAGACAATAATTGACTGTTTTATCTTGTTTAGTGTGTCACAATAGACATCGACTGATGCGGTTTTTGGGGCATCAGTAAAATATTAAAAGATACTGTATAGTCTGAACTCTGTGTCTCTTGTGGTTTAAGGCAAAATGATTAGTAAAATGATCGAAACAAATGTATTCCTGCTAAAGTGCTGTTTAATTTAGAGACTTTTTTTCGACAGTATTTTAGTAAGTAATTTTTTTTCTTTGTCACAATGACAGTGTTTAATATTTTGCTATATAATATTTACAATCTGATATTGACTCAAATTATATTTAAAAAATAAATAAATACACTTTTTATTCCAGCCAAAATAAAAGAAAAAAGGCTTTCTCCATAAAAAAAAATTTTAGAAAAAACTGACATTTTCATTGCACTGTTAAACATTGATTGGGAAATATTTTAGATATTATATATATATAATTATTTATTCATTCATTTTCTTTTCGGCTTAGTCCCTTTATTAATGAGGGGTCACCACAGTGGAATGAACCACCAACTTATCCAGCATATGTTTTACGCAGCGGATGCCCTTCCAGCTGCAATCACTGGGAAATTATTGGATCCCATACACTCAGGGTGCTTTCATACCTGTGAATCAATTCATTTGTTCCAAAACAGGGATTAAAATTGTTACATTGTTGCTCTTTGTTCTTGGTGCAGTTTGCTTTCACATGGCAAAGTTTCTATATGGACCAAAATAACTAAAACAAGTCACGTGTGAGTAAACGCTTCTCACATTGGTCAGAGTTTCACAGTTTATTTTGCAGAGTCCCGCTCAGCCGTTGAGGGGGTGGTTTGGTGTTGTTTGACAGGGTGCACGCGACATGTCTGAAGAAGAGCGAGGAGGGATGCAGTGGGGAGGGGTGATGAGAAGGGTGCGCATCGTATTTGAGGACCGGGAGGGAGACGCGCGATTTCTGGAAGATTATCACTCGTTTGCGGGCATCTGTGCATTTGCGGGAGACTTGCAGAACTTTCGGGAGACTTGGGATGTCTGGAATGACCTCCCACCCTACTCCTAATTATCTCTTCATATAGCCGTATGCCTGTTACATATCCATAAAACACTGTGATATAGCTGGGCTTGGATCGTATTGCTTTCTCACTACAATCGATCCGCTCTAGAGTTTGTTTCAATCGAGTTGAGACCACCTCATTCAGGCGGTCTCGGAGTGATTGCTTTGGCGTGGATCCGAGCAAATTGTCCTGTTCACATATGCCAAACGAACCGCGCTAACTGGGCAAACACGCCAGGTTCCGCAAACAAAAGTCTAGGTGTGAAAGCACCCTCACATTCAAACACATACACTACCGACAATTTAGCTTACCCAATTCACCTACAGCGTATGTCTTTGACCTTGTGGGGGAAACCGGAGCACCCGTAGGAAACCCACGCCAACACGGGAGAACATGCAAACTCCACACAGAAATGCCAACTGACCAGGCTCAAACCAGCGACCTTCTTGCTGTGAGGTGACAGCGCTACCCACTGCACCACCACGCTAGGAGTCCTACTAATTTAGACCTTAACTATATATGAATAAAAGTGTATGTGACTGGGATTTTTGCTTATCACAGTATTAAAAACAGCATGCTTTTATGTTTCTATAGATAAAGATATGAGGCAGCGTCCATTTGGCTGGCCACTACCAAGACCCGAGGCCGTTCATCACATGGTGGAAGACTTCCTGACTGAATGGGATCAACCGATATCTCACAGCCAACCTCTCAGACGCTTCCTCGAACACTGCCTCCAGACTGACCTCAGGGCCTTTTATGCCGGTCAGTACATCCTATCCACAAATGTTCCTCTAAGAGTTTGGGTTAGTAAGAGTCTTTTCCCCCAGTGCAAATCCTCATTTCACCTACTGTCAAGGTTTATTAAAGACATGCAATAAAACAATGTGTCACCTCTATTTGAAATAAATTGCATACTGAAATGGGAGTATTATGGTTTCCAAAAGGTTTTTAGCAGTGAGCAGTATTAGGCTATGTTTACTCTGCAGGCAAATTAAATTAGATTAGATTAGATTCAACTTTATTGTCATCACACATGTACAAGTATAAGGAAACGAAATGCAGTTTAGGTCTAACAAGGAGTTCAATAGCAGCAAGTGCAGGATACAGGTATAAGTTATAAAGTGCAGTTATAGAAAAACGATTGTGATATTTACAAATGGATGTACTATCAACATTATATACAGGTTGTGTTAGCTATGAACAGAGATTTACAATAGATGGATAAATGTACAGGTTGCTATTAATAATCAGAAGTGTGCAGATAGATAAACATAATTACAAATGTATATGTACAGTGGATGTGTACATAATTTACAAATGTACATGTGCAGTAGGTATGTACAGTTCAAATAAATGAATCAGTGCAATGAATATGTGCAATTTTTAAATGTGCAAATGTTAAGTAGTGCAGTGATTATGAGGAGTCTGAGTTATGAGGAGAGGAGAGTGGGGTGTGTATTAGGGGGGCAAAAAGTCAGTGGGGAGCAGAGTTCAAAAGGGAGACAGCTCTGGGGAAGAAGCTGTTCTTTAGTCTGCTGGTTATTGTCCGGGGGAGCCTGAAGCTCCTGCCAAAAGGCAGGAGAGAAAACATGTGAGCAGGGTGAGAGGGATCTTTAAGAATATTGCGTGCTCGGCGCAGACAGTGTTTCCTCTGGATGTCCTCTATGGCTGGCAGTGTGGTCCCTGTGATGCGTTGGGCAGTTTTCACCACCCGCTGCAGTGCCTTACGCTCCGCAACAGAGCAAATGTGGCTCGAATCAGATTTTTTTTGCCCACATGTGACTCTGATCTGTTTTTGTCATGACAGTCTGAACAGCCCAAACCACATGGAATCTGATCTTTTCAATTCTGATTTGTCCCACTTTCATATTATTAAATCAGATACAGATTTAATGTTTTGCAATCAGACTGTAGTGTGAATGGTCATGTTGGACTTCATGTGACTTTTACAATATTTTCGATCAACAAACATCATTATTCTGTACTGGTATGTGCTGCAGACACCCTCTACTCCCCAATGGTAAAGCAGAATAGCACACAGGGCAAATACTTTACCCCAAAAATTTAAGGTTGTTTATTTTGAATATTTTCTGAATGACAGTTGGTGCTGGTTAACCAAACATTAACCATTAACCTGTAACCAAAAAAAGGATTGCTTGTTAAAAATACCACCATAATAAAATTGCATATATGAAAAGAATAAAATACAAAGGCCTACATGAAATGGCTTATATTTCCCTTAAATAATTAATCAAGACCAAAACTGAATGCAACAGGTTTAATGCTCTTTTGAAACTTTTTTTTTTTTTTTGTTAAGGACAAAATCCTTCAATATGCCAGAAGGCAACGTTTCAGTTTCACCTTGATACAGCCTTTGCTGTTTATAACAAATTAACAGTAGGCTAGCTTATCTGACTCTGCAAACAATATAATTTTTAACACCAGACGTGATCCCTGCAGTTCCATCTGTGGCTGCTCATTAACCCTTGATGAGTTCACTACACATAGTGGTCAGTGAGACGATCACGGCGCTTCTCATTAATAAACAAATAAACAAACATAAACAAATTATCACAAAACACGTATTTTAGGTTTCAAACACTGAAATGCACATTAGTACTAGAAAAACAACCATTTAGAGTTCATAAAAAAACACAACTGTTGTCTGTTGAAAAGTCTATAATTCTATTAAACCTAATCTCACAACTGCTTTATTCACTTCATTCACATTGTGTGCATAATTAGACCTTTTGTGCTGTGCGTAGTTGTACTTTTGCACATGCGGGTCAGTTTATATGATCCCATTTATAACAGCTGTGTGAACAGCCATGCAAAAAGAAAAGTCAGATCTGAGAAAAAATTCTGATTTGAGCATTAAGCCTCGCAGTGTGAATGCAGCCTTAATGTTTTCAGCATTAATATTTATAAAATATTTCTTGAGCTTGAAATTAGAATAATTTCTGAAGAATGATATTGTATTTTAATTTTGTGTTTATTTAAATCCCCATTAGTAGCTATCTTTTACTGTAGCACAACAAATAAAATGCCACATTTACATGAAATCATCATCAAAAAAATCGAATAAATAAAATAACATTTAAAAATAGCTGCACGGTGGATCAGTGGGCAGCATGTTCACCTCACAGCAAGAAGGTCGCTGGTTTGAGCCTCGGCTGGGTCAGTTGGTGTTTCTGTGTGGTGTCTCCCCGTGTTGGCGTGGATTTCCTCCGGGTGCTCCGATTTCCCCCACAAGTCCAAAGACATGCACTATAGGTGAATTGGGTAGGTTAAATTGTCCGTAGTGTAAGTGTGTAAATGAGTGTGTATGGATGTTTCGCAGTGATGGGTTGCAGCTGGAAGAACATTCGCTGCATAACATGTACTGGATAAGTTGGGGGTTCATTCTGCTGTGGTGACCCCAGATTAATAAAGGGACTAAGCCGAAGAGAAAATGAATGAATGAATGAATGAATAAAAATAAAAACCAAAACCAAAAAAGGGCAAATGAACACTAAACCATAACTACTGTTTATATCATCTATATAATTATATATCATATAACATAGAAGGCTGAACTATTGATGCTAAAAATCCAAGAATCAATTGTTATATTTAAAAAATGTATTCAGAAAGAAAACAGACAGTATTCCTGTTTACTGTATTTTCAGAAACATGGCCTCAACCTCAAACTTTAGTGTTTCTACAGAACGTATTGTAGTATTCAGAAGAGTTACATCATGCTAAATTTAATCAGTTGTTATTTACCTTTCCTCAGAATCCTGCTTCCTTCTGTCCCTCACCAATCGTAATCCACCCCTCTTCTGCCGCCAAGGGTACTTGAGAAAGCAGGGCATCGTGGGAAACCGTCACCTATGGCAACATGCCCGTGAAGCAGGTCTCATGGCAGATGCTGCACTCAGTGAAGACGCATCAGTTCCTGAGTACCTGAATCACGCTGGCGCTGCAGTCATTTCAACTATGAACTTTGACCTTTGAGGGGCATTAACACAAACGGTACCAAAGCCTCAACACATTCTAATTTGTCTACCTCTCACTTTTCACAGAATACACACTTACGCTTTCAAACAAACGTCCCACATCCAGCATGCTGAGACTTTGATCAAACAAACAGAGTATTGCTTGCCATAGACTTTATAGGCCAAATAGAGCAGTGTTTTATATGATATGATGTTGGTGGTATAATATAATGCTTAAATTATTTTTTATACTATTGTTAAAGGTTAAACAGGAAACTGCTTTTCATGGGTCAACACGCATGAACATTTATTTATAACTACAATAAACACATCCCGTTTCAAAATGATGAATTTTTGGATTTGTGTTTTTGCAGTTACCTTTTATGGTAGATATGATGATGATGATGATGATGATGATATATTTTTTTTATTGCTAGAATAAAATCCATTTACTAATGCAGATTTAGTAAACATTGCACTGATTCATAAAATATTGTATTCAATGCAACATTGCTATTTTCTTGCTATTGAAAAGACTGGGATATTGGATTGAGTTTTTAAAGGGCACCTCGGTTACCCCTTTTTCCAGATTTAATATAAGTCTTTTGTGTCCCCAGAATGTGTCTGTAAACTTTTAGCTCAAAACACCCATCAGATTATTTATTATAGCTTTCACTAGATGGTCTTTTATAGCTCTCAATAGATTTTTGCTGTTTTTGTGTACTGCGCCTTTAAGGCTAGTCCTCCCCGCCCACCGTTTCCAAGAGCCTGTCGCGCAAACCTCAGTCTCCGCCCTCGGCTGCCTCAAACAACAGACAGACATGAAGGAAGCAGATCTCACGTAACGTTTGTGACAAAAACTACAGTAAGAGCTTTATCAATGATTATTTGGTGCATTTGTTGTGTGGAGCTGCAGGATGAGTCACACACGATGTCGTTACAAAGTTCACGCACACACACAGACACACACACACACAGCGTTAATACTGTGTATTTTTTCATTAATACACCTGTACACAGTGCTAAAGTCCAGCATCTTCACATTGGCACACTGTCTTGACTAATGCCGTTGAATGACTTTTGTCCTAGGAGCCCTGTACAAATGTGGAGGCGCTATTGACATATGCTCAGGGTCCGTATATGATATCTAGTGTATATATTTATGATGTCACATCACCTTTTTTATTATTAAGCTCATAAACTGTGTACACAATATAAGCATATACATGCAACAACAAATAGACAAAATAATAATCTTTAACAATGAAGAAAAATACAACTAAAAAGAAAGAAACAGCTAAACACAGGGGTATAATAAATCATGTTGAAAAAACAAAAAGTTACTAATTAAACAGGAAAAGAGCCGCAGACAGATTTAGAGCCTTTTGGTTATAAGACAATTGGATTAATGAAAGGTATTTACATTTGTTCACCATAAACATAGGTCTGGAGTTTGATTTTTTTTTACTTATGAATGTGAAATTTAGCAAGCAGTGAAACTATATTCACTATATACAACTTTTAGGTTAAAAGTAACGTTTACTTTTAGGTTGTTCAAACTCAACAAAGTCCAACATCTTTCCGTCACATCACCTTTTATGTATTTTATGTACGTATTTATTACGCTTCCACCACATGTTCTCTGATTGGGCGAGCGCTCCAACAACATCCATGTTGATTGGCCCTTTAGGTACCAACTATTTCAGACTAAGCAATGCGGACGTGTCTTACTGAAAATAAGCGCAAAACAGCGAAACAGCGCCATTTTGGCTCAATGTTCACTGCTCAGTCCAACACGGAACGGTTCCAATTAAACATCACAACATTAAATCGCAATGCACGGAAAAAGAGTGCCATTTAGTTACTCAAAATTCTCATTAGAAACACAGTGTTGAAGGGCAGCGCTTGCGTGACAATGCAGGCTTAGGTTTGTGCAACAGATTCACATTCAGCTGGAACTGACATTTACATGCTGACATCAGTCCGGTGAACGCCTTTTATTGATATGGACGGCTCGAGTCCGCTTCTAGCCGCTACTGGTTCAGACGGTGACCGCTCCAGTTCGGAGGGCGAATACACGCTGGCCGGCGGACCCTCTGCGGGAGACGCCGAGAAGCGGGAGGGCGAGTCGCCGATGGAAGCTGCCGGTGCAGGCACGGTGGGCTTCAGTATCTCCCGGCTGGACACACTGAGCGCGCTGAGGCTCAACCGGACGCGGCCGGCCGCGGACACCGAGCTCCGGTACCTGCACCTGTTATGGAAGCCCGGTGAGCTGCTGCAGGCTGGACGGAGCACACCGGGGAAAATCACATCGAGCAGGGTGAGGCGGCTGGCAAGAGCTCGGAGGAACATGGGGCCCATTGGAAAAGACCTGCATGGTGTGTGTGTGTGTGCATGAACAGAAGATACAGTGCATATAATTCTGTAATGATGTATATAAAAGACTGCATGTAAATATAATTCATGAATGCTTATAAACAATCAAAATTTTAGGAACCCACAAATTTATTTCTAACGAAGCGACATAAAAACAACCTGAATATTACTAAGAAAAGTTTTCAAATGAAATGCAGTTTTTCTTTCAGATAAAAATTAGTACTATTTTTTTCATTCTGCAGTGGTGAATGGGCACTCATTTATTAACTAAATTCTGTACCAAAAGTATGAACTATAGGCAATAGGCTATATTTATGTTACAAATGTTTTGTTTGGCACTAATATAGCTATATATAATTCCACAACTTTTTGTAAAAGTACTCCATAGGTCCAAAATTATGTAAATGCGTAACCATTTTAGAAATTGTCTTTTACGCATTGCTTAAATAAATATAGCAAAATAACATGTTAGTCTTTTTCTTGTACAAACTAAAATAAACTTTATTTTTTTGTATATCGTCACATATACAGGGTTCCTACGGTCATGGAAAACCTGAAAAAGTCATGGAATTTTGCAATTCCATGGCATTGCAACATGGCATTTTCCAGGCCTGAAATAATTTTGGAAAAACAGAAAAACCCAAAAAGTATTGGAAAAGTCATGGAAAACCGAAATCTGTTTATTTGAATATAGGTTATTTACTTCTTTTCTGTAATTGGCCTATCACATACTGTCACATTATTAGTGCAGTGTAAGCATTATCTAAATAAATTTTAGATAGATATAAATATAAATTGAAACCAAATGGATTGTTGTGTGTTTTACGATATGCTGTAATAAATTTGAACATGCATTGGTTTTCTTTTACCCCTCATATGTAGACATTGCATGAAACATTAGGTCATAAAAATTTACTTTAAAGTCTTGGCAAATGTCATGGAATTTTTGTAGTAAAAAACTGTATGACCCCTTTATATAGCCTAAAACATTAAGTGCTGAAATGCAAAACTGTAAATTCATCCTCCAATGATCAACAATAACACAATTGAACATATTTCCTTAAATTTCAGTAAACTAATTAAGGGATCGTTTTCACAAAGTTGATTAAAATCTAGCATTCAACCAACCTCGTTTAGTGAAAGAAGATGAATAACATTCAGAAAATGTAGCAGTTAAATTTTCACGTTAGTATGTCATATTTTTAACCAACCACATGTCATGTTTTAGCTGTGAAGAGGCTCAGAGAAGCTGCCAACTCAAATGATATTGATACAGGTGAGCATAACCAGCATGACTCTAAAAGGTATACTAGATGGTAAGATTTGATTTGCAGTGAAATAATGTTTACTTAAAAAAAAAAAAAATTTTTTTTTTTACCTCTTCTAGTGCGACGACTGCTGGAAGATGATACTGATCCTTGTGCTGCGGATGACAAGGGCAGGACGGCCTTACACTTCTCTTCCTGCAATGGCAATGAGACTATTGGTAAGAGCAGACAAAACCTTTTGCATTACATCCTTTTATTTTTTTAATGGATGCATATCAGTGTATAGCATAGTTTCAAACCTACTTCTGTTAATTTTATAGACAAAAAGCATAAACATTCAAGATAAAGGTTGTTTGGGTTTTTAATAATATAACATTGATTTAATAAATTATAAATCTAATATGTTTTAAATGTTTTTCCTCTCTCTATCTCCACTTGTAAAAACGCAGTCCAGTTGTTGTTAAGTTATGGCGCTGATCCAAACCAGAGAGACAGCCTCGGGAACACACCACTGCATCTGGGTAACAGTTGTATATTGAGCAAATAGTTTTATACTTATTTATTTGCATCTTTGTGTGTAATTATTACATTATGATTTTACAGCTGCCTGCACCAACCACGTGCCTGTCATCACAACCTTACTGCGAGGAGGTAAGGTCAAAAGGTCTTAAGTTGCATGGTTATATTTGTGACAATCGCTAAAAATGCATTGTATGGGACAAAATTGATTATATATAATAATAATAATAATAATAATAAAATATTATCAAAATCATTATAATACTAAGGTAAACTCATCTTATACAAGAAATTGTGTAAATTTCTGTCTGTAAAATATATCAAACTGAATTTTTGATTAGTATTATGCATTGCTAAGCACTTTTTTTGGACAACTTTTAAAAAATTATTTTCTCAATATTAGTTTTTTTTTACCCTCAGATTCCATTTTTTTATCAATAGTTGTATTTCTGCCAAATATCCTCCCATCATAGAAAACTATACACCAACTGGACAGCTTATTTATTCAGCTTACAGACGTTGTATACATTTCAATTTCCAAAAATTGACTTTTATGACCAGTGAAAACTGGTTGTTGCTAGAACAGATATGTTTGCATCCGGAAGTTAAAGAGAATTATTTATGTAATCTATTAAATTTATTGTATTTTATTATCGTCTACCCCCAACCCTAAACCCAATCGTCACAGTAATATAAAAACAGTAGTTGTACTGAGTATTATTTATGTTATCTATTAAATTACCCAATAAATTGTATTTTTAAACACCTACCCCCACCCCAACTCTAAACCCAACCGTCACAATACTGTAAAATATTAATTATTGTTATAGAGTGTCATAAAAAAATGCAGCTATATTGTGCATATCGCACTTCCGGCCGGCCGCATATCCAATCTAGACTTTACCGTGAAAACCAGTGGATCTAAGATGTTTCATATATTTTTTGAAGGGTTTGTTCACATTTAGGATGAAAAAACCCTGATAATCAACTCTCGATTGTCAATGAACATATTTCCTTCTTTTTTCATCAGTCGAAAAGATATTAAGGTTTTTGAGGAGAACCTGCAGTTTTGAAGTCCACTATATGGAGAAAAATCCTTTATCCATCGTTTCCTCAAAAACCTTCATTACTTAAGCTACCTTAAAAAATGGACATGTTAAATGACAAATGGGATTAGTAAATTGTCAGGATTTTTTATTCTGAAAGTGAACTATTACTTCAACAAAAACTGTTATATTTTACTTAATGCAATAGTTCACACAAAGATAAAAATCATTTATTCTCCCTCATGTGGCTTTTAAGCGTTTTTAAGTTTCTTTCTTCTGCTGAACACAGCAAAAATATATTTTGAAGAATGCTCGTTGCTGGCACCCATAGACTTCCATAGTAGGAAATAAATTACTATGAATGTCAATGGGTGCAGCATTTTTCGAAATATCTTCTTTTGTGTTCAACAGAAGAAAGAAACTCAAAAAGGTTTTGAACAAGTGAAGGGCGAGTATATGATGACAGAATTTTCATTTTTGAATGAACTATCCCTTTAACATCCACTATTCACAAATGTAATTCAGTGTGGTTCTGAATGTCTCTTTAGGTGCTCGTGTTGATGCTCTGGATCGTGCTGGAAGGACTCCTCTTCATCTCGCCCGCTCAAAGCTCAACATCTTACAAGAGGGAGACTCGCGTAGCTTAGAGACCCTCAGAGGAGAGGTCACACAGGTGACAAGCACATGATTAATCAAATTAAGACATGCAATCTTTTTCTAGATACTTAAAGCTGAGCATATGGCATCTACACTTATAAATATGTTTAAAGGGCTGAACTGTTTAGCCTAGTTAGTTAGTATGTGCTGTGATGGACAATTAATGGGTGATCTCTGGGTATGTTTGTAGATCATTCAGATGCTGCGGGAGTATCTGAATATAATGGGACAGAGTGAAGAGAGAGAGAAACTAGAGCACATCTCCACCCAGCTGCAGAACACCCGCACCAGAGAACAGGTAAATCACACATCTGAGGTCTAACTCTCAGCCCTTTAATAATGTAAAATCAGCACCCCAGTCTGTTCCAAATGACTCGATGCACTACAAGCTAAATTCAAGCAATGATGGTGTGATACCAATTCAAACTACACTGCGGCAAAATAAATTCACGTAGGCTGAATAATGATGTTTAATGTTACTTAATTTAATCGATCAAACAGCTTATATTAAATGTATTATTGTCGCAACAGTGTGAATTTTTTTTAACATTGAGTTAAAATGCAACCAGTTTTGCATTTAATTGTACATTACATTATAGCGGTTATTATAGCCTAGGTAAGTCAATCTATTTATTTACTCAGGTAAATGTGTGTAAATATACATTTAATCTGTTATATTAAGTAATATTAATGAACAATATGCAAATGTTTAGATCATTTATAAAAAATACAGATATTGCAAAGTACTATTTTCTGTCTTGTTGTGGATTTATTTTACGAGAGACCTAGGGGGATATTCCAGAAAGCAGGTTATGACATACCCGGGTAAGTTTAAAAGTAAGTGAGTGGATAACCTCAGGTTTCGGTTCCAAAAACAGAGGTAACTTTTGGGTTATGTTAAGTAGCCATAGCAAATTACTCCAGAGCAGGTTATCTTCCAGAGTTTGTCTGTTTCAGATAGTTTACTGAGCATTGCGGGCTCTTTTGATGAGAATTTTGATGGATGTAGAAGCACAGATACAAGTTTTTTTTTTATCGTAAGAGGGTTATAAGTGTTTTTCATATTCCAAATGAATATTTGAATGAGCGTTGTCATTTTGTCAAAAGCATCGTTAATGTATTTAACAAACCTTTTGAAATCAAATGTGACAAACCGCGGGTCTGCGCTTACCATAGAAAACATTCAGTGCAGCTCTTTGTTTTCGCGTCAGGACAATTTAGGCTACTGTACAATGTAGCAATAGCGTGTAGAACATCTGTACAGTATGCCTGGCATCAAACTGTTTTATACACTTTTGTACAGTTCCTTGGCCATAAACCACTGCGTATCATTTCACAGATGTTTCAGAGCGTGGCAGTAGCGTAGTAGTCAGTGCGCCATTAAAGTGCAACGTTGCGCATAGCAGAGCGAGTTCGAATCTCGCAGAGAGATTTGTTTTTTCTCTTCCACTCTCTCTCTCTCTCTGTGCACCCCTCACATTATTCTGTAGCATATATATAATATTATAAGAATTGGCAGCTTTGTCTTTTCTAGGAAAATATATTCATATTTTAAGATGTAGTCGTTCATATGTGTACATCTATTCACACACACACACACACACACATTTGATAAAATTTTTTAAATAATTTTTTACAGGGTTTCCAAATGCTATTGGGTGCATTAATTGCAGCCTATTTTAAAGCTTCATCCATCAATAAAGGACATTGATAATATGAAATGTTCAATATATAAATGTGCAGGTAACAACTTGATTTTCTGTCTTTAATCTTTTGGTGTTACAACTATTAAACTTTTTTTTTTTTTTGCTGGTTTATTTAACAGGGACAATACACTTGACATTGTTATAAAAAGATAACTGATGTAGCGTACATAAGGCATATAGCATAAAGCTAATTTGTAGCCCTCATTCCTAGTTAGGCTATACATAAAAAAATAAATAAACAAACAAGAAAAAAAAAACAATACAACAAACATGTACAGTATATACAGAGCCACAAACACAAAACGTAAGTCAATCTGCATTGAGAAATGTAAACCTGACCAACTTGAAAGAATAATACTTAATGTTCACATTGCTGTAAATATTTCAACCATTATTTCAGCTTTACAGAAAAAACTGGGAGTTCTGATTATAACTTTAACTTTCACTGAAAAGGATGACTGACCCACAGTGGATTCTACAATATCCACTTACGGCCCCTCTATTCTTCTTTGCCCCATCACTGCTCATTTTATGTACCAACTCACAGACTATCTTTGGGGCAAGACCATGTATACACTTAAACATGGTTTTTAAAAAACATCAAAACTTAACAAGTTATATTTTTTTAAGAATTTGACATTTTATTGGTTTCTGATCTATTAAGTTTAAAGTTTGTCTGTAAAGTGACATTACAGGCTTAACAACTGACTGAGTTGCTTGATCCCAGATTATTGCACAATAAGACATACGTGATAATATCATAGCATGCACAAACATTTGCGCTGCTTTAAGAGATATATATATGGTTTTATTATACGAAAGCAGTTTAAATTTGTCTCAATAGTCTTAGGCATTTTCTCAATATGGGCATCAAACTTAAGCTTTGAGTCTATAATGACACGTAGGTATTTAAATTCACTCACTTCCTTGATTTCCTTTTGATCAGTTTGGAGTTTTAAATACATCTAGTGCTCTGTTTTTGTAAAGGAAAAAACACATTGAAACTGTTTTGTTGTAATTTAGAGTTAAACAGTTGTCCTGCAGACAGTGGAAAATTCAGACCAGTTGTTTGGTTAACATTTCTGCAGCCTTCTGTGAAGTTCCTGCTGTTATATAAATTATTTTATCATCTGCATACATTTGATAACCAACCTCATGGCAGTTTTCAGGTAGATCGTTTATATACAAACAGAAAAGCAATGGTCCCAATAGTGAGCCTTGTGGTACACCTAATTTGCATTTTTGAAGTGTTGACTTCACACTGTTAATTTTAACACATTTAACTCATTACTGCTTCCACTAACTAGCTCATGTGTGATGACCCCACCTCGTCGCTATGTTGAGGCTAAATGACCAGGGTCTGTACATGATACCAGAGTTTTTAGGAAGTCGTCATTATGACACACATTCCAGCTCAGTTATTTGGTGTCCCACAGCAGTTAGACAGGCCTCAGCCTCTTATCTAGTAGGTACATGACAGAAATAATATTCTAGAGTGTTTAATACAGCTCCAGTAATCAAATATGACCTTTTAAAAGAATGTTTCTGTTTAATTGTAACTGTGGACAGAGTTCTTCTAGCTCTAGAAGGATCAATTTCTATGACCTTTTATATACTAGTCAATACACATTATTATTGTGGCCTTAAGACATTAATAGCAGGAAAATTAAATGCACGAATGGTTACACAACATACTCAAAAAGGATGTTAAAGTTACATTTAATTCATTTCAATAAAAGGGAGGGTGGCAAGTGTAATTTAATAAACTAATGAATTTTCTCTTATTATTATTTTTTCTTATCTATTTATTATCTTACATTTCTTTCCTTCGTTGATGCAGATGTGTGTTGCTTTTTCTTTATAATCGGCCTTAATTCCTCCTATGTCATGCATTAAAACCTTCAACTCCGCATCTGTAAAGTGCGTTGGTCTTTTTTTTCTCACTGTGACTTTCTATGGTGACTCGTGATTTCGGTGATTTACTAAAAAAGCCTTCAGGTAGGCGCCGTGCGCGCGCATTAACCCACAGTTATCTTCAGGAGGTTGATTTAACTAACTCTTATCAGCTTTTTTGGAATCGACATCCTGGTGGTAAGCAGGTTTTGGGTTAATCAACCGAGAAATCAGGGTTTAGCAGATGGTAAGTTAACCCAGATTTCTGGAATACCCCCCTGCTGTAGCTTTGTTTACCAAATAAGTGGTTCTAATTGGAGTTTGACTGAACTTTAAATAAAAAATATTTTAAGTTAAGTTTTTAGCTCCTATACTCTCAAAATCATTTAGCATAAATCTGCAGTTTTAATTTTTATAACAAAATTATAAGCATTGTGGGAAGCTGTCATGCATTTTAACTCTGTGAAAGCAAAATAAATGTTGAATGTAGAAGCTGTTGCGTTCATAGTTTCACCTCTGTGAACTTAGCTTTAAGTAAATTAACATTATAATATATTTTTACAAGTGAAAGTCTTAAACTGACCATAAAAATGAATAAAATGCTTATGAACTTGCAGTGCTCAGCATAATTGAGTACACTTAATTTTGAAAATGTATATTTGTATCCATTTCCCAGTGAATATAGGTGCATTTAAACAAAATAGATTTATTAAACCGATATATTTATTAAAATAATAATTTAGTCACTAAACATATTAGGAAATTGAAAGATAAAACAGTTAAATTCAAGCAAAATATTGCAAAAAAAATATTACAACCTACAAAATTTCAACCAAATTTTTCAACAAATTTTTGCTTCTCTTGATTTTTTCCTCTTTTTTTAATTTGTATTTAATATTTTCTATAACATATAATATTGGGTGTACTAGTTTTTGGACCGTTATTGTAAGTTATTTTGTTAGATAAGCTCCAGATTTAGCTTTAGTACTGACTAATCTAATGTACATGCACAAATGTAATATTGAATAGCTTCCTATTCAAAATATGAATTTAAAAGATAGATTTGTGAGGGGTGTACTAATATATGCTGAGCACTGTATTATCCAAAGTCTTTTTTAAATACACCTTTGTTATTTTGATCTGACTGTAGCGTTTGGATATTCTTTTATTTCATGCTATCTTCAGGTGGATGAAGTGACCGATTTACTGGCCAGCTTCACGTCTCTCAGTATTCAGATGCAGAATATGGGAGACACATAGAGAAGCACAGAAGAAAAGATGCGAGAAGATGGGACTACCGTGGCTTTTGTGGAGAAAACTATTTATATATGACATGCCTACATCAATGATTCTGGTTATTTAACTGCAAGTTTGACTGAGAAAATGACACATTGCCTTTGTTATTTTTCTTCCTTAAAGGGATTGTTCACACAAATTTGAACATTTACTAATTATCCTCCTTTAAGTGGTTTAAAATCTTTTTGAGTTTCTTTCTCCTGTTGAACACAAATGTAGATATCTTGAAGAAAGCTCAACACCTGTAACTATTGATTTTTATAGAAGAAAAAAACAAATACCATGGAAATCAGTGGTAACAGGTTTCCAGCTTTATTAAAAAAATCATATTTTGTGTTCAAAAGAAGAAAAAAAAAAGACAAACAGGTTTGGAAATTTTAAATGGTGAGTGATGATTAATATTTCAGTTTTGGATGAACTATCCTTTAGGAAATAACTCATTCCTTTCTGTTATGCCTTTATTGTAGCCTATCATGTCACTGTTTACTGTATTAATAATTTTTGTAATTGACAATTAAGACTGCCAAATAAATGACAATACCAAAAGTGTATGCTGACTCGGTCTTTAATATGATTTAATTTTAACTTCTGTTGTGTTAAAATTATAATCTGTCGTTCCTATATTGTAAAAATATCTTATGTGTACTTTAGTAATACACATTTTGGTAGCAAAGATTGGGGTTTTTATTGTTGTGATACACACTCTGCTCTCAAAGTCCCTCCTCCTCATCTTTGGCTGCTTTTGTTGTTGACTCCCATCAAAGATGGCGTCGCGCGCCAACTAAACCCACATCCAACCCGAGGTAATATTTCAGCGTTTATTGCGCAACACTTGTAATATCTCCACACGAATCGCGTGCATTCCGTGCCAATTTTGCAGTACAGTAAAAACCCTTAATCTTGCATAGCGGGAGCGCGCGGTTATTCGAGTTGTAACCCGATACCGGCCTGTGTGCGCTGCAGCAGCGGGTCCGCGCGCGCCGGACGGTCCGGCAGAGACGCGCCGCTCGCCCGCAGCTGCTCAAATCCTCTTGAGTTTTAACAAGGAAGCGCTGGATCCTGATGAAGCGAAGGGAAGGGGGTGTGCGAGTCTGCATTTCTTCGAAAGTAGGCGGGAAATGTGTAAGATCGTGTGTCGAGGCAGATCTGCTCGGTCGTGTTGTTGTGATTCCAGCAATTGTCACTGGAAGCTCGACTGAAGCGGCTGGAGGAAAACTGATGTGTGTTGTGGAGCCCGATCCCTCACTAATGAGTGTGTGTGTGTGTGTGTGTGTGTGTGTGTGTGTGTGTTTGTTTGTTTGTGTGTGTGTGCGTTCAGGAGAGCGGCTACACGATGGTTTAACACTTCTGCATGCTACACTGTTGCAACTAGAAGAACAATATTATGGGAACTGGAAGATGAGTGGAAATGAGTGTAGCTCAGCGATGTTTTGCTTCAGTATAAGTTTTTATTTATTTGCCCTTAAAGTCTAATAAGTTAAACATATGATTATAAGGTATAATAATTTGTGTTTTGTATTGTTTAATATCTGCTACTATAATAGTAAAATACTTTCCTCAAACTTTTTTGCTTTTAGTCAAAGATCAAATTGTGTTTTAGCACACACATGGACTGGGAAATGTTTAATTATTTCCCAAGTTCCAAATTAATACTTTTTTAGGGGGGTATTTTTTATCTTTATGTACTCCATTTTAGTGGCTATTTAGTGCTGTTAAAAGCTTTACAATTCTTAAAAAAAGATGATATTATACTATTTTTAATCTCAGAAGTATTATTTTTCTGTCAGGTGTTAAAAAAGTGTTATAACTTTTTATATATTTACCCTTTATGATTAAACTGTTAAACATCTGATTATATGGCAAACTTTTTGTTTTGTATTTGCTTAATTCCTGACACTATACTAAAATGTTTCGCACTTATAAGCTAACTTTTTTTTTTGTCCATGATCAAATATGTTTTAGCATACTTGGGGCCTGGAAAATGTTTCATTATTTCCCAAGATCCAATTTAATACCTTTTTTGATTTTCTGTACTCCATTATAATGGCTTTTTAGTGCTGGTAAAAGTAAAAAAAAAATACTTAAAATTATATTAATAATTATTTTTAATCTGAAAAGTACATTCTTCTGTACAGTAGTATTATTTTTCTGTCACATGTTAAACTGAACATTTATTTGATAGGTTATAAAGACTTAAGTTATTTTTGTTTGTATGAATTTACAGTATTTTTTCTTCTAATTAATGCCCTATATTCAATTTGTGTCATGAATACAGCACTGCCTTTAATTTATTCGTTCAAAATTTGCCAAATTCCATGTTATACTGCTAAGTACTCTTAATATACACTTATTGTTAATTAGCTGCCGGAAGAGCTAGATATTACTAAAAGTAGTAGATCAAAACTCAGGTATTGTAAGTCTGAAGAGTAAACAATATTTTTTAAAATATAATTTCATGCAAAACATGCAGTCTGACACTACAGGCTGCAAGGTAATGCAAATATTGACATGGAAACTGAATGATTAGTTACAGTGCAAACACTTTTTTTGTTACAGCCTTATTCCAAAATGGATTAAATTAATATATTTCCTCACTTCTACACACAATACCCCTTAATGACAATGTAAAAAAAGATTTTTTTGAAATTGTTGCAAATTTATTAAAAAAAAAAAAAACGAAAAATCACATGCAAATAAGTATATAGAGCCTTTGCTCAATACTTTGTTGCTGCACCCTTGGCAGCAATTACAGCCTCAAGTCTTTTTGAATATGATGCCACAAGCTTGGCACACCTCTCTTTGTGTATTTTTGCCCGTTCCTCTTTGCAGTACCTCTCAAGCTCTATCAGGTTGGATGGGAAGCGTTGGTGTATACAGCCATTTTCAGATCTCTCCAGAGATTTTCGATAGGATTTAGGTCTGGGCTCTGGCTGGGCCACTCAAGGATATTCACAGAGTTTTTGTGAAGCCACTCCATTGATATTTTGGTGGTGTGCTTTGGGTCATTGTCCTGCTGGAAGATGAACCGTCACCCCAGTCTGAGGTCAAGACCACTCTGAAGCAGGTTTTCATACAGGATGTCTCTGTACGTTGCTGCATTCATCTTTCCTTATATCCTGACTAGTCTTCCAGTTAATATTTATATCATTTGCTAATTAATAACCTCATGTGGAACTGAATCAATCTTATTTTGACGTCTGATACTGTCCACCGGAGGTCGCATTTTCGGTCACGGATGCATGCTTTGAGTCTTTCCGAATGAATGAATGAATGAAATATGCTGTTTTCCAACAAGGCAACCCGAAGTGCTGGATTATAGTTGGCTAAACTGGCATTGTGCAGGTTAAATTTACCTAAACAAAGACGGCGTTCTGGCATGGAAAAAACATTTTCAAAGCAGAATATCTGACTTTAGCATTGTTTTTCAGTTCAACAAGTATGTTCACTTGGGATGTTTCTTAAATATCTGCACACACACATAGTATTTTGATGCTTTAGAAGAGTCAAAAACTTACATACAGCACCTTTAAATTTTATATATAAAATTTAAATATATTTCAAATTTTGTATACATTTAAAATGTTATATTTTTGTGCATTTTAGTACACCAGGACTTAAGCAAATTAAGTCAGAAATCAAATGATCTGTATAATGTGGAATGAGACCATTTAAAAAAAAAAATTCTTAAACTCTTCATTAAAAAAATGTGCAATGTTTAAATTGATTGCACATGATTTTTGATTTGAATAAATATATATATATATATATTTTTCAAATTGTACTATATATATTGTTGTACTAATATATATATATATATATATATATATATATATATATATATATATATATTATAAGTGTAGAGCACAAGATAAGGGAAAAATAATCTGGATGGAGAATTTCATATAGTTTTTTTTTTTTTTTTTTTGACTGACCTGTAATTTGCAATTGTTCTTGTGCACTAGACTCACATGACTGACCAGTTCCAGCTGAAGAGCAAGGACTGAACATGGCCTTTGAGGAGATCAAGAAGAAAGGAATGATGGGTAATGTCTGTCACAAAAAATCACCACAATACACTTAAACATGTCCATAACAAACCTACGACGATATATGGTTTCCGTGTAGATGTTCCAGGTGTAGATGGAGAGGTCAGTCTCGTTGCGGGTCGCAGCCAAAGAGAGAAGAGACGCTCGTATAAAGATCTGCTGAGAGAGGAAGAAGAAATTGCTGCGCAGGTGTGCAAAACCTCCAAGAAACACCACAAGGTAACAGCAGGGAGTTACAGTGACATCAAACGTCTAGTTGCAGTTATAATAATAATTATTATTACTGTCACTAATTGATTGTAGTATATATGATCCATAAACTTATGTGAAAAAAATTATACCAGTTAATTCATTTTTTTGTCGCCTCAGTCCCTTTATTAATCTGGGGTCGCCACAGCGAAATGAACCACCAACTTATCCAGCATGATTTTATGCAGCGGATGCCCTTCCAGCCGCAACCCATCTATGGGAAACATCCACACACTCATTCACACTCATACACTACGGACAATTTAGCCTACCCAATTCACCTGTACCATAAATACATCTTTTGTAGCCATAAATGATCTTTTGACTGTGGGGGAAACCGGAGCACCCGGAGGAAACCCGAAAGCAGGGAGAACATGCAAACTCCACACAGAAACGCCAACTGACCCAGCCCGAGGTTCGAACCTGCGACGTTCTTGCTGTGAGGCGATAGCACTACCTACTGCACCACTGTGTCGCCCACATTAAAGCATTTCCTAAGGATATTAATAAACAAGAAACTTGATGTGATGTTACCTAGGTAGATGTGACATCTGGTCAGAGAAATATTTGGACAGTTTTTTTTCTCTCAGACCACTTGTCATTGATTCTTGCTCAGAGATGCTGCGATCAGTGTTCTCATATGCGAGTAAAATAATAATTTTGCTGACAAAATTGCATACAAGTCATTATTAAAAAAATTAGCTGACAGGGTAATTCTAAATAATCACATTATATAAATAAAATAAAATCATGAAAAAATGTATTGATTAATCACAAATAAAATCGCTAATTTAAAACCTAAACCGACTAGATTACATATAAGAAATAATAAACTACTTTAAGTTTATTAATAATAAAATAAAAAAACTGTTGAAATAATTATTGACTTACTAAATAAAACTACCTCTATATACATTAATTTCATATGCAATATGTTATAACAAATAATATTTTAAAATGTAATAAATGTAAAATAAATATAAAAAGACATAATCACAATTACAATTTGGTTTAATGGGCAAAACTGTTTGATTAGACTTGCAGATTATATTTGATTGATATTAAGTCTTATAGTTTTCTCATAAGCTTCTTTGTTTTCATATGCATTGCGCCTTGTGAAAGCCTACTTAAAAACATCTACTGTTACTTGAATATTTTATACATACATAGCCTAGAATTCAATCAAATCAAATACCCTGAAATAAGTATATGCAGAATTAGATGTTTTTCTGTATGGTCTGATCAGAGCATCTCTACTCCTTCTGTTGTAGCTGTAGTTGTAGTAAATCAGTAGCCATAAATGAGTTGTTTTTCTTTACATGTTTGGTTGTTTGAACATGCACTCTCATTTTTTTAGGATTCTGAGCTTTTCCTGCTAGGAGGGGATTCCCACAAGAAAAAGAAGAAGCATTCGAGTGATGATTACTATTACAGAGGTGAGGAGTTCTGTCTTATTTTAGAGACAACAATTGCTCTATTCATGAGATGTAATTCATTTGAAATTTTCAGTGACTCTGACGTGGGTATCTCTCGGATACTTTCAGTTTTTTAAAAGTAGCATATGAAGTAATGTTGGAGACCCCTGCTGTAGAACCAAGATACAAAATTAATAGCTGTCAGTTTTTGAATGAAAAATGTATCCTGGAATTGTATCAGTCTGTGATAGAGGAGCTGAAGCTCAAGTTAGCTCAGTCTGTCTGAGTTGCCCTATTTAGAAAATACAGGCAAGATTTAAAATTAAACACTAATGTTTCGTTGAATATATTGAATTATTTTTTTCCAGCTTAAAATACATAAGTTCTGCATCTAGTTGCTGCGAATGTGAAAATCTATTTTATTCATAATGCAAAAGTGTACAAATATAAGCTACAGAATTTAATAATTAAAGCTGCAATAGGTGATTGTCTTCAGAATTTTTTTTGTTGTGCTGGTTAAAAGTCATATTACAATAGTAATGATTAAAGTAAATGATCTAAATGTATTTGTATGTATGTTTATATTCTGGGTAAGGCATAAAACTAAAAAATGTTCATCCAATTCAAACTTGTCGGGCCGATAATTTGCATAATTCTGATAAGTAGCCCAAACTGTCTGTCAACAAATGTAGATTTGTACATCTGAAAGAGTGACAGTGGTAAAACACATGCTGAATCAAAACCTTTTTAAAATCCTGAATCAATATTGGAGTTACTTTTGCACGCTGGAGGAAGGATGACACCATGGCTGAAGTATTTCTTATAGACTAGAAATGTTTTAAAACTATTTTAGTCACACAAAGCTGATGTAAATTGTGTTGTTTTGAATGGGTTATGTGCACAGAAGTGTTGTTTAGTCACATCAATCATTTGCCAGAAGATTTCAGTGGCTGTTTTCAATTTCATAAGGGACCTTTTACAGCATCGATAATGTAGATTTTTATTTAGTTTAACAACAAAACATCAGTAAATAGCACTATTCTGCCTAGCCTGCTTTACTGAGCTGAAGTTACTTTTATATTCACATTGGTTTAATTTTGAACAATGAAAACCTGTGACGTGGTCACTATATTGTTTACCATGCTTCTCTGAATATTCGGTCTGAAATAGCATGTAATTATAGCTTAGTAATAAGTGTAATTCCTGCACCCCGCCAGTAAAGCACCATAGTTGCTTTAGGACAAGCGACCCTTGCATGCATGAAATATTGCACATTATGACAAGTTTTGCTTGTTCTACAACTGTAAACGTGCTAGATATAATACAGTTTTTCATTCAGAATTGTAGTAATATAAAGTACTATAAAGTTTTCTTACTGGCGTATGACATGATCTAGTGGGTCTCTGTCATCTTTAAGATGCTCATTCGTGATTTCAGGAGGCGTGGCTTTGGACTGCAGGGGAGGGACTGTGTTTCAAAGATAATATGCTAACGGATAGCATTTTGGCAGATCACCTACTGCACTTTTAATCGAAACAAATTCGCTGTGAATCGAATCGTTCAGAATTTTCAACATTCAATCTTGAATCGAATCAGAAATCTATGAATTGGAATCGAATAGATTCGCTATCTACCCAAAGATTCACAGCCCTAGTTTCTTGTCTTAAAATCTTTCTTCAAATGAGCTTAGAGATGCTGTAGCCAGTGTTCTCAAGTGTGAGAAAAAGAATAATTTTGCTTACAAAATTGCATACTAGTCAAACGTCTTCATTTCAAATTAAAAATCTTGTGTCACTTTCACAGTCATACACAGTACAATATGCAGTGAAATGCTTATACAACCGCCCGTGACCTTAAAAAACATGAGAATGTAAATTATGGAGTATAATAATAAGTAAATCAGTTTATAACTCTATAAAATATAAGACTAAATATAAAATATTTCTAACTTTAGATATGAGGAATATAGCTATAGATAATGGAACAAAATATAAAAATTTAATTAGATTACATAAAAAAACAGAAACTTTTCTAATAAAGTGTCTGGTGCATAGAGAGGAACGAGTGTATCTGACATGTGGTCGTCATGAATTGTGAATTGAATTACTTAATTCAGTAATCTACCCAAACATTTACAGCCCTAAATGTATTTTATTTAACCTAATGCAAAAGTGTAAAAATATAAGCTACAGAATCTAACAGTTAATAATTTCGTTGTGAACCAAATCGTACAGAATTTACAAAAATCAATTTTGAAACGAATCAGAAATCTATTAATTTTGAATCATATCGATTCACTATCTACCCAAAGATTCCCAGCCCTCGTTTCTTGTCTTAAAATGTCACTTTCTTTAAATGAATTCCTTCAAAAAGCACTTTTCCTGAATCACATATTGATTTTGCATTAAAACTCACGTTTGACGTTCCCTCAGATCACCACAGCTCTGGTCAGCCTCCTCACAAGAAGAAGCACAAGTCTTCAGACCGCTCACCCTCTCTGTCCTCGTCCTCCTCCTCTCACCCGTCCCACCCCACAGACACTGCCATGGGTCTCCTGGAGGCCATCACGTCTCCTCTGGCTACGGGCTCCGAGCCAGCCCCTCACCTCCACAAAAAACCCTCCTACCCTCCACACGCCTCCTCACACTCCTCCAAAGAGCGCAAGAGGGAAGGCAGCTCCAAAAACAGCAGCCACTCGTACCCGCATTCGCGTCCGCCCGGCTCGTCCTCATCTAAAAAACACTCCTCCTCCTCTTCGAAGTCTCTGCTGTTTCATGGAGGAGCTGCGAAAGGAGAGCCGCTGACGCTCTGTGAAGCTGAAGGCCTGAAGATGAAGCTCATCCTTTCTTCAAAAGAGAAGAGTGAAGGTGCAGGGGTGAATGACTTTCCTGGACAGTCTTCTTCCTCTTCTTCAGGTGTCACAGGCCATCATTTGTCCTCCGGCTCAAAGAAAGGAGGGATTAAGAAGGAGAAAGACAAGGACAAGATGATGTCCAAGCCACCAAAGAAAAAGCAGCACAGCCGAGAGCCACTGCCTGTCGTGGGGAAAGAGGTGGAGGTCGTGGGTGAGCCAAAAGATATTCTTTCTTTCTTTTTTCTTTAAAGGGTGCTTTTTATCCTTTTTTGTAAATAAGTTACAGGTGGAATAAATT
>CAIGQZ010016425.1:14138073-14170223 GCA_903798205.1 Danio tinwini
AGAAGAAAAAATATTATCAGACATACTGTGAAAATTTCCTTGCTCTGTTAAGGGAAATATTTAAAAAAAATTAAAAGAAATTCAAAGGGGGGCTAATAATTCTGACTTAAACTGTGTGTGTGTGTGTGTGTGTGTGTATATATATTTATATATATATAGTAAAGTTAAAACGTAGGTTTTAATGAGCAGATTTCTTTCAAAATTCTCTATATAGTGATTTAGATAAACAAATTTGCATAAATATAATAAATAACAAAAAATATATTATTGAAGTGTAATTAAGGTAAAAATGTATTGCTGTTTTTTTTTTGTTTGTTTTTTTTTTACATTTTTTAAGGGCACCTATGATGAAAGTTTGGACAGAACTGTGTGTAAGTATAGTGTGTCCACAGTCATATTGGACTGACAGAAACACAATAAGTAAAAAATTTTTTTTATTTCCTAACAGCAAAATTACATCCAAATCCTTCCCATTTTGAGGCTCACTGCAACGTGATGTAAAAGTGCGATTTCTCCACCCACCGAATTGATTGACGGATGCTTATTAACATGTCTCCATATTAAGGCGTATAATCATGTTCACAAGACAGGACGCAAAGCAACTGGGATTAAAAGATCTCAGCTCTCTGTGATCATCTCCACCTCAAGAATAAGTTTTACAAGTTTAAAAAGTTTTTAAAACAAGTGCATGTTTGTAATAAATACAGTAAAATCGCTACGTAATTCATCACCACAGCCACATAGTGTCAGTACAATTATAAAGAAGACACTTCAGTCCTGGTTTGTCGACTTAAATTAGATTTTGTTTGTAAATTAACATAATGTGTATATTAATGTGTATTTTGTCACATTTGTCGTGCATAAACAGTGCAAAGCTAACGTGTGTGTGTTTTATAACGTGTGTTTCTATAACGCCATGGTGTGTGACTCATCATTGCAGAAAGGCTTGAATTAACTCCACAACAAATATATCAAATAACAGTTAGGAAAGTTCTTACAGTAGTAAGCAGGGTTTCTGCAGATATCATAATGTCAAATGTAAGACTTTTTAGAACCTTTTTAAGACCATTAAGTACTAAATTTAAGACCTATATCACAATATCAAAAACACGCATACACATAAAGAGAAAATGCAAAAATCACAAAATTAGTGGCAAAATAAATGTATTCAAATTGAACAGTACTAAAGACAGGTTTGTTGCATCATTGAACTACAGGAAAAAAAAAACATCTTAAGGCTGATTTATACTTTCGCCTGGTGTCACATCTCACACTTCCACTGACTGCGCACGTACCTCAAATGGACAAGGCTCTCACGACAGGGGAGGTCAAAAGAAACCCACCGTGAAGTCAGATGGATAAACAGAGGTAGGAAGTTTCCGGAACTACGTCATATCATTAATATCTTTCAGGATTTTTTAAGTAATTTTTTTTATTATATTTATAATTCATTATAATGATTAGAAAGATTTTTATAACCATTCAAAATTTTTTAAATCAAACTTTGATGCATCACTTGCTTTTGTTTATATCTTGGACAGTTCTACCTATTAAAGTTAAATATTAATGACAACAGAACATGGGTTGCTCTACAATTATATTTTTTATTATGGCAAGAACACCCCCCCCAAAAAACAAAAAAAAAAACAAATACACTTACTAAAAATAGTGACTTTTCTATTTTATTTTGCTCACTCCATACTCCATAATTTACCCATTACTGTCTGGCTAGTTTCTGTAATCTACTTACAGTATAAGCTAAAAAGACAATAATGGTCCAACATTCCAGACCATTATCACCAATAAAGCCAAGAAACAGGCTATCAGTATATTGTAAACCGATAGGTTCAAATATTTCTTTCCAGTTATCAAAGAAATAATATGTGACTTCATTTTAGTTTTGTAACTATTAAATTGTTTTAAATTCAAAATTGCTATATATGTACATCAGTGTAAAACCTATGAATGGTGGAAAAACATTCTGTAATTGTGTATTAAAAAACACCTGGGTCTCCACTTTTGCCATGGCCTTTCTTTTTGGTTTAAACAAACTTATCCCTCAAGTTTTACCAAACTTTTAAACAAAACTTTTCCTCCTTTGCCACAGCTGTTGCAATTTCTAGCCAAGAATTACTGTTCATCTAGTTATCTCTATGATCACGCATGGACGGATCATAAATATGTGTATAGGCGTACCTGTTTCAGGCAAAAATCTGTTTAAAGTGATTCATATTCAACTCAAATCAACTGCGTTGTCGCGCCAACTGTTTGCTCGAGTCTCAAAAAATTATGTGCGGTCTGCCAGCCTAAATCATGTTGCGCACACCCAAAGCGAACCTCCGCAAACACAACACATTGACGTCACATTCACCGGACGCTGTTCAGTAACAGAAAGCTGATTAGCTATTGCATGTTGGTCTCATTTGAGGTTGTAATACTGCAAATTACATTTGGACTAGTGAAATAAAGAACTACATCACTACATTTTTAAAAAAATCTTAGATTTTTTACAACTTTTTAAAACCCGCAGAAACCCTGAGTAAGGGAGATCTGCTTTATTCGTGACTGTCACTGTGCTGTTTATCTACTGTATGTCAAGGTTACTTGCATCAGAGCAATACAGACAGATCTCTATGGCTCTGACGCGCACATGGGAACAGTGGGCGGAGAGAAGGTTTGAACTAAGTGAAGGTTAAGTAAATGATGACAGAATAAAATTTTTGGATTAACTATCCCTTTAATACAACAGTTTAATAAAAAAACAATACAACTTATTGCAGTTGTTGAAGGATGATAGACAAATTTGCCACTAGTTCCTTCAATATTCATTTAAAAACATATTTGTGAGCAAAGTAAGGTCTGTGGTAAACATATCTTAAATATTTTGTTCTCCAACATGAACGGCAGGTCATTATGGCGGGGGTTACGCAGGCATGGGAGGAGAGAGCTCATCTTCAGGAGGAGAACTAGAAGCTGGAGAGCTGGTGATTGACGACTCCTACGCACATCTCTCCAAAAAGAAGAAGAAAAGCAAGAAGAGCAAAAAGAAAAAAGATAAAGAGCGAGACCGAGACCGAGAGAAAGGATCCCGCGAAAAGAAACACAGCAAAGGAGGAAGTGGAGGGAAGAAAAGCAGTCAAGGTGAGACACATAAGTTTACTTAAGGTGAGAGATTCTACAAAAAATGCTGGTCATGGTATTTTCTGAACTATGGAGTGATAAAAATAAATACTCAAAAATCAAAACATGAGTTTTAAACCTGATTTCTTTCATTGTTTAGATTTTTGTCTTTTAAATATATGCAAATTAATGCATATTTAATTAAATAATTCCTTGTTTGCACAATTATTACACAAAATGTCTGCATTTCTTGATGTAATTTAACTAGGGAAATACAGGGGTTGGACGATGAAACTGAAATGTCTGGTTTTAGACCACAATAATTGAACCATTGTTGGACAATAATTGGACAATTGTTGGACCTCCTTTTGGGGCCAATACATCATTAATTCATCTTGGGAATGACAGATACAAAACCTGCACAGTGGCCAGAGGGATTCTGAACCATTCTTGCAGAATACTGTCATGGTCACTATGTGATATGGTGGAGGAAAAAGTTTTTTACTTGCTTCTCCAAAACACCTCAAATTGGCTCAATAATACTTAATTCTGGTGACTGTGCAGGCCATGAGAGATGTTCAACTTCACTTTCATCTTCATTAAACCACTCTGTCACCAGTCTTGCTATGTATATCGGTGCATTATCATCCTGATACACAGCACTGCCTTCAGTATACAATATTTGACCCATTGGGTACTCATGGTCCTCCATAATGGATTGTTAGTTTTTGGCAAGGACATACCCATCTAGCACAAGTATTGGACCTAGGGAATACCATGATATTGCAGCCCAAACCATAACTGATTCATCCCTATTCTTCATTCTGGGCATGCAACAGTCTGGCTGCTACGCTTCTTTGGGGCTTCTCCACACCATAACTCTCCCAGATGTTGAAAAGACAATTAAAGATGGACTCATCAGAGAACAATTCATGTTTCACATTGTCCACAGCCCAAGATATCCACTGCTGGCACCACTGAAACCAACGTTTGGCATTGCCACGTTTCACCAAAAGTTTGCCTATAGCAGCCCGGCCACCCTGTGGAGCTCCCGACAAACTGCTTTGGTGGAAACAGGTGAGCTGAGGTGCACATTTAATTCTGCAGTGAGTTGGGCAGCTGCAGTATAATGTTTTTTTTTTGGATACAATCCGTGTTACCACCCAGACATCCTTTTCGGACAGTTCCACCGTTACTCCTTTTGGATGTGGTTCATTCTTCTTGGTTGTATGCTGACATTAGCCTGGATACCGTGGCTCTGGATACATCATAAAGACTTGCTGTCTTGGTCACAGATGTGCCATGCACCAACATTTTGTCCTCTTTGTCACCCATAATGTTGTGTGCATAGCTTTTTTTTTTAGCAAAACTCTGTTATTACTCTGCTAATTAAACCGACACATTCTGCTCCTACTGATGGAATGTGCAATCAATAAAGATTGGCCACCAGGCTGGTCAAATTTATCCATGAAACCTCCAACACTAAATTGAGTGCCTTGGACTTATGATTTATTGTTTATCTTTATAAATCCCTTATCCAACGTGCACTGACACATTAACTATCCCCCGAAGCACCTTTTGTTTAATTTTGGATTTACTAAATTGGTCAGTGTTTCAGTTTCATTGTCCAACCTCTCTACGTTGATAACTTACCTTTTTTAACCCTATTTACTTCCAGCATCATGGCTTAGAGCTGATAGATTTGTTATATGGTGTTTAACAATAAATCAAATTTTAAAGAATTTAAATGTCTCTCCTTACAAACCAGGTGATCAGCCTAGAAGCCATTCCCACACTCACAGCTCATCCAATCACAGCTCTGCTGGTGGCATGTATCCTATGGCTCCGCCCACCTCGTCACATCAACATCAAAGCATTGAACTAATTGGCGAGAAGAAAAAGAAAAAGGAGGAAAAGGAGCGAGACAAACATGACAAGGACAAGGTCAATTAAATCATGTTCTTACACCCTTGAAAGCGCCTTGAGGTTTGAATTTCACCATTAATTATATTCTGTCCTTCATCCTATCAGCCGAAGAAGAAGAACATGACGGCCTATCAGGTGTTTTGTAAAGAGTACAGGGTCAATATCAACGCAGAACAGCCTGGATTAGGTGAGAGACTAACCATGTGCACTGCTGTCAATCATCTTGTGCTGTTTTGTGATTGGTTGAATCTTGTTCTTGTTCAGTTTTTGGGGAGCTGAGTAAGAAACTCGCAGAGGTGTGGAAACAGCTGCCTGAGAAAGATAAACTGGTCAGCACTTTTTATCTCTACTTTTTAATTATAGCAAATAATTGGGTTAGAAGTTTTTCAGTGTTGACTTTTTGTGCTTGAAAATGATGGTAGAGATTTGTAAATTCAGTCGAATGGGTGACAGTGCTGAACATCCTTTAATTTCTGTCCTGTTTTTGACACTGAAGGTTTGGAGACAGAAAGCTCAATATCTCCAGCACAAGCAGAATAAAGCTGAAGCTATGACCGTCAAGCGGAAAACCTTAACAACCTCAGACAGTAAAAGTAAAGGTGAGCTCGGAGCATATCAGTTCATGTTTTCAGCCTTGCACACTTCATATTCTGACTTGCGCATCAACACATTTCCTTTAGTATCCCTGTGTATCTGTTTGTTTCAGGCTCCAGTAAAGCGGTTAGTTTAGGGTCAGGTTTGGCCCCTCAGGGCCGCTCGTCTCTGGGCATGTCTTTGTCTCCAGCTCGAGTCCCTGATGTGGATCCAATAGATGCCGCAGCTCACCTGCAGCTGCTGGGAGAGTCGCTGTCTCTGATTGGACACCGACTTCAGGAGACGGAGGTTTGTGAAAAAATGTTGTGAAAAAATCAAACTTAACTTGTTTTTAGATGTCTGTTGTTTGGACCAAGTATTCAACTTGTTTTTGGATGTCTGGCAATTCACACATTTCAACTATGGCTTGTACTAAACAATGCTGAACACACCTTATATTAGATTAGAGAATATAGGGAATGAAGTTACAAATAAAGCATTGTTTCCACTGAGTGGCATGGTTCAGTTCGGTACGGGTCACCTTTATCAGTCTTATGTCTAAGACAGAAACTGCAGTCAACGTCATTCTCGCTCATAAAAATGTCAAAGTAAAGCTGTACAGGTCGTTCACATACCACACACTGCAAAAAATGCTTTTCTTACTTAGTCTTGTTTTTAGTCCAAATATCTAAAAAAATTTAAATCAAGTAGAATTCTCTAGACAAGCAAAACATATTGTCTTGTTTTAAGAAATAATATGCCAATATTAAGTGAGTTTTTCCTTAAAACAAGCAAAATAATCCGCCAGTGGGCTAAGCAAAATAATCTTATGTCAAAAGGAAAAACAAGATTATTTAGCTGACCCCATTGCCAGATTATTTTAAACAAGACAATGTTTTGCTTGCCTAGAAAATGCTTCTTGTTATATGAATTTTTAGATATTTGGACTAGAAAGAAGACAAAAAAATCTAAGTAAGAAAAGCATTTTTGCAGCATATGAGAAGCACTTCTCACTAAGCAGATGCTTTATACACAAATACTTGTGTATAAATGTAAATTACTAACCTTTCTATGAACAGGATTTGATTATAGCTGCAGATCAATGATTTTGTAAAATAGCCTACTACTGTAATATCTGCAATTACATAAAATGTTTATGATGAACACATACAGACCCTTACAGTCTCCGAAATGTTACCAATTACAGAATAATTACACACAACATACATTTAGGCCTTATTTGGTTTCAAAAACAATATGAAAGATATAGTTAGTGCAGATCTCTTATTTCTATCTTAAATCTTCACCAGCTCGTGTACCCTCTTGTTAAAAGTAATTCAGTCATTCCGCGTTCATAATAGTCCAAAAGGGCTTGCATTCACTAAGATTAAACTAATATTGCAGCTCATGAAAAGACCACTCCTGCTATTAAGATGACGTATGCAAATATTAAGTTATTTGTCAAAATCATCTCTGCATTATCAGACACCACCTGTGAGAACATAGCACAGTTATTATGGTTAACTCAGTTCATCTCATTCACGTCAAGCAGTGTGTGCAGATTTGTTTTGTTAGTTTTAATTAGTGTTGATTTCAAATGCAATAAATCTGTTAATATAACACTTGTAGTAACAGTGCTCAAATTTAAGTGGGTGCAACTAAATTTTGGTTGGTGCAGCTAAATTTTTTAGGTTAGGAGCACCAGTGCTACCAAGCAAACCGTTTCATTTCGAGCCCTGTATTGTCAACAGTACTCTTTCGGTTTTAAAAAGCCATACCTTAGTCAAAATGAATGAAGTTACTAAGTTTATATTAATATCACTAAAACAGTTCAGATGGCATAGTTAGATAGCATTTTCAGATCCGCTGTAAATGCTGCTCTCTGAATCACTGTCTATCTTCCCTGAATCTGTGTTTGTGTTGCCGCTGTGAAAATCAGCTGTTGTGTACGTAATGAAACTGCCCTTTTCATGCAAACCCTTTCCTTATTTGCCACTCAACACTCCCACCTAAATAAAGCTGGACTCACCCACTTTTTTCTGACTTTTTTTAAACTAGCGGTGTGAAAACACTCTGCTTGTTTGTTTTTTGTGCTTCACTCTCGCGTTTGTCCATTTCTGAAACAATGCGAGGAACCGCAGTTCAGTAATCACATGCAAATTATTAGCATGAGCTCCAGTTCATCTTTTCAATTTTAGATGCACGGCGAGCACTTCTCTGGATTTGAACATTCTTTAAAATATTTGGGATAATGTAAATACATAAGTCTGCAAAATATGTAAGGCTGTTCTAGTGTTTTTAGGATATTTTGATGCAAAAATTTAACCCAATAAAAACAGGCATTTACATTATTTTGTCACACAATTATTTTGTCACACTTAAATGTTTCTGTTCATCCTGTAGGGGATGGTGGCAGTGTCGGGCAGTCTTTCAGTTCTTTTAGACTCTATTCTATGTGCACTTGGTCCATTAACCTGCTTAACAGCACAAGTTCCACAGCTCAATGGCTGTCCACGCAACATCCTGGTGAGACACTTTTATTATGCGGCCCACAAAAAATATATATTATATTCCTTCAAGAAGTTTTGTTTTCATTGCAATGTAAATGTAAAGTTTATTATTTTAACTGTTCTCATGATCCTTGTTTTTGCAGTCAAATACTCTGGACAACATCGCTTACATAATGCCTGGACTATGAATCTTTTTAAAGGCACTTTTAAGAGACTGGGTTACATTTGGACACATTCCCAGAACACAGGACCAGACAGAGTTGTTGTTGTTTTTTTTACTTTTTTTGATCGACGGACATTCTTAGTCTATGACATGTTTTTAAAAATAGTATTTAAAATGTTAGTCTTTTTTTTATGTTGTAAAAAAAAGATATACTATTTTAGAGAAGACTTATGAGGTTTCTCTTTTGTGTTTGTGTCAGCGTCTCAGTGTCTGTGCTAAGATCTGTTTGTGAGTGTGGTCTAATTCACATGCTTTCATAATGTCCAAAACATTGGTTTGTTTGTTTTATACAGATATGTGTTTTCATTTTAGGACCAAATGCTATTTTTTTCTAATTTAACATTGAGTTAATTTATATCAACAGCAGTTTGACTGCGCTGCCATTGTTTGATGTCCTACATATTGTATTTTTGTAATGTAAATGTTGTAATAATAATAATATTATAGTTTTCAACTTTTAGCATGTTTACAGGACAAGCATGTATAAAATCATTTTAAAGGTGCACCAAGTCTTTTTAGTATTATTATTTGTAAAGGGACGTTTTACCTAAAAATTAATTTGCTGTTTTTTTTTTTTATTTAGCTTTAAATCATACAAAAGGAACTGACTTTTTTTTTCTCAGGAGAGCAATAAAAAAGGTATGTAATAGGTAGTAATGTCATCTTAAATAATATTCTTGATATATTTCTTGCACAGACTGATCATTTCACTTAACCCTTATGTACTAAATTTGAGTCTTAATTTGGCCAAAAATCTGTGTTTTAGCTAGCAGAATGATTTTTGGTGACACATTATTTTGACATATTTTGAGAAAATGCTTTTTTTTTTTAAAGAACTCAACGATACACTCTGGGCAAATGCACTATGCTTTTTTATGTTAGGGATGAAAACATCCACTGAATTAAACTACTGTAAAATGCATCAGATAAATATTTTTTCAGTTTTTTTTGTTAATCAACCTCAGTTCTGATCAAAACTACTAAATTGCTTGGAGAATTACAGTATTTTAACTTTTTAATCGCCAAATTCATAAATGATGTCACTGATTTGGTGAAAAAACACACAAAATGGCATATTTTCAATATATAAAGTAATTGTGGAGTGGATTTTAAAAAATCTGTTATCAATGTCTTGGACATGTGAAACAACATTGCCTTTGTTTGATTTTCATTTTTTTCTCTCAAATTTACTGTTGGTGGCTGTTTTTGACCCATTGACTTCCGTTATAGCCACATTTTTGTATTCCAAAAACATGACAGTATAATTATGCATTTTTGATTGTTGGTGGTTTTCTCTGTCAAAAAGAGGTAAAATCTGTCATTTTTTAATATTGATCATCAGTTAGCATCATTAACCCTTTAGATAGGCCTGTGCAAAAAAAAAATGCTGTTTCTAGATTTTATTTTGAGTATAACAGCTAATTAAAGTGAGTGTGTGAGAGTGACCTTTACACACCTTAATGTGTTTGAGAAAATCAAAATATGCATCTCAGCTCTCAGAACTACATGGAGTAAATAAAAACAAAGATTGTATTTATGCATGATCAAATGTGACTATATCGGAAGTCAATGAGGCAAAAACAGCCACCAACAGTAAATTAGGGAGAAAAAAAAAAGAAAATCTAACAATGCATCAAAGCCAACGTTGTTATTAATCATTCACATCTCTAAGACTCTGATAAAAGGAAAAAATATGCAGTCCACAATTATTTTTTATATTGAAAATAGGTCATTAAGTGTTTTTTTTCACCAAATCAGTGACATCATTTGTGAACTTAAAGAGTTAAAATCCTTTAATTTTCTAAACAATTTAGTAGCTTTGATTAGGACTGATGTTGATTAACAGATTTCTGCAAAAAAAATGTAATTGATGCATTTTTACACAGTTTAACTCTGGATGTTTTCATCCTGAACATAACAAAAGCGTAGTACATTTGAACAGTGCACAAGGGTTAAAAAAAAACTCAGTGTATTGTCAGGAATCATGAATATTGCTTTTGTTTTGCTTTTATGTTGTTGTTTTTTTTTTGACTCTTAATGTGCCAGTAGCCATGTATTTGCATTTTCTAAATCACCAAGAACCACTATTATTTCAGCTAAAATCAATGCAATGTGAACGTTATTACTAATGTAAAAATCTTTAAGTGACATCTACATCTTGGATGGCCTGAGGGTGAGTAAATTAAAAGCTAACTTTTATATCACCTAATAAATACTACTCACATCTTGCTAACCTGGCAATTATAGTACACTTTCAGTTGCAACATAACGTAAATATGCATCATGGAACATATTCTTGATGCAGTGTACTGTACACAACCTAAATTATGGTATTAGTATCCATTCACATGTTTACTTTCTGCACAAACAATTTAGTTCACATTTAAAGTGATGATTTAAAATGAGTGAGTCTGTGAGTAGTTTTAGATGAATAAAAGTAGAATATATTTGCATTGATAAATGAGAATTTTGCAATGATTAAATAGACTTAATTAAACACTTAATTGTTTTTTTAATAGATTTATTAGTCTATATATGAATGTATTTGATATTAATATTTAAGAATAACTGTCACAATGGCTATAACCACGTTTCATTAGAGGGATAGTTTACCTTAAAGGGCACCAATGATGAAAATTATCTTTTGGGAGCTGTTTGGACAGAACAGTGTGTAGGTATAGTATGTCCACAGTCATATTGGACTGACAGAAACACAATAAGTCTATTTTATTAAATTTCCTGACGTTATAATAGGATCCAAATCCCTCCCATTTTGAGGCCCATCGCAACGTGACGTAAAAGTGCGGTTTCCCCACCCATCAAATTGATTGACAGCCACGTATTAACATGTCTCCATAGTAATGCGCATAATCATATCAACAAGACCGGATGTGCGCAAAGCAACCGGGATTAAAAGATCTGTTTAACTCGCTGTGATCATCAATCATCATCATCAAATGTGATCGTGAATTAGTTTTACAAGTTTAAAACATTTTTAAAACAGTGCATGTTTGTAACAAGGACAATAAAATCGCTGTAAGTTGCATGTCAGTACAATTATAATAGAAAATGCTTCAATTCCGGTTTGTGGATATTAACTTGTATCCTGTCACATTTGCCGTTCAAAAACTGGAATGTTTGTGTGTGTGTGTGTGCGTGAACTTTGTAACAAAATTGTGTGTGACTCATTGTTGCAGAAAGGCTTGAATTTACTCCACAACAAATACATCAAATAATCATTGGGGAAGTTCTTACTGTAGTATTTCTCACAAAGTTATGCGAGATCTGCTTCCTTCATGTCTGTCACTGTGCTGTTTATCTGACGCAGCAGAGGCAGACATTAAGGCACACTCTGACAGGCATGTGGGAACGGACAGTGGGTGGGGAGAACTAGCATTAAAGCCACAGGCAACAAAAACAGCTACATTGTGTTCAGAGCAGAAAATTCCAATATTATGAAAAGGTATAATAAATAATCTGATGGGTGTTTTGAGCTGAAACGTAATAAACACATTCTGGAGACAAAAGTCTTATCTAAAGTCTAGAAAAAGGGGTAAAATAGGTGCCCTTTAAAATATAAAATTTATATATAGTAGTCAACATTTGATGTTTTCCTTAAACTTGAACAACACCCATTCTGTTTGTTCTATGACAAAAAAAAGTCATTAGGGGTTAATAAGTGCATTTTTAAAGCCTCTGCAACCAAGAAACTCCTGTATTGCAGCTTTTCCAAGAATCTTTAGTCACCTTAAGATTAAGTTACACTGTGGAATTTGCCAATATAATATAAAAAAAGATAAAATGACAACAGCATTAACCAAGCAAATGTGTGAGTTATCAGTAGCTTTAAAAAAAGAGTTCCTGTGAGTGTAAAAGCAGTATAAAACTAGCCATTTATCCACAATGTATGTGGAAACCACACACAGACACACCTTCAAGAATTATTCGTAAAAGAGGAGTGATTCAGAGACAGAAAGAGCATCACATGTTCAGACAGAGCCACACAGCCGGCAGTGTTTTGCTTGAACAGCAGGAGGAGAAACAGGAAGTGCAGAGAAACACAGAGCAGCTCAGAAACATACGGTGCTCCTCAGACCAGTCTCACACTTAAAGGTAATACTACACTGCACATATATGCTGAACACTCGTATTTTAGTGTGTTATTGTGCTGACTGAAAGAGCTTTACTGCAGCTGAGCTTGGTGAAGTGTTTGTTTGTGGTAGTTTCTCTCTGCTGACTCATCTGACTGGAATCATGTCCTCCATTTGCCTCTTTTTTTTTTACTGCTGTAAGCTTTTTAAAAAGACGACTCATTGTTGCTCAAAGTAGTTTTCTGTTGTTTTCTTTGAAGGTGCTTACTATGGAGGGAAGTAAGACACAAGATGGAATTCATCAGAAAGAGGCAGAAAGAGAGCGAAGCAGTGGAGGAGGTCACACAGATACTGAGGAAAAGGGTCTGAAGTTATTTTCATTTTGAAAAAGTTTACTTTTGCTCGACAAATAAGGGTTGTATCTGATTTACATTCAGCAAAAAGAACAACCAAGGATTTTTGAACATGGCACAATAATAATAGTATTATTTTTGGATATACAGCAAGGTGATACCTTATTTTTAGATGTGGAATCAATGTAATACTTTGTAATAATAATAATAAATTTTATTTATAACGCGCTTTTCTAAGACCCAAAGCTCTTTACCAAGAATAATACTGTTTTTGTACACTGTGTCTATGTAATACCTAGCTTTCCTTGACATGCACCATGGTAATGCCATGTTTTTGATCATTTTTTTTGAAATCCTATTTAATAATACCATATTTTTAGACATAGTAATACCTTGTTTTTGGACATGGTATCAGTATCAGTCCTATAGTTTTTCAATAACATGGCAATATTGTGTTTTCCCAACATGTTTCAAAGTCTAATGTTTCGAAATGTGTCATAGTAATATTTTGTTTGTGGATGTATACCATGGTAATAATACGTTTGTAATGCTTTCTTTTAGTACCTTAGGGTATGTGTTAAAGTTGTTTAATGTGTCTTTAATTTGACTCAAGTAAATCTAATCAGTTTAGAGCAGGGGTGCCCATTTTTTTCGTATGAAGGGACAAAAACCAAATATCATTAAAAACCATGGGCCAATAAACATAGCAAACTATTTTACATTAAAGTTGCCTTGGTAATTTCCTAATAATTTCATAGTTATATAAATAAATGGAAAACATTCATTTGAATCGTATTAATTCATAACTTTCTAAATTATAACTTTAAATTAATAAAAATCAGTTTTATTGCCAAGTGTGCTACACACACACACACACACACACACACACACAAGGAATTTGTTTTGGCTACAGAAGCTTCCAGTGTACATAAAGTGACAAGTGACAACACAAAATAAATATGAAAAAAAACGATAAACATTAAACAATAAACAGAGATGCAGTTAGTCAAAGGATCTCAATGATGAGTTGTATGTACAGATTTGTTTTAAATATACAGGTTTTAAGGTGCTGTGTACACATGCATGTGAGAAAGTATTGCTTGTTTATTGCACAGTAGGGGAATATTTAACTGTTCATGAGGTAGATGGCCTGAGGAAAGAAACTTTTCCTGTGTCTGGCTGTTTTTGTGCTTGGTGCTTCGTAGCGCCGACCAGACGGTAACAACAGGTAGTGTGCTGGGTGCGAGGAGTTCCAGAGTCATTTTACGAGCCCTTTTACTCACTCTGGAAGAGTACAGTTCTTGAAGTGTAGGAAGGGTAGTGCCAGTGATTCGTTCAGCAGTCCGGACTATTCACTGTAGTCCACGGAGGTCAGTTTTGTCAGCTGAGGTGAACCAGACGGTGATCTAAGTGCAGAGGATGAACTGGATGACAGCTGAGTAGAACTGTACGAGCAGCTCCTGTGGCAGGTTGAACTTCGTCAGCTGACGTCAGCTCCAGGTTGTTGTATCTGCACCATAAAGCCAGCTGTTCCACCTCCTGTCTGTATGCAGACTCATCACCATTCCGGATGAGGCCGATAACAGTAGTGTCTTCCACAAACTTCAAGAGCTTAATGGAGGGGTCTTTTGCGGTGCAGTCGTTGGTGTACAGGGAGAAGAGCAGTGGGGATTGCAAATTTGGCCTGCAGGCCCTAGTTTGGGCATCATTTACAGGGAGTGCAGAATTAATAGGCAAATGGGTATTTTGACCACATCATCCTCTTTATGTATGTTGTCTTACTCCAAGCTGTATAGGCTCGAAAGCCTACTACCAATTAAGCATATTAGGTGATGTGCATCTCTGTAATAAGAAGGGGTGTGGTCTAATGACATCAACACCCTATATCAGGTGTGCATAATTATTAGGCAACTTCCTTTTCTTTGACAAAATGGGTCAAAAGAAGGACTTGACAGGCTCCGAAAAGTCAAAAATAGTGAGATATCTTGCAGAGGGATGCAGCACTCTTAAAACTGCCAAGCTTCTGAAGCGTGATCATCGAACAATCAAGCGTTTCATTCAAAATAGTCAACAGGGTCGCAAGAAGCGTGTGGAAAAACCAAGGCACAAAATAACCGCCCATGAACTGAGAAAAGTCAAGCGTGCAGCTGCCAAGATGCCACTTGCCACCAGTTTTACCATATTTCAGAGCTGCAACATCACTGGAGTGCCCAAAAGCACAAGGTGTGCGATACTCAGAGACATGGCCAAGGTAAGAAAGGCTGAAAAACGACCACCACTGAACAAGACACAAGCTGAAACGTCAAGACTGGGCCAAGAAATATCTCAAGACTGATTTTTCTAAGGTTTTATGGACTGATGAAATGAGAGTGAGTCTTGATGGGCCAGATGGATGGGCTCGTGGCTGGATCGGTAAAGGGCAGAGAGCTCCAGTCCGACTCAGACGCCAGCAAGGTGGAGGTGGAGTACTGGTTTGTGCTGGTATCATCAAAAATGAGCTTGTGAGGCCTTTTCGGGTTGAGGATGGAGTCAAGCTCAACTCCCAGTCCTACTGCCAGTTTCTGGAAGACACCTTCTTCAAGCAGTGGTACAGTAAGAAGTCTGCATCCTTCAAGAAAAACATGATTTTCATGCAGGACAATGCTCCATCACACGCGTCCAAGTACTCCACAGTGTGGCTGGCAAGAAAGGGTCTAAAAGAATAAAAACTAATGACATGGCCTCCTTGTTCACCTGAACTGAACCCCATAGAGAACCTGTGGTCCATCATTAAATGTGAGATTTACAAGGAGGGAAAACAGTACACCTCTCTGAACAGTGTCTGGGAGGCTGTGGTTGCTGCTGCACACAATGTTGATGGTGAACAGATCAAAACACTGACAGAATCCATGGATGGCAGGCTTTTGAGTGTCCTTGCAAAGAAAGGTGGCTATATTGGTCACTGATTTGTTTTTGTTTTGTTTTTGAATGTCAGAAATGTATATTTGTGAATGTTGAGATGTTATATTGGTTTCACTGGTGAAAATAAATTATTGAAATGGGTATATATTTGTTTTTTGTTAGGTTGCCTAATAATTATGCACAGTAATAGTCACCTGCACACACAGATATCCTCCTAAAATAGCTAAAACTAAAAACAAACTAAAAACTACTTCCAAAAATATTCAGCTTTGATATTAACAAGTTATTTGGTTTCATTGAGAACAGGGTTGTTGTTCAATAATAAAATTAATCCTCAAAAATACAACTTGCCTAATAATTCTGCACTCCCTGTAGATTATTTACCACATAGTGCACATTAAAAGTGTTTTCTCTAGTGCACATAAACATGTATTTGTACATGTATTTACTGATGCGTTACTAACATCCAAATACATGCTTGTTAACTTAATGCACCATGAGTTAACATGAACTAACAATGAACAACTCAGGTTTCATTAACTAACATTGACTAACATGAACACATACTGTAATAAATGTATTGTTCATTCATGTTAGTAAATGTATTAACTAACATTACCTAATGCAATCTTATTGTAAAGTGTTATCAATGTCAGTAAAGCTCATATGGTGTGCTACATGTGATTCAATAATTATTTATTTTATGTTGTCTTTAGATAATAGTGTATCACTGTTTGTTCCTCATTAACCAACCAGTAAAATGAAACTTGCAAGAATTAAAGGATTCGTCATAAATAAAAGATTAATTCTATTTGAAACACTCCTATTTAAATTAAAATGGCTGTAATAATAACACGCATAAATGCTGACTCCATTTGTAATATACATTTAGTTGTAAGATGCAAAAAGAAAATCTGTTTAATCTCCAGGTGGCGCTATTGCATGTAAATTATAGAGAAACGCAGAGCTAACTGCACTGGCTTTAAGATTATTTTCTCACACCAATCATTTTATTTTTATAGCTAATACATTAATGTTAATATATTTATTTGGACATTATAATTTATATAATATATTAAGTGCATAAACATAATTCACTTTTATTGGTTACTCCATACCTCAAAATCTTTTCTGTTAAGATCAGCATTTCTTTTAACCTAATTTCCTTATTTATTATTTTATAGCCTTTAATATTAAATCAGAAATTGCTATGCATTAATTTTTCAGCTTCAAGAAAAGTTTATTTATCCTGGTTTTAGTGACATTCAAGCCATAAATTACAAGCTGCAGAAAGCAAAATATATTTAACTGCTTTTGACAATGCATCAATTCTTGCTTTGGTTAAACAAGATTTGTATTAATTCATCACACTATTATGACATTGATTTAACCTTAAAAGTCCTTAAATGAATCATACATTTTTGAACGCTTTATTAAAATATAACTATTTATTATGTACAGTCAAGCCTAAAATTATTCATACCCCAGACAAATTACGACCTAAAGTTTTGTTCAATTGTAAATAAAATAGAAATACTTTTTTCCACAATGATGCCTCAGTCTTGTTATCTTTTGGAAGAAGCCTGCTAATTTCCAGTCAAAAAAAACCTTGTTGGTTGAATAAAAGTAAGTTTACAGTTTTCTTTAAGTCAGAATTTTCTAGGGGTATAAATTATTTAGGGTATAGTATTTTTGGTTTTTGGTAAAGATGTACTTTAAATTATATTCATTTCTAAACACACACACTCACACACACAAACACTCCAACAAACATGAAACTTCATATCTTGTATATTGAATCATAAGTGAAAGCGGCAAATTTAATTTATTTTAATGTGCCAGAATTGTAGTTAAATGTTCAGTAATTAAAAATCTTTAAACATAGATTAATTTAAATACATTCATTCTCTCATATTTATTTAAAATCTAATTAATTCCACAAAAATATTTGATAATAGTATAATAAGCTGTTATTTAGAAAAATAGACCAAATAAGAGTTTTCTCAGTAAGTGATGTCTGTGTTTAATAACGCTGTGTTTTTGTCTTTAGTTATAGAGTTGAGACTGGTACTGCTGGGTTCAGTGGGTGCTGAGAAAAGCACTGCGGTCGATGCCATCCTGGGCGGTCCAACATCCGAGCGTGAGACACCCGATTCTGACTGTCAGAAGAGACGCGCGATGCTGGCAGGGCGACAGGTTTTTGTCTCTTTTCAAACACTGAAACACTGCAGAAATGTTGCCCACGCTGACTTTTTGTTTATCAATGCGTAAATAGTTTTAATAATGGCATTAAGGCATGTAAGTGATTTAGTTTGGGATTTTTCATTTCAAAACATTTCGGAAAATTACTTGTGCGTCACATTTATGTTTAGTGTAATAAGCCATAATAAAATTCTTACAAATGAAACTGACTTTAATTGGGTTGGTTAGTTAATTTGGTTTAGAAAAGTGCATTTATAAAACCAAGAACATGTGAAAACACTAGAGAAATTAAATAAATTTTAGTTTTATGGACAATTTTACTTTTTAGCAGAGGTTATATTTGTCTAAAAACATGGGTTTCAACATTAAAGCTTTGGTTCAAATATGAGAAACTAATTAAGAAAATAAAAATGTACATGTGAGCATTATGTTTACAACAAAGTTAACATTAATTAAATTCACCTTTATTTGTATAGCGCTTATACAATGTAGATTGTCAAAGCAGCTTCACATAGAGATTGTAGTAAATTGAAACAGTATCAGTTCAGTTTTCAGAGTTTACGTTCAGTTCAGTTTAGCTCAGTTCAGTGTGGTTTATTAATCACTACTGAGAGTCCAAACACTGAAGAGCAAATCCATCGATGCGCAGCTCTACAGATCCCGAACCATGCAAGCCAGTGGCGACAGCGGAGAGGAAAAAACTTCACCAATTGGCGAAAGTAAAGATAAAAAAAAAAAAAAACCTCGAGAAAAACCAGGCTCAGTTGGCCACGACCATTTCTCCTATGGCCAAACGTCTTGTGCAGAACTGCAGTCTAGGCGCCTGAAGCTTGACCTCAACATTAGTCACATTAGAACTGCTTACTGTTAGTTCATGTTCAACTAATCATTCATTAACCTTACTTTATTTATTTCTGTACCTACTTATGAGCAATTCCAGCATTATGGATGTGACATTTTACAATAAAAACTTAAAACATAACTACACAGAGAAAGTATATGTCAACCATATTTATATTTTCCAAAACAACTAACAACAGAGTTATGTGATCGGAAAAATATCAATCTATAAACATTTTCTTATATTTTAAATAAGGAAAATAAACATGCGTTATGGACGTGACCAAAAAAGTCTGTGAGTTTACAGTATACAACACACTTTGTAGAAATTCATCGAACCCAAAAGAAATAATGCTATTCAAAAGAATGAGAGTTGGCTGACCAGAACAAAAACAATTGATTTCATTTTATTTGACATTTTTTGCATTTATGCGGAAAAAGCTCCGTTATGGATGTGACAGATGTGAAATTGCCACTTTTGTGACTTTAGTAAATCAAATATAATAGTTCGAAAACATTGACAGAGACATTTTTGAGTATTTTTACAGTACTGTTAAATACAAGCCTACACAAATAACCTAAAAGGATTTTGCTGTTATTTTTTCATGGCATGGTTAACATTTGCATGAATTGCTCATATACATTAATTAAATCATTATTAACATTAGAAGTTCCAAATCTTTATTACTTACATTATTAGATTAGTTATATAAGTTACAAAACTTATTAGTTTAACTTCTGCTTAAAAAGATCAATAAATACTGCAACAAATGTATTGTTTATTATAAAGATTATTACCTTAACAAATGTTAATTAATGAGACCTTATTTTAAGACTTTAATGGAAATTTTATAAATACAAAAACTATATGTATATATATATATATAAATGACAATGTTATTACATTTTGATGCAATGTTATTCAAAATTCATCTAATTATATGTTAATAACTATATAATAAACTATAACTATAAATTATATAAAACACCTAGCACGAAAGATGACACGAAAATTCATGTAGCGTGAGTTTTCATGGGTTTTTGTTTTATTTAATAGAAAAAAAATTTCCAAATGAGTCAAAAAAATGTTTTAATTATGGTTCATGCAATTTGGGTGCTACTCAAAAAATGACATTTGCTGTTTGTTTGAACTACTATACAAAATAAGCTGAAATAACAATTCTTGAGGTTTATTGGACAACTTAATTGTTTTATGTTCAATCCAGTTAGCTTAATTCCTACATGTTGTACCAACAAAAATCGTTTGTGTGGAAGCCCAGAATTTTTTTAATAAGTGCTTCAAAATGCATTATTATTATTATTATTATTGCTATATTATTATTATTATTATTATTATTATTATTAATAATATATATTTTTTTTATCTTATTATCGTTACACATTTTTTTAATACATATATTAGTACTTTCTTATTTTAAAGTGAATTAAATCCTTAAACATTTTTTGGGGGGCCACGCTTGCATTGAATAATATATTGACGCAACTCTGATAAATAGTTATAAGCAATTAAAATAACAATGATAGCTTATGGATAAAAGGTCGACCAGGTGGTTATGATGCCTGTTAAAGGGGCATTTATTGAATTGTATCCAAATAAAATACATTATCGTTGCTATTTATACTTTTTTCTTAAAAATCTATGTCTAAATAGACCTATTAGTGCTCTTTAAATTTAAGGCTGATTTTTCTGACTGTTTGTTTTTTGCCCAGGTAGCAGTGGTGGACACACCTGAGCGTCTGTGCGTGGAGCGTCCTGCTGAGGACGTCCACCGCCAGTTTTCGCTCTGTGCTGCTTTATCGGCCCCGGGGCCTCACGCTTTTCTGGTCTGTGTACCCGTTCACCGGCACAGCAACCTGGAGCTCCAGATTCTGGAGACCATCGAGAAAGTATTCGGCCCAGAAGCTGTGAGCAAACACGCAATGGTGCTTTTCACCCATACAGACCAGCTGCCAGAGGATGTTTCTCTGGACGAGTTTCTCGCTACAGAACGAGTCGATTTATTGGAGCTTGTACAAAAATGTGGAGAGCGACAGCATCCTTTGAGGCCGGAGGAGAAAGACAACATTGAGGAGCTGATGACGAAGGTGGAACGGATGGTGAAAGAAAGCGGGACAGCGTTTTACACCTGCCCTCTTTTGCAGAAGGCAGAGAGAAGAGTGAAGGAGAAGGAGGAGGAGATTTTGAGGAGTCGAGGAGAGAGTGATTCTGAGGGAATGAGAGCTGAAGCGGAGAGAAGTGTGGATGATCTCCTGGTGGAGGGAATCGCGGAGCTCTGCATCGCCAAGCCTGAGGACTTGTCGTTTTTGCGCTGGTTGTGGGACAGTGTGGTCGGGTGGCTTCTGTGGCTGCCAAATATGGTGAGGGGCAGTACTCTGCTGGGCTCCATTGTGGGGCTGTTTGTCGGGGGGTCTTTAGGAGGGGCCATGGGAGCAACGGTGGGCTCTGTGGCCACGGAGGTAGAGAGACGGAAAAAGAAATAAGCAACTGAAAAGTTTGGTAACAGCTTATTGTATTTTTCATTACATTTTAAAACGTCCCGGCAAAAAAAAACCAATCCGTTGTTATGCATTCAAATAGTTAGGGTAACACTTTACAGTAAGGTTGCCTTAGGTGATATTTTTATTAACATGAACAATACCTTTAGTTCAGTATTTATTCATTTTTGTTAACATTATTTAAAGAAAATACAGTTGTTCATTGTTAGTTGTTGTTAGCTCAAAGTGCATTAACTATGTTAACTGTTCACAATAACAACTTTAATATGATTTTAGTATTGTTTCTTGGATGCTGAAATTAACATAACAATGCTTGATAAGTGCTGTAAATATATTGTTCATTCTTAGTTCATGTTAGTAAATACTTTAACTAAGATAAACGAATGGAACCTTACTGTGAAGTGTGGCCTAATATGGCAGTAATGTTTTGCATGCTGATAATTTAATCAAATATTTTTCCATCACAAATTATGTTACAAAGAAAAGTGGAAAATTGATGTTAACTATAAATGTAACTTTAATTTGAATTTTCAAAATTCCAAAATATAATAAATTTTTTTACATTAAAATAATGTTTAGAATTGCATATTTTCAATCAAGGACTTCTCATTTTGAAGTTTGTATCAAATAAAATGTACTAAAGTGACATAAAAAGTGGCTACTTTAACCCTTTTTAAAATAAAGAGATACTTTTATGTAAAATTTTAATTTATTCTGACTTTTATTTACTAAATTATATTAACAAAAAAGGGAATTCTTGGTGACAAATGGGCAAAAGCTTGTGGTTTGAAGGACAATGACAAAGTATAAAAATAAAAAATGTCAATTAATTAGTATTTTCTGTCATAAAATAAATTGTTTTGTATTTAAACTGTTACAATAACATGTTAGTCCATATCTTCAAGAAACAATGGCAAAAATGCAGGATATACCTAATTTTTTTTTACTCAGAAAAACTAAATGTATGTCAGCATGCATTCTAATGTACAAAACAAACCCTTAAAACTATTACTTTTATAGTTTTGATAATTGAAAAAAACTTTTGTCTTTGATAAATGCAAATATGCAATAAATATAAATCATAAAGAAATCTAATTTTAAATTGAAATCTGAGTTTTGTTTACAAAGAAATAATCAGCTATTTGAATGTACAATAACTTAATAACTGAACACAATTGACTGAAAAATATTATAAAGTGTTACCAAACATTTAAAGAGTCTTTAAAGCTTAACACCAAAACAACTATTACAAATAAAAGTCTACTGGTTGGCAAAGAGATGGACTTTAATGTCTTTCAGATTTATTTCTCAGGCTTATTGCATGTGTGCACCTTTAGTTTTGCACTAAAGCTTTTTTGGCTTTAAAATCTAGACATGATAAGGTGTTTTACATTTTAAAACCATCACCAGAAGCACCACAGAGTAATGAAGTCATTACACTGTCACCAGATTGCTTTATTCATCACATGCACAAACTTAAACAAATATGCACAAACATATGCATAAACTTGCGGTATCACTACTAATCTTAAAGCGCTTTCTTTGAAGTGAGAAATAAACTCTAAGTATATTATAATGTCAGAATTTGTTTAATGATTTAAACCTCTCCAGATCAAGGTATATATATCTGTTGCTATGGAACAAATGCATGCTATGCATTTTGAGACCGATTGCATGATCAAACATTTAGTAGTGTTCTTCATATTAGTGGTTTTTAAGTACAGTTTTGTCACTTAATTGGGTAGCAGTTCAAATGTTTCTGCAGCTGTTCTGGAGTATGAAAATAAAGCGGCGTAATGGAGTAATGCTGTGACTAATTTCCGTGTTTTATTTATATCTCTTAGCACAGAGGCTTTGCAATCACACAGTTCAGGTCACTGATTTGAAGAAATAATTTATTGAAAAAGCAAAAAAATAATATAAATGTAGTTTAAAAAAAGTTTAAAAAAAAAAGAGCAAATAAAAAATATCTTATGCACATGTGTGAGTGTGTTTGTGTGTGTGCGCGTGCGTGTGTCTATTAAACTATTCAGCAACACCAATTCTTGTCTAACAGTTTTCTTACTTTTTTGATTCACTTTAAATGTTGAATACTGTATATACACATACATACTGTGTGTGTGTATATATATATATATATATATATATATATAAGGGTTGCATGATATTGGGGATATATATTGCATAATGAATACAATTTCACTTGTTCAGTTGAATCTAATAAGTTGAACTTTGGAAACAATTTACAATGTTAGATTGGTTGGGAGGATTCTGTAGTGGAGTGTGTAAAATATAATAAACAATCTAGGAGCATAGATAAATTTAATACGAACTGTATTCAAGTATACAGTAATTGAATAATCAAACAAAATAATACTGCATAGTCTTTGTTTTATAAACAAATCAATAAAATCAATTGTTGTTAACTTGTCAAAGTTACAAACAGAACATTTGCTTATGCCTGAATGCTTTTAAAACCCTCAGACAGTCACAGGCCTCAAAAAAACATTTGCATATACTTGCAATGTGATATGATTGCGACATCGATGCTGAAACGATATATTGTGCAGCTTTAATATATGTATAGTCACAAAAATGTTTTATATTGATATTTATTAATGTTTGTTGTATTTTGTGTTAAAAAATTATTTTTTTTAACAAAAATTACAAATGTTGTAACGTACTGCTAAATGTTAAGAGGACCTTGCTGTAAACTCTAAATGTAATGTATTTAAGTTATTCAGTGTTAAATAAAAAATTTACATTTGCATATAAAATATTTTTACACCAATTTATATATAATACAGTGGCACTAAATAATATTTTTTGATCCTAATTTAATTTCCACTTTTTTCACACTATTGCCGTGGCTTTCAATCAACTGGTGTTGCAATAATTTTTAGTGGATATAACTCAATTCTTCAAGTTCACACAGGTGTTTTTCATCACATTAAGTATGAAAATGATCCACTAACATTAAGCAACAAAAAATCCAAATACTCTTAATCTTGTACATTGCATTAATTGGTTTTCTATTCCACTTAACATCACAACATTTGTTAAATATTCATTTACACCTTTGAAAAGTGGGTGGCATGGTGGCTTAGTGGTTAGCACTGTTGCCTCACTGGTTCGAGTCCCAGCTGGGCCAGTTGGCATTTCTGTGTGAAGTTTGCATGTTCACGTGGGTTTCCTTCGGGTGCTACGGGTTCCCCCACAGTCCAAAGACAAGCGGTCTAGGTGAAATGGATTAACTAAATTAGCCGTTTTTGTGTGTGTGTGTGTGTGTGTGGGGGGGTGGGGGGGTGGGGTGGGGGTGTCGGTCGGTCTGTCGGTCGGTGCTGTGGCAACCCCTGATTAAAAAAAAAAAAAGAACTAAGCCGAAGGCAAAATGAATGAATGACATTTGAAAAAGTGTGCTGTGCTATCTTTCTTTAAAACTAATAACATTTGGTGATGTTTGTTTTATAATTCAGTGACTGTACAATGATTAATTGCTGCTTAAGTGCCTCAAAACTGTTTGGGGGCCACCGTATTGTATATAATGTACATTTACTGCCTGCCAAATATCACATTTCTGTATAGAATTTATCAGTTTAAACAAAAAGGATGTGTCTCTGAAAAAAAAAATATCTACAAGAAACCCAATCAGTCTGTGGGCTTAGTCTTTTAACAGTTTTAGAAGCCACGAGCAGACAGGAATATTGTGAAAATGCTTTTATGCTACTGCAGAAAGACGTCAGACAGACAGATGCAAAGACATCTCTCTCTCTCTCTCACTCTCCCCATTTTGTGAGAGAAAGTTTATGGTTTTGACATTGACATAAGTGATAGTCTGCTAAACCCATCCATCAAAAAAAAAACATCCCTGTATTGCTGCCTTCAGTACAGCAAGGCGTTTCCTTATGTGGGTGGTCCTGCCCAGGGAGAGAAAGAAAGAGTGAGAGAAAGACACAAGCCTGCTCTCATGTTTCTAAGCAGAGAGAGAGAGTACAGAGAAAGAGCTTGCTGTGGGACGTACATCTGTCTTCCAGATGTGGCTTGCTGCAGTTGTTTGAAAAATGAAAAAAGAAGGTTTAAAAATAAAGGAAAATTGGTGCTAAACAGATTTTTATTGTCAGGGATTACATATGTAGTGCTCTATAGATTACCTTATAGTGGGTTGTGAGTATGAGTCAGCCAGCACTGTATATTTTAACCTCAGATCCATCTTCTTAAAGAAATGACACAGGAATGATGTAGTGCTGTCCCCTGCGTACTTGGACTTGTGGATAACATGTTTAAAAAGGACCACCTGTCCAAATATTATTCTGTCCTATTGGACATGCGTCTGGAAGAGGAGAGGGATGAGAAAATGAGCAAGAAATGTGTAAAATAAAGCAATGGAAAAATGAAAAGGCGGGAACTATGAATTAATATGAGAAAGAAAAACACACACTAGAAATAAAAAGGGAAATATTACAGCCTAAAAGTTTGTTCCCTCACATTAAAAAAATAGAAAAACACCACAAACCTTGTGAACCCTTCTTTCATGGCTATATGGTTAGTTCTCAAAGGACTGGATGCCCTTGAGAACCGACACCGTAGTGATTTGTGCCGGTATGCGGAGCATCGGCCAAAGTCTCGCGGTGTCACTAGTGGCCCATCATTAATACGGTAAGGAAGAGTTATACGCCGCACCCCTCGGCGGAGATGTTGCTGTAAGTGCCTTGTGGTCCACTCAAAGAGAGGCAGAAGCAAACTGCCGACGCATCGACATTGCTCTCTTGTGATCGCGGCCTGTGGCCTAAGAAAGTCCAAACCAATGAAACCGACTGCCATACATTTCCACACACCTCGTGCGCGTTTTAGCCCAGAACGCGCACGCGCCTTATTATTTTTAAAATCCAAAATGCCGTGAACTCTAAACTGAGGCGAGGCAGGATATAACAAATGTGAGTTTTCATCCTTGCTATTTTTATTATTAATAATATGCCTACTAAAGTAATGAAGATTATTATACTATCATTATAAGTAGTAACTAAGTTACTTTAATTGTTATAAATTGTTTAATTGTAAAAGGCCAATACAGGAACCCAACAAACACCAACAATTAAGTTGGCTATTGGATTTTGAATGTTGTAAAATATTCAAATATTACAAATATTCAAATATTCAATATATGTACACAGACCTTTAATTTCAGCCACTCAGCCTTAGCGCTTCTGGTGAACTGTCTTTCCATTATGAAATTGCCACGTTTAAAGACTGATTTCTTTTAAAATCAGTGATCTTCACTGCCTGATAGATATACAATATGAAGTGTGTCTCAGACTGGACAAGAAGCACTACATTAAATTCCACTTCACCCCGCCATGTCTTAAAAAAATTACCATTTATTTTACCCCAGTATTTTCAATGGAGTTTCTGCATTAGCCTGCTGGTACTGATGGTGTTAGCGGTTACACAGTCTTTCATCTCATTTTATGCTTGTACAGTTAAATTAATGCTTAAGTCTATTTAACTGAATGTATTGTAGCCAATTACATTACAACACCCATGCTGCAAAAGGAACCTTATGAAATTGAAAATAGTGACATTAAGCTTTCACCAAAAGCTATGCATATATCCCATTGCCACACATCAATCCTCCTCAGGGCTAAATGGGATTTAATATGAAGATAAAAATAATAATAATCCAACAAACTGCAATTAGGAAATGTTAAGTCAAGTGAAAACAAACTGTTTCCTTGTAGAAAAGCTAACTTAAATGTTTTGTATGGCTAAAATTCAATATGAGTGAATGAGACCGGATGTCTCTACACATTTAAGTAACAATGGCCACTATTACCTGAAAAATGTGGATAGAAAGGACAGAGGTGATGTAGGTTTTCATTCTTACTATTTTTAAAATAAAGTAAAATGATTACTAATTTTACTTGGGAAATTAGTGTTTTCATTTTAAGTTTACTTAAGCATTTTTTTTACAATAAGAGGCAATGTCCCGATGAGCAAAGAAGACAAACAAAAGAGCAAACTAAAACACTAAGTGGAGATAATTCAAAGACATTTTAACGTCATTAGTCCCAACTGCACTGTTGCCATCTTATACTTCTTCAAATTTTTTAAACAAAAATCTGTTTTATTAATTAAAATATTAACATATAATTTTGTATTACAACAAAATGTAGAACAAGGAAAATATAATACATTCATGTTGTTCTTTATAGAAAACACTTTGAAGCAACATAAAGCTTTATAGTAATGAAAATGTTTGCAATTTACAACAGTTCATACTTGAGGAAGAGACATACAGTAGATGTCCACATCAAAATACCTATTACATGTAAAAAAAGTCTTTAAAAAGCTTGTCCACATAATAATAATGATATTGAGAAACTTTGAACTTTTAAAAATGGAAAGAAATCAGTTTGTTGTACATAAATTTAAATTTATGTTTTCATGCTTTTCAAAAAGTACATATAAAAAGCATTATAATAACTAAAAATCTGTACGAGAACTACTGTAGACTTGTTACACTCTGTCGGGGAAAAAATCTATTTTAGATTAAAATATTTTTTCATTTATCAAGCTTGTTGCAACTCTGCTTCAAATAAAAAGTCTTAAACATATAATCTACAGTATGTAACACTGTAAATCATGGAGATGTTGGAGATGAACTACACACTACTTAGCCACAGCACACGACTGCTGATTGACTGTAAACAGCATGATTCTTCTGAAACACATGATGTCCAGCGCCCAGCCCTGCAGAGAGGGAGTGCTCCACCCCACTGGAGTCTCCTCATCTTTTTCCTATTACTTCTATTTTCATGTTCCTTCCCAAGCGTGAGTTTGTGTGTGTGTGTGTGTGTAAGTGTGTGAACGGCTGTGATTGTTTAGATGAGTGTGTAACAGTGTGTGTGGCTCGCAGGCAACCTATAAAGCATTGATAATAGCCCTGGCCAAATTACAAAAATAAAAAAGGACCAACAAAAGTTTGCTTTCATAATAGCATGCGGAGTGCTTATTTTTTTTATACGCGCACAATCAAACTGTTAATGTTTATGGGGCACTGGCAGCGTTTCAGTGCGTAAAATGGTGGTGTTTATTTATTACATTTGTGAACACAGCTGAAGCCTAGCTATGAGGTATGTGCTCTCAAAAGCACTTTTCTTCTAAAAGTTTACTCTGCAATGTCTACATCCAGCTGGACTGAAGGCTTTTTGAAACCTTGAAATGATTTTAAATGCAAGTGCTACAGTAAACAGAATTAAAATCAATCTATATGCGTGCTGTGCTTGAATAATCGGGTTTCTGGTTCTGTTTAATGACTTATTGTTAATCCTTTTTTTATTTCTTTATTGTATTTGAACATTTTGTCATAAATTATTAATAAATAACTGTTGCTCCTCAAGGCTGTACTTATTTGTTTACCAGTAAAGCTGTAATATTGTGAAATATCATTACAAATGACTTTTCTGTTTGATTGTATTTTAAAAAGAAAAGTATTGTGACTGCAAAGCTGAACTTTCAGCAAGCACTTTAATTCAGTGTTTAAATCAGTTGTCCATCTCAATGTGTTCAATATTTTCAACCACACATCACCTAAATGTGACTTTTTTTCCTGTAAGGGATGTATAGTACACTGTATTCAAGTTTATTGAATCAATGTTTAAAAATGATTCAGTCAGTGACTACTTTACACTACTTTACATTAGACTTCTTTAAAGGTAAAGCTAATTTAAAAGTGAAAATTGGTTCTTGGTCATTTTCATTTTTGGGTGAACTATCCCTTTAAGCACAATAAACCACAAAAGTGAAATTAGTTCAGTGATCGCATCTTGTTTGGTGTCTTTCTGTGCTGATACATCAGTACCAAATTCACTTCTCTTTAATGGGTTATTAAAATGACTGAAGCACATCCCGCTATTTCTTTGCATTTGTCCTGTTTCTTTGCTGTTCTAATGAGTCTAATGATTTCTGCATTGCACAGATATGCAGTTAGGGAAATAAGTATTCACCACGTCACCATTTTTCTCAGAAAACATTTCTAAAGTTGCTGCTGACTTAAATTGTTCACCAGATGTTGGTAACAACTCAAATCCAAATATGCAAAGAAAACTAAATTAATTAGTTTACAAATTATGTGTAATAAAAGTATTGAACACATGAAGAAAGGAAGATGTAGAAAGACTGAAATCAGCTGAAATCTCTCAGTAGCTATTTAGCAACCCTTTGCCCTTCCTCATTGTAAAATCAATATTAGCTGATTCAGTCCAACATCTACATTATCAGATGAAAATGAAACCAGCAAGACAATGATCCAGAACACAGCCAAGAAGAATCTCAACTGGTTTCAGAGATTAAAAATCAAGCTGTAGAATGGCCCAACCTGACATGAATCCAATAGAAAATACAAAATAAAGATCAGATTTGATAGACGAGACCCACAGAACTACAGATCAAGATATTTACAACGTTGAAGTCTAAAAAACGCACACCTGAGCAATTCATGTGACTTCATTCTTCATATGAGAGGTGTCTTTAAGCTGCCATCACCAAAAAGCCTTATATATATAGTAGACATTTCAGTAGTTCAGTACATTATCCTTGTTGTTATTACACATAATTTTTATTTTGCTTTGTTATATTTTTATGTTTGAATTATTTAGGTTTTTACAAAAATCTGATTCGATCCCATGTCAACAGATCCTTGAGAATATTTTCCCAGAAAACAACATGACGTGTTGAATACTTATTTCCTCCACTGTATTTACATACAGACAAAAAACACAAAAGAATTTCCATCGATTATCATCAATCACCCATGCAGCCCTAATCCATTAGCACTTGCTGCACCGTTTGAAAACTGTTGTCTTAGAGTATTTAGTGACCCATTCAATCTGAATGCAGATCATCAAGAACCGCTTACGGGACTTAATGCCATGAAAATCAGTGCTTTACCGCACATACCTCATCTAAATGCAGCCTTGAGAGGTCCTAAAATGACTCAAGTGTGAGTACTAATGATCGTTCCCACAAATCACAGCGGGACAGGGGCCTCGCTGTGCTCTGTACAGGCCCTTAATTGATTAATTGTGCAGGCCTCACTAACTGACATGCTGCTGCTGGTGAGCGGGTACGAGCAGTGTTTGAAGTGCAGGCCTGCGGGATGTGTTTGAACATACCGTAGAGAGATCGCTGCTCTTTGTAATGGACACCACTCTGCGGTCCGATCGCGGCTCAGGGTCAAGCCAAAGCAAGCATACTGTTCCACCCATTACCAGACACAGCGAGAGATCTGGATACCGCTTCAAGGATGAATTAATACAATGCAGATCAGACCAGGATTGCTCCTGTCCAACACAGCAGATCAGGGCCTAAATCCTGGCCTGACCGCACACTTGCGTAATGGAAGAGTCGGGGCTTTTAGGATACTGTCATGTAATTCGTAACCCTGTGTCAGTCTGACGAACAAAGAAACTAAAATGCTAATAGAGCATTTACATCATACAGGGCTGTCTTTGTTTTCTAAAGGATATGTTTGATCAGGAGGATATTGTTAGTTCTACAACACTTGCTGACCTGTACCAAATCCCTTTAAAAAACTATAAAAACTGGTTTTCAAGTGACAAGAAACATAATGCCTGCGAAACATTTTCTTTGATGCTCTGGAAATTGGATACTTTAAATTTGTGTGTAAAAGTACTATCCAGTTGTGTTAGTCTAAATGCAAAACATGCACACACGAGACCTTGAACGAAAGAGGACTGTGAAACAGCGATCATCTGATGTCAAGGCAAAGAGAGCCTTGGAATTAAGTCTGAGTCTACAGTTTTGGTTTCATTTAAACAATTCATTCAAAACAGATATACACTCACTGGCCAGTTTATTAGGTACACCTTACTAGTACTGGATTGGACCTTCCTTTTTGCCTTCAGAACTGCCTTAATCCTTCTTGGCATAGATTCAACAAGGTACTGGAAATATTTCAGAGATTTTGGTACATATTGACATGATAGCATCACACAGTTGCTGCAGATTTGTATCCATTATGCAACTCTTCTGCTCCACCACATCCTAAAAATGCTCTATTGGATTGAGATCTGGAAACTGTGAAGGCCATTTGAGTACCACCACCAGCCTAAACTGTTGATACAAGGCAGGATGGATCCATGCTTTCATGTTGTTGATGCCAAATTCTGACCCTACCATCCGAATGATGCAACAGAAATCGAAACTCATCAGACCAGGCTACATTTTTACAATCTTCTATTGTCCAATTTTGGTGAGCCTGTGCTAATTGTAGCCTCATTTTCCTGTTCTTAGCTGACAGGAGTGGCACCTGGTGTGGCCTTCTGCTGCTGTAGCCCATCTGCCTCAAGGTTGAACTTGTTGTGCGTTCAGAGATGCTCTTCTGCATAACTTAGTTGTAAAGAGTAGTTAGAGTCACTGGTGCCTTTCTGTCAGCTGGAATCAGTCTGGCCATTCTCCTATAGCCTATGGCATCAACAAGGCATTTGTGCCAACAGAACTGCCGCTCACTGGTTATTTTCTTTTTTTGGACCATTCTCTGTAAACCCTAGAGATGGTTGTGCGTGAAAATTTCAGTAGATCTGCAGATTCTAAAATACTCAGACCAGCCCGTCTGGCGCCAACAACCATGCCACGTTCAAAGTCACTTAAATCACCTTTCTTGCCCATTCTGATGCTCGGTTTGAACTGCAGCAGATCGTCTTGACCATGTCTACATGCCTAAATACATTGAGTTGCTGCCATGTGATTGGCTGATTAGAAATTTGCGTTAATGAGCAGTTAGAGAGGTGTACCTAATTATATGGCCTGTGAGTGTATTTCTGTGTGTCTGTGTGTGTGTGTGTGTGTGTGTGTGTGTGTGTGTGTGTGTGTGTGT
>CAIGQZ010016425.1:14170233-14189508 GCA_903798205.1 Danio tinwini
TGTGTGTGTGTGTGTGTGTGTGTGTGTGTGTGTGTGTGTGTGTGTGTGTTATTTAATATAAAACCATCTTATTTTTTGTTCCACAGAAAGAAATAACAGCATACCGGTTTGGTACGACAATGTGGGTGAGTAAATAATGACTGAATTTTCATTTTTGAGTGCACTAATCTTATAAGAAACCCAACTTCAAGAGTCTCATCAGCCAATAAAAGGAAGACAGAAAATGATGAGAGGGAGGCAAAAAGGGAGAAAATTATGTCCTTCATCTGAAATCTCAAATGAAAGGCAGTGTGTTGGGCCTAAGGGCCAGACCTCTGATTTTCACTGTGGTTCTTTTGAAAGCTTGCATTCAGCAGAAGATTGGGAGAGAGGGAAAAATAGAAAACAGAAGCGGCTGCAATTTGTCTTGGGGAGGAAATAATTCACTGGGAAATTTTATCAATACTGTTCTTCGTTTATAAAAAGGTCTAACCTTTTTTCCAAGTGTATGTAATTAATATTATTTTGAACCAATAATTATTGTTCATGCTTCAGACATCCGTTCCTTTTAATATATCATGATTTGGTAAAATGACTTATTTTTGGTCACATATGCTGATCTTATTTAGTCATATAATTCATTAAAACTTCAACCCTTTTCTAAAATCAGATCTGCCTTTATCCAATCAACAATAGATTCATTGAATCAAGTCTTTGCCCTATATATTTATTTTTTGATAATCCAGATCAGACCTTTTGCAACATGGAAGACTAGTCCCTATTGCATTTCAATGCTACTATAATACATACTATTCAATGAGAAATTCAGGTTCAGTTTATTATTAATAAGAAACTTTTTTTTGTCTGTGTAAAGCCTAAACAGGATGTCTTTTTTCTCATTGAATATTCAGTTTTGCTTTGAAATTAATGTCAAACAGGACATTTTTTGCTTTTAAAGTAGATTATGGTATAAAAATGTAAACTACAATTAATATTTTTATTTATTCCAATTCATGTTGGCTTCTATAATTGTCTTTACTAAAATGTTTTACTTGATTTTACTAAATGTGATCATTTTATTCATAATATTGATATAATTTACATTATTTTCTTAATATATTAACATAAATTGGTCTATATTTGACATTTAGAGGGGGCTTTCTATCCTTGTGTATCTGGACTTTAATGTTGAATATATAGCCTGTTTGTATTTCATCTGTTATCACAATGCAATGAAATGGGCCACAATAAGCATGTTTGTGTGTGTGCGTGTGTCATGAAAAGCGGGAAAAGCAGACATGCTGTGGCCTCTTTGATGTGCTTTGAGTTGGGCACTAGGAATAGACATGAGAAGAAAAAAAAACGAAGAGTTGCGTCTGTGCGGCAACCACTAATGAACCGAGCACAACGCTCCTTCACTCTCCAGTGACTCAAAGTCATTAATGTGTGTGAACTATCGAGCTGTCTGTCATGGCCAATGAAACTGGAAAAGATAGCTTCAAAAGAGCATGAGGAAAAAAACCCTGTCCTGAACTTCCTGAGTGATGCAGCCCTTCTCAGAGGGAAACAAAACACTCTCCGCCACATCTGAATCTCTGTTACAATTCTTCCCTTTCCAAAAAGAGGTGAAAAAAGCTGAAAAAGGAGGGGATGTAGCATTGTGACCAATATGCTCCCCATATGTCTGACTGCAGCCGCTGTCTTTCAACCAGGCTTATGTTTTTATTTTTAATGGAATTTGGAGTTTCTTCCACACATCTATTTATCTAGCTCTTATACTCTGGAGATTTATACGTGTGTACTCAATGAGCGTCTACATGCTGTCGGGCCATCCATTCACAGCTTACGTTATTGATAGGTTGCATATCTGACAGAACTAGAAGCCTCCTTGGCAGATGTCTAACGCCAGCCAAGATATGAAGCACATCATCACCACTGTACAGACTGTCATCCATACAATGGGCAAAATTGCTATCAGGTGCTTCTACTCGGCATTGAGATGGCAGCCGAAACCAAAGCTGCCACTTAATTTCATGCCAGCTGGCTGATACAGTGATATATGCTCCACATATGGCAATCTGCTTTATGACTTAAGCATCCATGTTTGAGTGAGAATTTTAGCATGATGATGTCCATCTGCCACTATAAAGGCCTGGTCGTTAGATCATAATAGTGACTGTGCGCTCCAGATTTTCCAAACTGATTGGAAAGACTTTATGAGGGTGCGTGTGTGCAAAAACCAGGGTGGTCTGGCTCGTAGTATTTTTGAGCGACCGTCACAATGAAACAATTCTCAACACGTTTCAACAGCTATGAGATGCTAGATAACAAAGACACTATTGATGCTGACCTTTTGCTCCATGTTTAAAAAAACCTGACCTCTGACTTAACAAAAACACTCAGAGATGCACGCTTTCAAAGACACATGCAGATTCTCTCTCCCTTGTTGCACTTCTGTGGAATGCATCTCAGGTGCAAGGCCTGCCCTGGTTCCAATTAGGCGAGTATAAATTAGCGTGACTTTCCCCTCTTCTATCCAAACATTCTCTTTCTCCAAAGCTGCGCTATCTAAAACCCCCTTCTCTCCTTCCGCACCTCTCATTCTTTTACCCCCTCCTCGCTCACTCGTTCCCTGACCACCCTCCCATTCTTCACCACATAAATTTCTTCTCTTTACAGCTAATGTCTGCACTCCCTATACAACACGCTCTGTCTGTGGTCCAGCAGGCGATATCTCTACTACTCTTTTAGTGGGTTCATTATAATTTATAAATAAAATGTAAATAAGGTTTATTTTGTTTCCTTTTGACATAATAAAAGAAAACTACTTAAAAACATCCTGTACCTCATCCGTTCCCAATCTCATTACTAGCTAGTTCTGAACACCTTTCCTGCTGCTTGCAATGGATCATTAAATTAAGTCAATTTGCAGAATCGTGGTTGAGTTCGTATTGATGTGCATCACAGTGCGTGTTTTTGTTTCTCACGAAAGCATTGTTATTTGTAAATGAGGTATTTTCCAGATGTTTTATATTGGGCAGGATCATTGCATAATGAGTTGGAATAAATGAAGAGTAGTTTTTAAAAAATTGAATTTTAAATGTTGCCTGCGAAAGTAACCCCAGAGCTAATTTTGAAACCGTTTACAATGGCCATTAAATTATATGAAAAGTTTTTTAGTTTTTTATTTTGTAGACCCATCGTTATAACCTTGAGGGACCACCAGAGATCTACAGGTATGGACTGTATTTTATTTGGAATGATTTGGCCGGCACTCACTTATAAACCCTGTCATTTTTGTCTTTTAAATTTCTAGACAATATATTAAAATATAGCCTAACGCAATTATTTGTACAGTTTGTACATTTGTACATTTTCACTTATAAAAAATGAGACAGGGCCTGACCTTTAAGCTTGTCGTCCTTTAAGAATCATACAAAAACAAAATCATACAATATACTGATAGAATGCACCCTTGATCACTGTCAGCTTCTCCTTCATCAAATGGTTGTCACTTCCAAGTCATAGCCTTAAAGGTGTATTGCACGCATTTTATGTTAAATTTAAGGCAAATGTGACAGGACTGACAGAAACATGAGGACAATTGTAAATTTATTTGTATTATATATTTGTTGTATTTGTTTGTATAATTTATTTATAATGTCATGTTTTTAAACAAATGATGTGAATGATGACAACTCAGACTTGCTGTTTTTTCTAAATAACAGTTTTTAGCATTACAAAACTATTATTGCTGTATAGGTTCAACTGGGCTTGGGTTTGACAGGGTTTGAACATTTGTAAAATGTTTTTAATAAAGAAAACAAATCTGAGAACCAAATGAATGAATCTTTTACAGAACAACTCACAGAAATCAACCATAATTCCATTTTACAAATGTTTGAAATACATTTTATTGACTGTATTTATGTTTTTATTTCAGAGACAGATAATGTACATTTCTGGTAGTGTCACTTATACACTGACATTGGAAAATAATTTCCTAAAGAAAATAAATTACTAAATAGTATCAATAAATAAACAATAAATTAACAATAGAAAGTATATCTGTATTGTATTTGTTAATTGTTGTTAATTATAATTGTGTTTTAGATTTTAGGCAAGGGTGTGGAATTAGCATGGACAGAGGGGACGTGTCCCCACCAATATCCACAGATTATTAAAATGTCCCCATCAATAATTTAATCACCTCCAAAATAAAATAATCCTTTGTCGAAATTTTCCAGTCAGGCTTACTGTGTAAGACTCAGGTGAGACATGGACATAAGCAGCTCATTTCAAAGAAAAGTGTCAGTCACTTGAAGTCAAGTGTGCTACAAGTCTACCATAATAGTAACCATGGATGTGCAATTAATAATAAATTTGTTTCGATTTTGGCCTTTACAACAATTATGTAAAAACAACAATCGAGATGAAATGGTTATTGTTATATGCCTCCCTCTTTCCAGAAATTTGCATTCATTCTTTGTCAAAGTAAAATCATGTAAATTTACTTTTGCACCATAAGACATGTTTAATTTTAATGTTGTTTTTTGTATTAATTGCATTTGATTTATTCACTTATTTAAGGGTTTTTTAAAGTGCGAAATAGAACGTGCTGTTCTGTTTGCACTCTCAGTAAAGAAAAAGAACAAAGATATGTAAAGTCATCTTTTAGCTTGAAATGCATAAATGGCATTATTATACTTGCAACAATGTGTTTAGATGCGGTGGTAAGTGATTATGCACAAATAAGCCCTCAGTAAATGGAAGTCTTTATTAAACTACCTTTTTGTCAGACATTCCTTTAACTTTACATTTTAAATTAGGTCCCCACCAAAATCAAAAGTAAATCTATACACCCTTGATTTTAGGATATATACAAAAAAAGATTTTTCCAATTTAATTAAATTTTTTTCAGAACATTTAAAAATGTATTTACAAAAGTTGAAACTGAGACAGAAAATCTGATTTCATCTTACGTTTTCCCGCCTTTTCCGCGCACTCGACACCTGTCATACCCGTGTTTACGTGCGCGTGCACGTTCAATACCAGCGTGAATCGTAGGTTTAAGAAGGGGAATAGCGAAAATAAGGAAATTAACGGAGCATGTCGTCCCGGAACTTCACAGGTTCACAGACGTCAAATACTCCGAAGGCCGCACAAGTCTACATATTTTCTTTCCAAAGCCACTGTTTCATTTTAACTGCGCGCGAGACCTCCGCGTGCCCACAGCGCGAGCCTTTCACGCGCCGCAACTCATCCAGAGGCGCACAGAGAAAACACGAGCCTGGCCGCTTTATAGCTCTCCGGAGAGCGATAAGCTCGACCTGACCCCCTTAAATAAGAGAAAAGTGTGGTTCAGGTCTGGGTTTTACCTCCCCAAGGGGGGTTAAAAGGGAGGAAAGGGCTGCAAGAAAGAGAAGAGGTGAGCCATGAAGGGATTGGGGTTTCTGTGATTTGTAAACGCCAGACACGTGTGAGGAAAGATTAAAACCGCTCCTGAGAAGTGAATTCAGTAAAAAATGTAGGCTATAATGTTTTCAGAAACGGTAGTGTGGCTGACCTTTTACAGACTTTATACATTTATTGAAGAAAAGTTCTGTGTTCTGTAGTTCTGTGGTTGCCAGGGGGTTGTTCTGTTGTTGTATTTGTAGTCTGTTGCTATGAAGTAGCAATATAATTCTGGTGGTCTTTAGATGCATGTAACAGTAATTTACACCAAAATATTAGCTAACGCTATTATTTTATATGCTCAAAATAGTGAAATTAAATGAAAAAGCAATGAACTTGTATCCACCTTTTTATTAACAATTCTTCTGTTTAAAATTTAGGGAGGCACTTATAATTTATCTCAAAAAGACAGAATCACAAGGCTGTGCTATAATCCTAATCCTTATTTAATTTTTGTTAATTTAATAAAATGTATTATTTAATTTAATATAAACATTTTATGTACTACAAATCTTTTATTTGTCTTCCTCAAGTCCTAATGTCTAGGCTACTTCCAAATGTTTTCATTTAAATGCTTTAAGATCCAATTGTTTCACAATGTTTCTAATGTTTCTTTCACAGTGCTTCTATTATTTATTAGTATTCAAGGGATGTTTCTAAAGTATGTAAATACAATAGTTTGTTAACCATCAAATATGACAAATATCACTCTGTGTTGCAGTAAATAAACATTTTTATTATTGGGCGACATGGGACATATAATACTTCAGTGATACTTAATATGTTTCTGCAAAAAAGGCATTTGAGGTTATTTTGTGGTCCGTTTGAAGAAAATTTCAACACATTTTAAATTTCCTTTTAATGTTCGATGTGTTGAGAGTGAAGCTTTTGCTGACTGTTTACATCAGTTTTTTTAATTCACACAATGTGTTGTGGTGTAGGAAAAATAAGGCATATGTACCATTTTTTATTAAAGTAGTATTTTCAACAAGATCTTGGAATCAAGATAGGCTGCACAAAAACTTTGTCAAAAATCTCTTTGTTCAGGATCATCAATATCACCATCTCATATGAATGTTTTTAGGAGTCATAACAAGAGTGTATTATTCTTTTGTTTTGTTTTTAAACCTAAAATATAAGCAATTACAATAGTTGTGGGTGCAGTTTTTGGAGCAGGTGTGTGCTTCCTAGGAATCTGAAATAGATTTACAGCACAAAGCTTATTTGTCCAGTTCTGATTTCATTAACAACTAGACATGGGACGTTTAACATTTTCAAGGCATACCACAGTTTGGAAAAGTCAAGGTTTTAAAACCATCAAAATTTACTGCTATACCGTTCCTACGGTATATGTAAGATTTTTAAAAACGTTTTGTTTAAAGTTTAAAGATATCTAAATATGCCGTTTTGAATTGTAAAAAAATGTAGAAAGTTTTTGAAACTAATGAAGACAGCAGAAGTCAATGATTCATTAGAATTATTTAGCCTTACGTGTTTACTGTTCCAAAATATTTTAAATGTTTCTCAAAAATAAAAATATATTGTGTTTTAAAGAGGAAAAAAAGTTTTAGTTTTTTCTCAGGCATTTAAAAATTATATATTTTAGAGCAGTAATCACAATACCGTAAAACCATGATATTATCATCCAAGGTTATCATACCATCAGAAGTTTATACCAGTCCATGCCAACTAACAACTCACTAAAGCTACAGCAAAGTCTGTAGTTTGTAATGGCATCCCATATAAATGATACATTAAACACTTTAAGCATATTTTACCTTGCCCTGGACTCCTCCACTCATTCTCTCCAGTAAACCTAATAGCCAGATAAGGAGGTCAAACTTTCACCTTTGTTACATGGAGGCCTGTCAAGTGCAGCCCCCGGCTCTTGCTCTCCATCATGCGGACTCTTGGAATGCTGTTTTCCATCTTTCTCAATCCAGGAGGAACAACTTCGGCTTGATTTGGCATGTGATAGATGTATCCCACACAACACCTGTGGCGTCCTTCAGGGCATCCATCCATCAAAGAGCTTTATTGTGTGCATACAACTGCCCCCAACGTAGAACAAAACTGTGAAAAGATATAAAAGATATGAGTTCTTCCAAGTTTTTGCTTTTGCCCACGAGTTTCAGAAAGTGATATAACTTTCCCATGGAGTTTCCCACCAGAAACAGATGTTTGGAGGGTGTGAGAGCAACAAACAGTTGCTATTATTTTGGCAGTGTAGCGACTTAATTAAATGCGGTGAAGAATTATCTGTGAACGTGTCATGATTAAACATGACGTCAAAGGATCAGTTGAGTTTTGATGCATTTAGTCTTCTCCTCAGCTGTAAGAACTCCAGTCACTGGGAATGTTGTATTCTGTGATGGTGTTCCCATTCTGAATGGCAACTGTGTTGTGTCATTCAACAAAACCAGTTATTAGGACTCAAACACTTTGCTACTTTTGGCTTGGCAGGCAATGTGCCCAACATCATTAGTAACTGGCACACAACAACTGGTGGTCTTAGTCTACAGCAGACACCTTCCACGTTTAGTGCTTCTAATTTCAACCACCCCCCCCCCCCCCCCTCTCTTGCATCTACTCTTCTGGTCCAGAACTCTGACAGGCACAGGTTTTATTTATTCACATTTTGCTCTGGGTGCAGGTTTTACAGTTCTCTTGGGTAATGCGGAGTTAATGTACAACTCTCTGTTTTTTTCCCCTCCACTCTTTAAACCCTCCTTAAGTGTTTAAACACCCAGGGTAATGACGTATCATTGTTAAAAAAAGTGAAAAACCATGCTGGAGATGTTGAAGTGCTTCGGTGGTCCCTGAAGAATGAAAACGAATATAGTGGAGAGAGTGAGACAAGGAGGAGAAAAAATAATGGAAAACTAGGTATGTAAAGAGAATGACATTGAGTTAAAGGACAATAAAAATATATCTAGGGCCTCTGGAAACCAGACTTGGACATCAACAGTGTATTCAAATGATTCAGAGCTCAGAACTTAATTGGGTTTAAGGTTTAAATTTTTTTTTAAACTTTTTTACTCACAAAATGTTTTAATTTGTAGTACATTTAGTTTGTATTAAAGATATTTTCTAGCTTGGGATGTGATGAATATAAAGATGAATTGGTATTGAATGTACATTTACAGTTTATTGACTGTAAAACTGGGCAGCACGGTGGCTCAGTGGCTCACCTCACAGCAAGAAAGTCGCTTAGTGTGTGTAGTTTGCATGTTTTCCCTGTGTTTCTGTGGGTTTCCTCCGGGTGCTCCGATTTCCCTCACAGTCCAAAGACATGGGCTATAGGTGAATAGAATGAACTAAATTAACCGTAGTGTATGTGTGTGTAAATGAGTGTATGGGTGTTTCCCAGTAGTGGATTACAGCTGGAAGGACATCCGCTGTGTAAAACATATGCCAGAATAGTAGGTGGTTCATTCTGCTGTGGTGACCCCTGATAAAATAAGGGACTAAGCTGAAGGAAAATGAACTAAGCTGAAGGAAAGTAAACTATGCATTTCTGTTTAAATTGTAATTGATAAAACAATTAGACAAAAGATAATAAACTAAAACTTAAAAGCTTAGACTGCATTTTCTGTTACACTGGTGTCATAAAGTTAAAATAGTATTAGTTTTTGATTGAAATATATATAATTTAAATGTTGTTTATATTGAAATGTTAAACACATGAACGCACCAGTCATAAGTTTGGCCATTTATCTCCTAGGCTAATATATTGAAGAGTTCAGATCCAAAAACCTCTAAGTGCCGTCTGAAATTTACATAAAAATGAGCATTATTCTCAGCCTTCTTTGTTTATGTTGAGTTATTTCACTTTGAAGACCATGAAAAGAACTTATTCTTTGCCATAAAAGTGAAATTACTGAACCTATGCACTGGAGCCTGATAAAAATGCTCATTATAGAGGAACATTTCTGGCAGCATTTAGAGGTTTTTGCATCTGAACTCTTCATATTAATATTTCGTCACTTGAAATGACAATTGCTGATGTTCATTCAGTACTCTCTTTAGCAAGAACTAATTTTGAGTAAGAAATCAGTTTGTGACTACATAAAAAGTACACTAAATATAGTATAAATGTATGAATTATGAATTGAAGTCAAATCATTTGTCATACTGTTACGGTCCTGGGACCCCGCTAGTGTCAGCTGTGGAAAGAATATGTGCAAGGATGAAAATGAGCATGATTTTCTGACAATTCAATGGACCAGCTTTCACTTTGGTACAGTAATTATTGTACAAACCACTATGGTTTTTCATCAAACTATTCTTGTGTATATATGACTACTTTCTTATTCATTGTATCCAAATCATGTTATTTTGATAGAATTTTTGTCTGTGACAACTGCAATCATTTGGTGCAGTGATAGTTAATGCAGGGAAGACATGTTCAGATCTACTCAGAATGTCCGTCCACCAATCAAAATAAAGCATTTTTTGGCCCAATAGTATAGTAGAATTTTAGGAATCGGTATTGAGATAACTGTGATTAGGTATTATTATTATTATTATCATCATTCATTTTCTTTTCAGCTTAGTCCCTTTATTATTCAGGCCACAGCGTAATGAACCGCCAACTTATCCAGGGTATGTTTTACGCAGCGGATGCCCTTCCAGCTGCAACCCAACTCTGGGAAACACCCATACGCTCCTGCAGTCACACACATACACAACAGCCAATTTAGCGTATTCATTTCACCTATATTGCATGCCTTTGGGAACTGTGGGGTTAATCGGAGCACCCGGAAGAAACCCACGCCAACAAGGGAGAACATGCAAACTACACACAGAAATGACAACTGACCCAGACGGGGCTTGAACCAGCGACCTTCTTGCTGTGAGGCGATCGTGCTACACACTTTGCCACTGTGTCGCCTATTATTATTATTATTGCACAGTTCTATTGAATGCATTGCAGTGAAGAGTAGTTCCAGTAAAATAACACAAAAAAATATTAAAATTAGGTGGTCTAGCCTCATTTTATTTCATTTAAAACATCAAACAAATTCAATTTCCCCACAGTTTTCTCACATCTTCAGCTGGACCCAGAGCTTAAAACGTAATTAGTTTTGAGCTACCGCACACTGCATGTTCAACAGTTTAAACTCATTCATTTACACTTATTGTAGCCCCATATGTTCTTGATCTCCTAGGTTTCCCAGAACGTTCACAGGAACATCTTAAGATCAAATGCGTCGGAAGCGAAAGCCGGCTCAATATAAAGAGACGTATAAAACAGGAGATAACCATGTTAGACAAGGGTTACTTCCTTCCTCTAAGATCAATACGGTCTTGTTGCCCTCTGTTTAGTTCCAGTGCTTCCTTTCCTTAATTCTGTTTTTTCCTTGATATATAAAAGTGATTGGCTCTCTCGTTGCCAAAACGTGTCTTGCACGTCTGTAAAAAACAGCTTCCCCACAGCAGCTTTTTCAAATTTGGGGCTTGTGACACTCTGCCAAAAGCCACAAATTACCCCCCTCTAGCAACAGCGAATTAGGAACAATTTTCTGTTTGCTATAAAAAATGGGAAAAAGAAAGGCGAGGGTAAAATATAGCTTACACCAGAGACCACCAAGGCAGGCAGCGCAGAAATGAAGTGCATTCTCGCCCTGCTGAAGGTTTGGGTGGCAGGACGGCATTTGGCATCTTACAGATACTTGTAGTAATCAATTCACTAAAACATGGTGTAATGTTTCAACTCAATGAGGTCACGCTTAGAGAGAGAAAGCCGGTGTATTAACATCACGCCTTGATGAAGAACAGGCTTTTTTTTTTAAATAGGGATTTGAGACCAGAGAAAAGATGTTTTACACCAAATCCTTTCCAGTTTTTTTTAGCGTGGTCTATTAGATTAAGGAACCGAAAGGAATAAGCATCTTTTTTTCTTCTTCTTCTGATACAAAGCGTGAGGTTTGGCTAAGTGTCCTCAACATATGCCAGCTCATGATTTTTCCCTTCCAGAACTCGTTCCAATGCCTTTATTATGTCCAGGTCCGAGTTTGCTACAGACGTTAAAGGAAAGGAGCGGAAAACCAAACCAAAGCTAAGGTTGAGAAACTGGTGAGGTTAAGAGCCAGACTCGCTGCTGGTGGTCCACAGACCTCATTTAGTTCCCATAGCAGCACCCAGCGGCTGAGGATGAAGGAGATCTTGAATAAACCACCTGACCATAGGCAGCCTGACCATCACCACGTCAGCATAATCAAGCTTTGGGCCCATTGAAGAAACACAGCAACAGTAACCAGAGACTGAAGCGCACATTAACCCACTTCTGTAGCCTCTGACCCATATGTTAATTATACTTCCTGTTCTCTTCCTGATTACATGACAACAGATTTTTAGCTAATTCACAAAGGAATTGGCTAATTGTGCAACTGGAATGGGGGCAACAACTTTTGATCTCATTATACTTTTGTTCTAGTATTAGTTGAAAAACATGTCCTGTTACACAAGAAACTCTGTTTATTGAGTCTGAAATGCAATATTTTTTTTTCTGAATGGCTTTCCCTTTTTTTACTTTACATTAAATCTATTGCTTTTTGACAGCCAAAGAACTTTACTATGATTTAAAGACACTTGCTGCAATTGTCATTCTATATTTCTTCAGTTTACCACAAATCCTGTCAGGCTTAGTTAGAAAAAGAGTCATTATTTAAGACATTATTTAAGTTTATGGATCGCGATGAAGGCCAAAATTACAAATTATTTGTTAACTTTTTATACTCCGACACTCTTATTAAAACCACCAGGTTTAACCCATTTGTCAGCTAATCATTTTTTTTTTTTTAGATAATTTTTCTTTTTACATATTTAAGTGCAGGTCACAGTACAGTATATTCACAAGCATACTTTATTTTTTTATAAAAGTTAGACTGTTTGGATCATTAAGGAGACACTTTGTCCAAATAATTTTTATCCTATAAAATAAAGGAATAGGAATTGTCTCAGTGAAATTAAATGCTCTGTTGCTTAACGCTGTACTATCATTGCATATAAAAAGAAAAATACTGTATAATGCAGTATGATACATGTTTGCCACATTACTTGTAAAACATTTTATAGCTTTGGCCAGAATATTATCCTGCTGCCTTGATTATACCTGATTTTGACGAGAGTTGAAACCTTTTAAACTAAAAAATTTAGATAATGACTGAAAACTATACACAATATATACACTACCAGTCTAAAGTTTGGGGTAATTTTTTTCATGTTTTTTTTTTCTTTTTGAAAATTATTCTGTTTATCAAGGCGGCATTGATTAAATGTAAAAAAGTATGTTAAATTATTAAATATTTATTATTTATTTTAACTAACTGCTTTCTTATTGCATGTACTGTAGTTTCAAATGAAATGACTCCAGTCATTAATGCTTTTATTACCATTACCATTAATAACATTAATAATAGTAACATTTATAAAATATTAATAATAGTAGAGTGATTTCTGAAGGATCATGTGACTCTGAAGACTGGAGTAATGAAGCTTTAAAATCACTGGAATAAAGGATTAAATTAAATGATAAACTACTTTTGAACAGTCATTTAATAGTGCAATAACGTTTCACAATTACCATTTGTACTGTATTTTTGATTAAATAAATGCAGCCTTGGTGAGCAGAAAAAGCTTATTTTAAAACATTTAAAAATCCTACTGACCCCAAACGTTTGCATTAACGGTAATGTATATTGTGATGGTCAAAAAACATCTAAATACACCCCCTTGTTTTTTCTATAGTTCTGAATTATTACTAGCTCAGCAGACACAACGTCATAAGACATTAATATTAGGTTTAGGTCGCCAGCATCTAAGGACAATGTTATCTTGACGTCCAATAACACAGTGAAATTACTTAAATATTTTGTTGATTTTTAGGTTGTGTTGGAAAGTGACCAAAATCCAACGTCGAGCCAACATCTTAAATAAACGTCATATTGATGTCAAATACTGACATTTATTCATCAGGTATGGCAACCAAAATTTTACATCTGATAGATGTCATATTGGTAACATGCACAAAACGTCAAGCTGTACTATCATTAGGTGATACGTTGATATTTTGTTGTTTTTAGGTTGCGTTGGAAAGTGACCAAAATGCAACGTCTGTCCAATGGTGGACATTATCGTCAGCTTGACGTTGGGTTCTTACACCAACCAGATTTTCATTTCCAAACAAAATGCAACATCCCTATGACGTTGGGATACAACGTCAATCTGACATGTTGACATCCTGTGCCTGCTGGGTAGAATCATTATACAGTATAAATATTCAAAGTATACATCTATTATACCTCATATACATCAATCAATCACAGATTTGCTGAGTTTTGTTTGCTGTTCGTCTGTATGTGTATTGAACTTTTTACGATTGAATAAGTTTAATTTTTAAAAGTGACTAAATCATTTTTTAACAGTGCTGCTATTTTTTATTCTGGTTCATTGCACTGAAATTCAGCACGCTTCATTATGCAGATATTTTATACATGGTAAATAAACCTGGTCCTTCTGAAGAGCCTGCTAGCTTTGTATATACTTCTACTTTTCAGCACTTAAGCGTGAGCCTCCATGTGCATTGAAGGAGCAGGGAGCCTTGGAGCTTAGCAGACGCCACTTCTTAACGTGGACACATTAAGCAGTCATAATTAAATTTCTAATTTTCTTTCCCTATGGGCTATTTGGACTTCCTTTTTTCTCTCTCCATCTCTCTCGTATTGCCGTTCATTCATGTGCTCTGCCCGTTGGCGGAGGAGCATGGCTGAGGTGTTAGCTCATTCCCCTTCTGGGTGGCTTTCCTGCTGTATTTCACTGTCATCTACTGGCAAATTGATTTTGGCAAAGAAACCAGCTGGGAGGGAAATGGGGAGGGGGGCACACACATGCACACATTTCCCACATACGTATAGAAGCACACTGGCATACGTGTGCATGCAACTGAATGTGCACTACTTGGTCACCCCTCGAATAAATATTGAGGCCTCTTGGTTCTGGAAAAAGGACACAAACCCACTGCCGAAAGGCGAAGGGTGGAAGTGTGTGCTGATTTATAACTCAGTTCAGTGCAAATGGAGAGGCAGAGTTTTGCCAGAAAACCATATATATGAGTGTGTGGTGCTCATAGAGGTCTGTGTGACCAAAACTGATCATTTGTGTGACTATATTAGCTGTTGACATCATGCATTTACTTAACAACTCCGCTATCATTATGGATGTCCATCATTGTGTCATGCTCTCATTTAGTATTATATTGTCCCTTTAAAGGGCAGAGCGTTGGATTTAAAAAAGACTGTTTACATGTGGTATTAACAACCGTCTCTGGTGCTCCCATCACAAGTGGACAGCTGAAGTGGATTGGTGTTTACGCTGGGTGTTTACATGCGTCACAAATGTGTCTCTAGTGACCGCTCGTGATCAGGTTTCATTGAGGTGAGGGTCTCTGATATGTCAGTCAGTGTCAACACCTCATTATGCGCTTATGTGGCTGTAATGGTCAGTTTTGACACGCACCTGAATTTGTGCTTTACCTACTGTAGATGTAACATGAATCAGTCAAATAAGAGTTGATGTGTGTGCTTGAGCAAGGATCTTGTGAAATTTGAGATCAAGTTCAGTGAAAAGTTTCCTTTGTAGCAGGGTTATTGTATGCTGTGTTCCACATAATCCCTTCATCTCGTCTCAATGCAAATTTTTTTTTTTTTACAATTTTAAGTTGATTGAACATGAAACAATTAAGTTGTCCCTAAAAAAACGCAACTGTGTTGTTTCAGCTCATTTTAAATAAGCAGTTTTGGCATAAATCTGTTTTTTTTCTTAGATTTTTAAATATATATCAGCTTTAATTATTATTGTCCACTGTTCTCTGTCATCCTAAGGCCACTTGGCGGTGGTGCGACTCTGAGGTCCCTTTCATCCCTGCTTGCAGCTTTAATTTTAAATAAGTAGTTTGAACAAGCTGCAAACATTGTTTTGTTCAGTGTAGATATAAAAAACAAGATCATTTCAGTGAATATATCATTTTTGTTTACATTGACAAACTATTTATTAGCTTTTATTTTAGTTAAGCATGTAAACCAATTTTCAAAATAAATTAACTGAATCAAAAATGCAATGCAGACTGAAATTATGAAATTAAGTATGCAGTATGAAATTAAAACAAATATGTGTACATATTTTAAACAATCTGATTCTTGATCATCAATAGGATCTGATTATCAGAATACAATTTGTTTATAATGAAATTGTTTTTACCTCTTTTTTCTGCCTTAATTGCAGAATTTTTTTATTCCATTTATTTGTGAATGAATAGACCATTTCAATGCGGTGATGCCATTGGCCCATGAACATTCCCTGCATGTTATCAAACTATTTCATAACTGTAACAATCAATTCAATCCTTTTTTATGTTAAAACAGCTATCAAAACATTATCAATATTTGGACCTTTTTGGATTCTCGGAAGATATAGAAATTAAAAATGTAAAACAGGATATACATTAGGACTGTTGTTATTGCTTACATTTCATGGTTTATACAGGAAGGAAGAAGCAAACTGAGATGAGATTTATATATTTATTTTAAGATTTTGTAATCTCATTTTTACAGAATCTTTTTTGCTCGTGTAATTTTGCAGGTGATGTGGTCTGTGCTGGAAGTTTTAGATGTGCCCCTTAATCAAACGAATTTAGGATGAAGGTTTTTTAAATCCCCGAATCACTTTTTTTTCATTCGCCGTGCAGATGCACCACGGAGAAAACGGACTGAGAAATTTTGAGAGAACGGAACTTTCCCTTTCAGAAAGCTGCCTGGAAGGAGTCGGATATCCCACAGTGCACCTCTGCGCCTGTGTTTGGTGTGTTTGGAGGAGAACAGGAGACCTGCACGAGCTGGTACAGCCTTTGAGGAATGATTTTAACCATCCTGTTTAACTTGGCATGAGGAAACAGGTACAAGCAGGCCTTTAAACCGACCGAACCTACTCGTTCTCTCCCTTGTAAAAGCAAACCGTGTCGGAGGGTAAAATATGAATTAGCCTATAATACGTCATTGGCAATAAAGCCGGGGACTGAAGCGAGCTCTGCTGGAGGGTGTCACATAAATAGCAATTCATCACCATCACAATATTATTAACATGCTTAATGTGACACTGATGGAGCGTGAAGTGCAGTTTTCACAGATGACGTATTCAATTTCAGACCACAAATGTAGCACTCATGTTATGACTTCTGTCTTGGTACGTGAAATTACTTATTTTGTTTTAGGTTATGGGGCTTAGAGGGCCATTTGACTGGAGAAAATGTCTCGCGGATTGTTTTTGAGGATCGCAAACTGTGGCAGCTGGGAAAGACGATAGTGTTTAAGTAATAGGGGAGGGAGCTGGGTCACCAACACTGCAATGATCTTTGTGGAAATAAATATTTGTCTCTGTATCTCTTTCGGGACGCGGCTAAATAGAGGCAGTTATTCAAAGCCAACAACAGCAGTCTCTCCATCCACTGCATGAAAAGAGTCTGTGGGCGATCTAAAGACAGCTGTACACGTTTACACGAGTAAATTTTCTTTCTTTCAACTCATGCAAAGACACACTTCTTTTGTTTCCTTTATTTTGTCAGGTGCAGGAAATTTCATCTTAGGTTGGCCTTAACTTTGGATCTGTTTCTTTAATGCTTGTTTTTCCCCGTTTATCAAAGGCGCATGAAGCGCAGCACAACAAAGCATATGGTTATCAACCTCAGGGTCCAGTCGTTTAAACGAAGACAAAAGACGGCATAGGCAAGAAAAAAAATGCCTATTAGACATCAAATGCCCTGATGGATGGATGGATAGAGTGCTCAGCATATATGAGTACACCCCTCACAAATCTCTTATTTAAATGTATATTTTCTATAGGATGCTTTACAATATTAGCTATATTTGTGCATATACATTAGACTAGTTAGTACTGAAGCCAAATCTGGAGCTAATCTAACAAAATAACTTATGATAATGGTTCAAAAACTAGTTGCCCAAATTTATGTTATAGAAAAACATTAGATTAAATTTTCAAAAATAGCAAACATCAAGAGAAACAAAAAATATATACAATTTTGTTGAAATGTTGTAGTTTGTAATTTGTTTTTGCAGTATTTTGCATAAATTTAATTGTATTATCTTTCCATTTCTAAAGATGCTCTGTGACTAAACTATTATTTTAATATAAAGTAATCTTCAATAATAAATGTTTTGTTCAAATGCACCCATATTACCTATAGATAGATGTTTTCGTATTATTATTCCAAGTCACGGAGATAAAAATAAAAATGAAAACTAAATTCTGAACCAACGAAAGACAGATAGAAAAACACGTGTTTTTGTGCTCATTTTGAGATTAATTCCTCCAGGTTGTCACTAAAGATCACGAGCTTATTTTGCATGACATTCACTTAACAGCAAACAGCCATGTGACATTTGACGCCCTCGAGGTGTTTGCTGTAGCTTAGCTACTGTGTTTTTGTTTGTTTTAATTAATTTAAAATATACCTATATTATTCAGATGCATGTTTAAGCAATATTAGCATCAGCATGACATTGTAATTAAGGGCCTAAATAAAAAAATCGCATTTTATAAATAGACAATTTATAAAAAAATTAATATAGTTTTTATATTTTACTCGTTAAACGTGTCATTTTCTAAACGTATAGGCTGAATAATAATAATAATCATAAAAACAATGATATCAATCAATTTTATCATAAATAAAACGATTAAAGCTCACACAGAAACAAATATTTACGTATTTAGATAATTGGTTTTAAAACCTGTTTTCAGGTCCTCAATAAATGCACTTTGTCCCCTATTTGTTATTGTCTTCAGCTGAATGTACCACTGAGTATTGTCTCTCCATCTCCATGAAATGCATTATGTAGGCCTAACTTAAACAATTCTGTAACTCGGCAATATTATATTTATATATTTAATCAAAGTAAATAAAGATATTATAAAATCTTTACATTAGTGCTTAATGATGTCATTCTAGATCTAGGTTTTACAGCAGAAATAGACCAGATTTTAGATTAAAAGTTTTATCAATTTAGAGACTAAATGTAGGCTAACTATATAAAACTAACAAAATCTGTTAAATCGTTTTAAGATAAAGGTCCCAAGCTGGAAAAAACGATAATAATAATAGGAGATATACACCTGAGCATGGTGCACATGCAGCTGTCAAGACCCTGCTGAGCGTTTTGTGTTGATTATTTACAATGTGCGCTCAGATGGAAATCTGCTCATGCTCAGGCGAGATCCTGTATATTTGCAAAGCGCATTTGATACTGATGCGGTTGATTATTTCCGCTCAACAAGCTTAGACAAATAAACGGACACGAATGGACACGTGTTGAGCTTCTAATTTCTTAAGCTAATTTATGATAGCGATATACATGAACTGCTATTTATGTCCATGCAGCCTGTCTGTGGTTTTCATATTATACCTGCCAAAACATTTTTACCAAGTGACAATAAATCTCTCATGAGCACGCGACATATGCCATCCAGAAAACTGAACAAATTTAATGAAGTTATTTTTTTTTTCTAAATATTAGATAATATCTTGAGAATAATTTAGCTGGTTATGATGTTTTATCCAAAAGTAAAATATAAAAGTAGGCTAGATGTTGAAACACTCCAAATCAATACAAACTCTATATCTATAAAAGGCTTGATTATTGACTTGTATTGATATGTATTGATATGTATCTTTATCCTATGTATAATTTAACAGAGGAAAGCACTGAATTCAAATATCCTATTGGGGCTATTATTGGTTTATGTCTGACTTGCGTTAGAATTAATATA
>CAIGQZ010016425.1:14209675-14241323 GCA_903798205.1 Danio tinwini
CTATCTATCTATCTATCTATCTATCTATCTATCTATCTATCTATCTACACACACACACACACACAAACATGTATAATATTTTTGCTTTGTAAATTTTTGTCTCATGTATGTGTGTTTATTGATGTATACTAAATGTACACAGTGCACACATATTTTCTGTAAATGCAAACCTTTATTTTAGATGTATTTAATCATGATTAATCATATGACAGCATTAACTATGTAAATAAATTCTGCACAAATTCTGAATTATTAGGGTGGAAGTCAGGGCGGAAGTCTGAATTATTAGGGCGGAGTTATCAACTCAGAAGTCACAGCTTTGAGATATAAAAACAAATCGGAGTAAAAAAATCTCTTAACTATGATAAACTTGAGGAGGATCAAAGCCGGAATTGTAAGATATTAAATCAGTATTATAAGTAACAAAGTCAGATCCTCAAGAAAGAAATGGGAAAAGAATCGAAAAAAAAAGAATTTAAAAATAATGCTGCAAAGTATAAACACAAAGTCAGAATTGTGAGATATATTGTTTCTCCCACAAGTCCAAAGACATGTGGTATAAGTGAACTGGTTAAGCTAAGAATTGTCCGTAGTGCATGTGTATGAATGAGAGTGTATGGATGTTTCCCAGTGATGGGTTGCAACTGGAAGGATATACGCTGTGTAAAATATATGCTGGATAAGTTGGTGGTCCATTCCGCTGTGGCGACCACAGGTTAATAAAGGGACTAAGCCGAAAAGAAAATGAATGAATATACAGTTAATGTCAGAAATATTAGCCCCCTTTTTATTTTTATTTTTTAAATATTTCCCAAATTGTTTAACAGAGCAAGGAAATCTTCACAGTGTGTCTGATAATATTTTTTTTCTAGAGAAAGACTTATTTGTTTTATTTCGGCTAGAATAAAAGCAGTTTTAAATTTTTTAAGAACCATTTTAAGGTCAAAATTATTAGCCCCTTTAAGCTAACTGTTTTTTATAGTCTACAGAACAAACCATCATTATACAATAACTTGCCTAATTACCCTAACCTGCCTAGTTAACCTAATTAACCTAGTTAAGCCTTTAAATGTCACTTTAAGCTGTATAGAAGTTTCTTGAAAAATATCTAGTAAATATTATTTACTGTCATCATGGCAAAGATAAAATAAATAAGTTATTAGAAATGAGTTATTAAAACTATTATGTTTAGAAATGTGTTGAAAAAATATCTTCATTAAACAGAAATTGGGGAAAAAAATAAACAGTGGGGATAATAATTCCGGAGGGCTAATAATTCTGACTTCAACTGTATATATTCTTCATAAATCAAGTGTAAATCAAGCGTACTCAATACATTTAATAACATCCTCTTAAAGATCTTTGCATAAAAATGACAACACAAGAAATCCAGTGTTCGGTGGCAGTGAATGGTCAGAAATCATCTACTGCATTTTTTGCAGAAATGCGACCCACTCTGCAACATGAGTACAGACATGCCAGCAACACCAAAAAAAATTCTACGCAGCGACAGGGATGTCAAAAAGCATGACACACAAGCACACCTGATGAGGCCCGGGTCAGAAAGAGGCCAAGGGGTCAAAGTTGACAAGTCACAGAAAGCCAGTGGCAAAAATAATCCAAGTGCTATGAACAGAAAGAAATATAAAAGAGAAATTAAACAAAACCTGTGTGTGTGTGTGTGTGTGTGTGTGTGTGTGTGTAGCTTAATGCTTACTGGCTGAATATTTGCAGTTTCCTTTGCCACACCAGAGCTACCTTGCCACCAGCCCTGAAATAAACACAAAAATGCAACAATTGGGTTGAGCTGTTGCTGATCCACGTAATTCGGGTCTATTTATACAGGACACACACAACTGCTGCTTACAACACCACAACACATACAACACCATCCACTTCCACTCTTACGCAGCGAGAAGGATTTTTATATAATATAATATATATTATAATGTACTAGGGACTAAAAATATTTATTTTGTACTTTTTTTTTGTTTTATACCTACATTGGTATTTAAAAAAATGTATTATAGTATACTATATTATAAGGTTATTATTTTTATTACTATTATTATTAATTAACTTTTATTTGTTTAGTAAATTAAATAATATGTTTGGATTCTCAGATTTTAGTAAAATAAAAAAGTGAACTTGGTTATCTAATGTTATGTTTTTGAGTGTAAATTTACATTTAACTTATAATTTATAGTATAATTTATGTACCATTATAATATTTATGATTATTTTAGAATTAGCTTTTATTTTTGGACTTTCAAATTTCGATTTACAAATTAAAGTGCAAAAGTTTAAGCTATCGTTTTACTTGCCTATCCTACTTTATAATGTTATTTTTGTATTACCATCATAACATTTATTTTGAGCAAGCTATTTAGTATTTCCAATGTGCTTTATTATTATATATTTGTGCTGTTATTCATATTTACATTTAAACGGGTTTACTTTATTTAAAAAAATAGCTATTTAAAATGTAATATTATATTATATTTAAAGTGAATATTACAAATGGGTGTCACAGTGGCGCAGTGGGTAGCACAATCGCCTTACAGCAAGAAGGTCGCTGGTTTGAGCCCCAGCTGGGTCAGTTGGCTTTTCTGTGTGGAGTTCTGTGTGCATGTTCTCCCCGTGTTCACATGGATTTCCTGTAGGTGCTCTGGTTTGCCCCACAGTCCAAAGACATGCGGTACAGGTGAATTGAATAAGCTAAATTGTCCGTAACGTATGTGTTTCCCAGTTTTGGGTTGCAACTGGAAGAGCATCCACTGTGTAAAACATATGCTGGATAAGTTGGCGGTTCATTCCGTTGTGGCGACCCCTGATGAATAAAGTCAAAAAGAAAATGAATGAATATTACAATATATTTAATGTTATAATATAAGAATATAAAATATTATATTTACCAAGGCAATATGTTTACTTTCTTATGTTGTTATTTCTATATGAAAATGTACAACTATTAAAGTCATTTGTGAAATATAAACTTCGATTTCTGAGGAAAAATATTCAATGCTGCAAAATATAAACTTTTTATTTTATTTTGAGGGACAATGCAATAAAAATCAGAATTGAGGGGAAAAGGTCTGAGCAATTCTGAGCACTTTCAAGTTTAGTAGTTTAGACAATTATAATTTTACATTTTGCAATAATACTAATAAATTTTATTCATGCACTTATTTTTATTTATGCCACTTTTTGCACACTCAAACTGTTACAGCAATATAAAATATAATATTATATTTAAAGTAAATGTTACAATATATTTAATGTTATAATTCAGTAACATGTAAATATTATATACTAAAGCAACATTTCTACTTTCTTATGTTTTTATTATTTATACAGTTGAAGTCAGAATTATTAGCCCCCTTTGAATTTTTGTTTCTTTTTTAAATATTTCCCAAAAGATGTTTAACAGAGCAAAGAAAATTTTCACAGTATGTCTGATAATATTTTTTCTTCTGGAGAAAGTCTGATTTGTTTGATTTCGGCTAGAACAAAAGCAGTTTTTATTTTTTTATAAACATTTTAAGGTCAAAATTATTAGCCCCTTTAAGCTATTTTCCCCCGATAGTCTACAGAACAAACCATCCTTATACAATAACTTGCCTAATTACCCTAACCTGCCTAGTTAACCTAATTAACCTAGTTAAGCCTTTAAATGTCACTTTAAGCTGTATAGAAGTATCTTGAAAAATGGCAAAAATAAAATAAATCAGTTATTAGAGATGAGTTATTAAAACTATTATGTTAAAAAATGTTGCTCCATTAAACAGAAATTGGGGGAAAAAAATAAACAGGGGGCTAATGATTCTGACTTCATCTATATATGAAAACAACTATTACCGTTTTGGATCTAATTTAAGATAGCACTTAACCCCATTCTGTAAACAAGCAAACATAGCAAATATAATAAATAAATAAATCTACACTTTCACTTTTCATTAATAACTTTCTGTTCTAGATTGTACTATTTTAAACAACCTTTAAATTTAATTTAATTTGAATTTAGATTACTTGCACTACTCATGATTATTTCCCTCTCTATAAAGTATATTTAATAACTCGTACTCCCCATTTGTATGTTGCCTTAAAATAAAAGCATCTGCCATACAAACAACCAAAAATCTAAATTATTTATTGGTTGCCAAATTAGACGAAAACCATGAACTGTGAAAGTGAAGTGCTGATGGATGAAAACATTATCAGAAAATGTGATCCGGGAATTAAATGTTCCTGCTGTTGGAAACTACAAGCCCAAACGATCCAAAAGGTCAAAGGGCAAAGCAGCAGCTGAAGCCCTTCATGTAGGCATGAACAGCGGCTTACCAATCTGATGGACTTATAATGTGTTTATATGTGTGCCAAAACCCACAATAAAACATTTATTACTAGAATTATTAAAAGCGATTATGTTATGTTAGTCGAAAGGCCTTGATTTAGTTTAATTTGACATAATAATGACATAATCCTCCTCCTAAAGCAAATGATCAGTCCTCCTCTCACACAATAAGCAACTCAAGAGGAGAAAAACATACATATATTGAATATATAAATCCTGTTTTCCTACTTTATCCATTGTTTAATGTTTCTTAACTCAATTTTCAGCTCAAAGCATTTCATTTGCAATGAACATTGCTAAAGGGTTTCCTAAAAGTGAACGGGCATTTAATAGACAAAAATCACATGCAGGTTTTTTCCTGTCTCTGATTTGGTTTGGCGAAAAATATCTAACCAGTCATTCATCTCTGTCGAATGATCCAAACAATCTGTCAACGAGATAAAAGATCTATAAACTTGGGGACATTCAGACTCTAATAATCTCTCCATTTCTATCTTAACAGCCCTTTCTTTCCGCACTCTTGCAATGAATCCCTGCTCAGTCTATTTTACAGCACATTTGCCATGTCTGAAGTACTGTTTTACCCTCGCACACTCTTTTTTTCCACTGCAGTTCATCCCAGGTGCTAATCCTCTCTAAGGATGGTGACCTGACAGTCTTCGTATACTTTTAAACATGCCTCCACATTAGACATTTTAATCCTGCACAACATAATTATGACAGAACCCTGTACATGTTTAATCCCCACAAAAAGCCAAGCCCTTGGTCATCCTTTACTGCATATTAACATCCCAAAACCATTTGAGCTGTCACTCATGCTAACACCACAATTCCCCATTCACCGTCTCCATCCTACTGTTGCTGCATGTTCCAAAAACAGACCCCAATTTCAACTCCGCTTTCAAGGCTGCTCACCCCCACTCCAGTTGTCGCCCAATTGCTCCAATCACATCCCTTCATCCCTCCTCCCAGGGCCTTGCCCCTTCCCTACCATATTTGTCTGGTCTTGGCCAATAGGGGGCCTCCGCTGGGTGTGCCCTGGCCGATGGTGAGCCTGGTGTCTTTATAAAACTCTACGGAGATGGGTGGAAGTTTGCACTTTCTGTCAGCCCTGCGCTCCAGAGGGAGGAGAGGAGAAAGAGAAAGAGAGAGGGGAGAGAGAATTAAGGGGCCATCTGTTTTGTCCCTATCCCACACTTTTAAAAAAGTGTTGGTGCGTACCCTCAAACTTCTCATTTAAAGCAAAATATAACGACTGGATATGTTAGCTTAAACCTTAGAACTTGGATTTGTCTGCATTTCTCTGAGTGGGAAAGTAACTCGTCCTTTTTTTGTGTTGTTTTACTGAAGTCTCCCCTTTGAGCAGACAGGATGGAGAACGCACACACCAAGGAGACGCCAGAATGCCTGGCCTACTTCGGCGTGAGCGAGTCCACAGGCCTCGCTCCAGAACAGGTCAAGAAGAACCAAGCCAAGTACGGATTCAACGGTGAGGAAAGCATGGGCAAGCTGATGGAGCCATCTGAAAAATATGAATGAATGGATGATTGATCACTGTTGGGGATGAATTTGACAGAACAAGCTATTTTAGAGGTGTCAAGAACTTTAGTATTTTAAATGTCTGTGTAAAACATGTAGAAATGTTAGCTGCAATTTATTAATAAAAGTAAAAATAAGTTCTTGAAATTGAGACTGAATAAAGGTCATTTTGAGCTTTTGTAGTTCTCAGGTCTAAAGGCAGTTCTAAAGTTATAATTCACCATCAAAATTAAAATTTACTCACTATTTACTCGCCCTCAAGTAGTTCCAAACCTTTAAGAGTTTCTGTTAAACACAAAAGATGATCTATTTTTTTTTTAAGTTGTAAAAACCTGTAACCATTGACTTCCATACTAGAAAAAAATGAATGGTTACAGGTTTTCAGCTTTCTTTTTGTGTTAAACAGGAGAACGAAACTGAAACCGGTTTGAAACAAGTGAAAGGTGACAGAATGTAAATTTTTGTATGAACTGTCCCTTTAAAGGCAAATTGAGTCACTGATGCACTGGCCCATGCAGAATAATCACATTAAGATTAGAAGGTAAGATGAAAAAAGAGAGATCACTTCTGACAAGGAAGCAAGAAAGTGACAGCTGAACACGGGGGCCATTTTGAGCCTTGAGCAGAAGGTCAAACAGGACGAATGACTAGATTATTAGCGGAGTAGTTTTATGTGCGAGCTCAGCTCATGTCAGAAAGAACAGTATGAAAACATAATTTAATACTGTTATGTTGATGTGAAAGGTTGCAAATTCTAATGGTTCTGTTTCTATTCTCCTCCCCTCCATTCATCTTCTCAATTGGACCAAACCGACCAATCACAGAGCTGCCCGCGGAAGAAGGTAAAACTTTATACAGACTTTGAACTTGAATTACCAGCATGTTGTATTTTATGCATACTGAAAGTGAATTCCTTTTAACAACATGCCTTTTTATTTATGTAATATGTCACACTTTGTGTCACATGATTGATTGAACTATATAAATAATTCAACTAATTCATTCTTCCTCAGGTAAGAGCATCTGGGAGCTGGTGGTGGAGCAGTTTGAAGATCTGTTGGTCAGGATCCTGCTTTTGGCCGCCTGCATCTCTTTTGTAAGTAAACAGAAACCACATAACCTCACAATGTAGTCCAAACCATTTAGAAACCTCACTGGGCTTCAGTGATTGACTAATTTAATTACCTGGGTTTTGGTCAGCAGTCTCAGAATTGTAAAATTTACTAAATGGACAGGGTTTCATTTAGGAGTGCAGACAATGATTAATAATGCCAATGAGAGGGACAGGGACACATTTTCCACATTCCCATCCGTTCCTGTCAGTCAACTTTAATGGTAACCCCACAGCCCTGAGTATATAATGGGTACGCCATAATCCAGTTGTTTATCTCTGTTGGGTAGTATGGAACCCTTATGGTTACGTGAAACAACAACGCTAACACGAGGGGCTAGGCATCTTTTCTTAGTCCCAGCAATGCATATGCCCTTGCTCCTGAAATCTGAGTACATGCCGCTCTGATAATGAATGAGTGTCGGCACATAAATCTGCAGATCTTTCTTTTTTTCCAAATCTGTTTTAGAACAAATGAAGCAGGCGGCATTAGTTCTGCTGTTTTGCTCAGGCCCATGACATCACAGCTGTCATTATGGCCTTAGAAGGCCTGGAAAGAAGCTTTAAAGAAAAAGCAAGGACAGAGAAAGGAGAGAAAACAAGAAAAGAGAGAGCCTGAGTGATTAAGACAGAGAGAGTAAAAAGGGGGTTATTTTAAGGTAGTCTTAAGCCAGTCTAAGAAACTGAATCCACCCACAAAGGTCAAAGATGGAAGGAATGAAAGACAGATCTGTGTAAAGGTGAAAGAGGAAAAGACAGACAGCAGGTGCTAACGTGCCATAAATCGAGTGCCATACGTGAGAATTGCTGGAAGAGGATCAGCTGTACACTTGAAATGAGCAACATGTACATTTGAAAGGAGAGAGTGCACTTTTCTTGAGCAACTTTCAGAGGATATGAACACACACATTTACAAGCACGCAAACACCTGCTGTCTCTTTATTTAGACTCTAATGTTCTACATTGTAAATCTTCACACTGTTTCTTTTGTACCTCCCATGTAGATCTTGCATGTCTCATTTATACTCCATCTCTCTCTGTTCATTAGGTACTGGCCTGGTTTGAGGAAGGTGAAGAAACAGTCACTGCCTTCGTCGAGCCTTTCGTTATTCTCCTCATCCTTATTGCCAATGCTGTGGTTGGAGTATGGCAGGTGAATATGCACATCCATTTTACATTTCCATTTTTTTCCATATTTGTGAAAGTTTAGTAATGTAATAAAGTATGAGGGAACATGATCAGGAATAGTCCCCAAGCTGAATTGCCCACAAAGGCTACAAGTTTTAAAAAAGTAAATGAAAAGTTCTAGCATGTTTTGTTTTAAGATGCTACTTGAGACTTGATATTTCTAAACTAATGCAGTTCCTTCTTTTCAAGAGTAACTTGAGTGCTGAATTATTTTGGGTGCAACTGTAAAAATACACACTGAATGCCATTATTAGAGTTCAGAATGGTGTAAATGACATCACAGGTTAAAGGTTAGGCACAGACAAATTCACTCTCAAGAACGCATGATGACAAAGGTCCAATGTCAAAAATACTAAAGGCTGATTGGGTTTCATCAAGGGTCCATGGGACTGGCACAACAGTCATTTGGAAAGTATGCACAACCTTGGAAGGAAAGAGCTGTGAAGGTGTAAAATACTAAAGGAGACCAGGATCTGATGTGATCTTTGTTTTTGTAGGAACGCAATGCGGAGAGTGCCATTGAGGCTCTGAAGGAATATGAGCCAGAGATGGGCAAAGTCTACCGCTCTGACAGAAAGAGTGTGCAGAGGATCAAGGCCAGAGAGATTGTCCCTGGAGACATTGTGGAAGTTTCAGGTATACCACTTGAATAATATATCAGAAACACAAAAATCCAACAAAAATGTAGCACATCAGAATAGTGCAATGCACTAGAAATGCAGAGTAAGCAACAACTTTGAGCCAGCTGTTACACTGTGTAGTCACAACGATGTCAAGTAATGGGACACGTGTGTGTAGAGGGGACAGGATTATATGGGACTTGTGCCCTTGAGAAATTGTGAGCGTCCTTTTAAGGCAATTACAGGGTGTATGTGTGTGACAGCGGGAGGAAGAATATAGAGTAGCAGGATCAGAAAAGGCTGAAAGAACCCGCGAGAGCACAGGCAAAGAAAGGCCTATATATAAATACATCCCAGCACCTGTTCCTCTACTTGCTCTCTCGATCCCTAGCCCCTCTCATCTCTTTCTCTCTTCCACCTGTTCCTTCCTCATCACTCATTTTTCTGCCTAGCCACTTGTTTACACCACACAGAAGGTCAGCTTGTCCTTGCAATTCTTCAGTTTCATGTATTTGCTCATACATCCCTTTTGAAAACATTACTGACAGTGGCATCTACAAGCTAGATCTGGGAGTGATCCTGCTCCTGGTGGGCAATTATCCTGCATAGAAGCTCCAACATGCTTTTAAGACCATGGTTAGAAGATCTATGTGTGTTTAGTTAAAGTTGGGAAATAAATTTTGCAAGTTGGATCTCCACGAGAAAGATTGGTTAACTTTGAACTAGAAGAATGATAAATAACTCTCAAACCATTAACCAGAAACCCATTTGATATATGTAACTTTAAAATATAACAATACAATATGTTATTTGTGGCTTTAAAGGAAACTTTATCAAATCAAATATAGGACTAATGAGACACCCCTAACCCCATGCATCACTCAAGACCATTTCTGTTCGTTGTTATTCTGATTTTGAGTATGTATTCCTCATATATGAATGATTTCAATCTACCTTTTTCCTGTGTAGTTGGTGACAAAGTCCCTGCTGATATCAGAATCACCGCCATCCGCTCAACAACCCTGCGTGTCGACCAGTCCATCCTCACTGGTATGTTTGTGAATTACAAAATCTTGCTGATTACCTCCTAATACTCCCAAAAAAGTGCTGAGATCTTTGACCTTCTCTCACTCACTACCTTCATCACTTTATTTTTAGGTGAGTCTGTAAGTGTGATTAAACACACAGAGTCTGTTCCTGACCCCAGGGCTGTCAACCAGGACAAGAAGAACATGCTTTTCTCTGTGAGTGTCCCATACTTTAGACTTTTGTTGCTCATTTCCTCTGTCTCTAGAACTAGCATTAAAATTCCCTCTTATTTGACCAGGGCACTAACATCGCTGCTGGCAAGGCTATTGGAGTTGTGGTTGCCACTGGTGTGTCCACTGAGATCGGTAAAATCCGTGACCAGATGGCTGCCACTGAGCAGGAGAAGACCCCCCTGCAGCAGAAGCTGGATGAGTTTGGTGAGCAACTCTCCAAAGTCATCTCCCTCATCTGTGTGGCTGTCTGGCTCATCAACATCGGTCATTTCAATGACCCCGTCCATGGTGGCTCCTGGATCCGTGGCGCTGTCTACTACTTCAAGATCGCTGTGGCACTTGCCGTAGCTGCCATCCCCGAAGGTGTGAATACAGAACTTATTGTATATATTAAGCTTCAATGGTGAAACTTAATCAAGAGTAAAATGCTGTTACAGTGCAAACTTTGCAAGTTGTGTAAATCAGAACATATTTGACAGTTTGCTTTTCTGAGCAGGTTTGCCTGCCGTCATCACTACCTGCTTGGCTCTGGGAACTCGCCGCATGGCCAAGAAGAACGCCATTGTCCGCTCTCTTCCCTCTGTAGAGACTCTGGGCTGCACATCTGTCATTTGCTCAGACAAGACTGGCACCCTTACCACCAACCAGATGTGTGTCACAAAGGTATGAACCAATGAAGGGACCAACCAATACACCGCCCAATGCTATAACTACAACCACAAATTGTTGATTTCTTTGTATTTAGATGTTTGTCATTGAGAAAGTGGAGGGTGACTCTGTGACTCTTGACCAGTATGACATTTCTGGATCCAAGTACACACCAGAGGGAGAAGTGTAAGTCACTTTAAATTTACTAGGCAACTTATGAACAAACATGCGCAGACAGACTCACCATTCTTACTTTGTACCTTTGCAGTACTAAGAACGGACTTCCTGTCAAGTGTGGCCAGTTTGATGGCCTTGTTGAGCTGGCAACCATCTGCGCTCTGTGCAATGACTCCTCTCTGGACTACAATGAGGTAAACAAACCTTTATCCTGACTCGATCTCATCTAAGCCTTTCCATTTGTTGAGCAATAACCAACTTTTACTCTCTTTTACAGTCTAAGGGAATCTATGAGAAAGTTGGCGAGGCTACAGAAACTGCCCTTTGCTGCCTGGTTGAAAAGATGAATGTGTTCAACACTGACGTTCGTGGTCTGTCCAAGGTGGAGAGAGCCAACACATGTTGCACTGTAAGTATCTCACTCCCTTTTCTCAGCTTTTGACATTCCTTAGGTTTATAATGGTGATCTGATAATTCCACAAACTTAATGTCAGTTTTAACCTACATTAGTATTGTGATATATTTACAATTGAATTAGAATACTGAATAGAGGGTTTTAATTTAACACTCCTCACCTCATCTATCACACACAGAAAATCGCTGGAGAGGAGTGCCTAAGCATATTCTGTCCAATCAATTCATGGAGAATGTCATCAGAAAATGTTGCTAAAAAGCAGATGCAAATTTTTAGATTCTGTTTAAAGATGACCAGGATGAACAAACGTTTTTCTGTGGATTAATTTGTACAGATTAATTATTCACCTAAACCAATGTGCACAAAATAAATAGTGCATATTTTGATGTCATGAAGACTTTATGGGTGGAGTTTGAGGCTAGATCTGAAATTTCAATTGCTTGAAATACCTAAATATTTTTTAGCAACTTCCATATCGGGAATTCTATTAATGCAGTTTGCTTTTGGTTTCCTAGGTGATCAAGCAGCTCATGAAGAAAGACTTTACTCTCGAGTTCTCCCGTGACAGGAAGTCCATGTCTGTCTACTGCTCCCCTGCAAAGGCCTCCAAGGCTCCTGTTGGAAACAAGATGTTTGTCAAGGTAAGACTAATCCATACATTTTCTGGTTAAAATGAATACCTTTACAAGAACTTGAAACACAAATCCGTTATTGTTGTAGGGTGCTCCTGAGGGCGTTATTGACAGATGTGCCTATGTGCGTGTTGGCACCACCCGTGTGCCCCTGACCGGTCCAGTTAAAGATAAGATTATGGCTGTGATCAAGGAATGGGGAACTGGCCGCGATACTCTGCGCTGCCTGGCCCTGGCAACCCGTGACAACCCTCTGAGACAGGAGGAAATGAACTTGGAAGACTCCACAAAGTTTGCTGAATATGAGGTATTTGCATGAAAAGGAGAGAAACAGGGACATAATTTGTATGTAATGTAACTCGATTTGAGAGTTATGCTTAACTGAATTTTGCCAACGCTAAACCAGTTTCTTGTTGTTCTTAGACTGATCTTACCTTCGTGGGTTGTGTTGGAATGCTTGATCCTCCCCGTAAAGAGGTTGTTGGATCCATTGAGCTGTGCAGGGCTGCTGGCATTCGTGTGATCATGATCACAGGTAAATCATTAAACCTTCACTTTAATCTTCAAAAAGCACTGAAACGTATCACTGTTTGAAACTCTTCACTGGTTTTGTGCTTGTGGCATCACTGTTTATTGTCCTGTGACACAATAATTTATCCTGCTTAGTTTTTTTTATTCAACTGTTTTATTTCTTCCCAGGTGATAACAAGGGTACTGCTGTGGCTATCTGCCGCCGTATTGGCATCTTCAGTGATGATGAGGATGTAACAGGTCGTGCTTTTACTGGCCGTGAGTTTGATGACCTGCCACTGCCCCAGCAGAGAGAAGCAGTGCGTAAGGCCTGCTGTTACGCCCGTGTCGAGCCCTCCCACAAGAGCAAAATTGTTGAGTTCCTCCAGGGCTTTGATGAGATTACTGCCATGGTGAGAACTAATTGGAGCTAATTGCATGAAATAAAACCCAAAGATCTTAAACTAGACACGGTCTTAGTCATTTGGTCAGTAAATGTCACACCCTGACTTAAACCCAAAGTAGGATATATCAGTGTACTATAAAGTAGTTTAGGATCAACTTTTGTGTTAATCTTTAATCGTAATGTCCCCTAACCCTTCTACACATCCCACAGACTGGTGATGGTGTGAACGATGCTCCTGCCCTGAAGAAGGCAGAGATTGGCATTGCCATGGGCTCTGGCACTGCTGTTGCCAAGTCAGCCTCTGAGATGGTCCTGGCCGACGACAACTTCTCTAGCATTGTGGCCGCTGTTGAGGAGGGCAGAGCCATCTACAACAACATGAAGCAATTCATCCGTTACCTCATCTCCTCTAATGTTGGAGAGGTTGTCTGGTGAGTGGTAGTCTATGTTTCTCTTTTACACAAACAGGCATATCCATTAACCTTATGTAATTGGGGTAAGGTTGGCTCTAAACCGGAGTTATTTCCTCAATCCTTTACAGTATTTTCCTGACTGCTGCTCTTGGTCTTCCTGAGGCTCTGATCCCAGTTCAGCTGCTGTGGGTGAACCTGGTCACTGATGGTCTCCCTGCCACTGCTCTAGGCTTCAACCCCCCTGATTTGGACATCATGGGCAAGGCTCCACGCTCCCCCAAAGAGCCCCTCATCTCCGGCTGGCTCTTCTTCAGATACCTGGCCATTGGAGGTATGCTACTTTCCATTTTTCTGATTTATGCCTGATCTTTTGTTGGTTCAGGGACCTTTCCTGGTAACCTTAGATCATCTTACAGATTCCGTTGAATCCCTTTCTCTCAGGTTATGTTGGTGCTGCAACTGTTGCTGCTGCTGGCTGGTGGTTCCTCTACTGTGATGAAGGCCCCATGGTCTCCTTCTACCAGCTGGTGAGAAACTGGCATTATCTCATCTAACACTATTGGTGATACAGTATGTGCTTGCAGGTGTCTCTGAATGTGGTACATTTCACAATTAAATAATAATGCTGCACCTATCCTCTGTCCTTAGTCCCACTTCATGCAGTGTACTGCTGACAATGAGGACTTTGCCGGTATTGAATGCGAGGTGTTCGAGGCCGCTCCACCAATGACAATGGCTCTTTCTGTGCTGGTCACCATTGAGATGTGCAATGCTCTGAACAGGTCAGTACTGACCAACTCCAAATACAATCGTAAAAGTCATAAAAGTTTATTATTTTCTGTTGACTATAAAATACATTGATGCATGTTTTTGCAGCTTGTCAGAGAATCAGTCTCTTTTGCGTATGCCTCCATGGAGCAACTTGTGGTTGGCGGGAGCCATGACTCTCTCCATGTCTCTGCACTTCATGATCATCTATGTGGACCCTCTGCCTGTAAGTACTTTGTGCACTGAGCATGCTGAATTCAGTTCAGTTTGTGTATTTAGTACCCTCTAAAAATGGTGGGTTTTCATAATTCAACACTAGGTAAATTTTGGACAAACCTAATTGTTGAGTTAAAAAATATAATTTAATTTTCAATAAAAATACTTAACCAAAAGTTGAGTGTCCATATTTGAGAAAATTTGGGTTATAATAACCCAGCATTTTTTAGTGTAATATTGCCATCCACGTAAAAGTGTCTGCCACCAGGGGGCAAACAATATATGTACCCAGATAATCTCAGGCAACAGACAATTACCTTTGACACCACCCCAAACATTGCTATATATATAATAAACAGATTGTCAAAATAGTTAGGTAATCATATCACAATTTCAATCACAGTGATCCACCCCCATCGCCCAAATTAATCTCAGTCTTTTCTCCAACAGATGATCTTCAAACTAACCCATCTCAACATTGAGCAGTGGATCGTTGTACTGAAGCTTTCCTTCCCCGTCATCCTCATCGACGAAGCTCTCAAATTTGTTGCCCGCAACTACCTGGAGGGTGAGTAACCATTTACCACAAAAGCACACATTCAAAATATTTCTGTTTCAAGATTTACAAATGACTACTTAATTTATTTTTATATAAGTGAATAACAGTTCATGGGTATTGATGATTAAAATAAACCTTAAACACATTCAATATAACATCTTCACAGCTTCCTGTATCTAATGGAGATATTAATAACTAACTGAATAATGAACAAAAATAATTTATAATGATGACTTATTTATTTCCCTGTACTTTCTTGTAATCTCCTTTACTTATTTCTTGTCCTTTTTTTGATCCCAATCACTTTGCACCCAATTTCCTCAAGTGGTGTAAATATTCCTCGTCTTTACCCTCTCCCCTTACTCAAACCCCTTTTATTTCATTCCAGCCTAATCCTGTTCCCCTCCATATTCCTGTAACAAAGCAAGGTATCCCACAATCCTCTCTGTTTGTGCCTGCCTATATCCCTGTTTCTGTTTGTGTGTACAAACTGTGCCATATTTTTTGCTTGTTAATTGACATGCATATATATTCGACCATCAGTCATGGAGCTCCTTGGGTCACATGACTAATACATTTTTTTAAACAGTAATGCACTATATACAGTAGATGTTAAGGTAGCTGCTTAATATCATTATCAGCAGAAAATGCTTCAAGGATTAGTTGACCACAAAATGAAAATGCTGCCATCATTTACTCACCCTTTACTTTTTCCCAAACTTTTATGAGTGTATTTCTCCAGTGGAACACCAAAGAAGAAATTTTGAAGAAACCTGTAACTACTGACTTTCGACTCCATATTTGTTTTTTGGGGTTGGCTGGTGTAGCTACATACACACACACACACACACACACACAATGATAACAAAATATTGCTTTTTTTTAAATAACCACCAAGCATTCTCTTTTAAAAACACACACATATCTTTGTTTTTACAGTATCATTAGGATGACTAAAAACAAATTGACCTTTTTTTTTGTTTGTTGTTCGAACAGCTGATTCATTCACAAATGTCTTTCTATAGGGACGACTGAATCATTGTCTCGTATTAAAGCTCAAGATTCATTCATAAACAAAACATGGTATGGAGATGTACAGCGGCTGAGCTGTTTGGAAGCATTTGAGAGAACAAAATCACATCATTTGCATTCTGATTTTAGGGATGATAATAATAACGGTTAATTTTAGAAACAGGGAACCTAGAATCTGCTGTAACTTAGATATTAAAGACAAAACTTGGATGGCTAAAGTAAATGTTAGCAAGTCCTGTTAACCGTGTTTTACAGTGGATACAGTAGAGCTTAAGTTGCGCTCGCGTCAAGCTGCCTAAACTGTTCTGAAATGCAGTAATGCACGGCCGGTACAGCATACATATATAATATTAAACAACTAAATATCACACCTTCTGTTCTCTTCTTTTTAAAGAATGCAAAAAGTTGCTGAACTGCTCTCTTAGACATTTAGAAAATCGTGTGAAATGACGCAATGAACTGTATTGCGCTTGTGCGTGGCGCCCCTTATTACAATACTGAGTTCTGATTGGTCAATCGTTTTTGTTTTTAAGTCAAAAATTACCCTTAATAGAGAATTTTTATATTTAATTTGCATGATAAGTTTTACATTACACACACTGTTGTTAATCTAAAGGGGATGGTATTGGGTGATGTTGGTTTTACAAGGGGGATGCATTTTCTCATTTTTTTTTCCCATAAGTGTCCATTTTTCAAGCACTGGTTACAGGTTTCTTCAAAATATCTACTTTGGTGTACAACAGAAGACAGAAACTCAAAGGTTATGAACCCCTTCTAGAATGAGTACATTTTCATTTTTGGGTGAACTATCCCTTTAAATCTAAATTCATCCTCAAATATGTAGTCTTGACAAAGATTCTGTGGAATTAAAATGAATCATATAATTAGGACAGTATATTTAAAGTTATGCGCTTGAAAGCTATGGATGCCTAGAATATTTTGGCTTTAAAAGAGTGATGTTGTGGACTAATCTATAAGCCATCCTGTCTCACATTACTTACTTTCTTGAACAGAGAAAGATCAGAATCTAGTGTCCAAAAAGTGGGACTGAAAAGGAACTAAAACAGCAATCCCACGCAGAAAAATGACATTCACCAGGAGTGATAAAGAATCCAACCGGGAACCAGTGAAAAATCACCCATAAAATGTAAAACCTTACAGAACAAAATGAAAAAAAAATATTTAAGAAAAAAAAAAGTGTTATGTATATGTATTAAGACTTAATTTAATATATATAATGTTATGAACAGTATATTCTAATGAAAATGCTATTCTTAAAATAAAGATGTGTATAAAAACAAGCATTGTCTGTTATGGTCTTTTAGTTTAATTTTTTCATACATTTACATACACAATTCACTCAGAATTGTTACTAACATTGTGCTGCATTCATAGCACTTAATTAACATGTATTAGCCCCAAATATATTTAGTGTTTCATCACCAAATTGATCTTCCACTGCTCATTGGCTCAGGCACCAGATACATCAAAATGAAACTAGAACTCTTTCTGATAAAGTGACTTTGGCCATAAACTCAATGCAAATTTCCTTAACAGTGTTCAGTAGGTAGTATTATACGAAGAGGAAGATTTACACAAAAAAAATTCAGTCTAGAGTGATGAAAGCAGTTTGGTTTAGCCTAAAAACAATACGAATATTTCACTTTGAGAGAAAGTTTCAATAGACTCATATATTTGTAGATCTAAAATGTACTTTGCTGTGCAAAGTCATAATGAATTTACTCTAAAGCAGTGTTTCTCAACCATGTTCCTGGAGGACCACCAGCTCTGCATATTTTCCATGTCTCATTAACCAAACACACCTGATTCAGATCATCAGCTCATTAGCCGAGGCTGAAAGACCGGTAAGGGGTGTGACAGACAAAGGAGATATCCAAAACATGCAGTGTTGGTGAGCCTCTAGGAACGTGGTTGAGAAACACTTCTTTAAAGTATATATTTAATTTCTTGGTTGTTGCTTGCTGGTGGCTAGCATTATTAACTAGCTATCATTACAGTTATCTTGACTCAGAAGCTAGGAGCAATTGTAACTAGTTATGAATAAAGAAATGGTATGAATTAAAAGATGCAATCTTTAAAACAAATAAATATGGCACTAGTATCTAGTCAACAACTGGTCATTAAAATGTTTTAGAAAAAGGTTGCATCTCATGTAACATGTTAAGATCTTAACTTTGAACAGTTTTTCACAGCTAAAAGAATTAATGCCATATTTTAAGTAACAGTAACATAATATTTTGATAGATTGCTGATCACTGAACAATGTTATTTTGGCACATATATATTTTTCCTATAACAAAAGATGGCAGGTATATTTGTAAATACAGTTACCACTGCCCGATTCTCAGTTCCTAGTGTGTTTTTTTTTATTTGGTTATTTTGCTGGTGACAGGTGCTGATGATTAGCATTTCATCCATCAGTCTTTCTTTTATGACCAGCAAGATAAATCTAACTTTGTAGTAGCACTAAGTCTAGTGCAGACAGTGGTCAGTGTATTAGCTTTACACACAATTCAAGTATTAGCAAATCCCAAATTGTCCAGATTGATAAGGATTTGTGTTTAGCCTGTATTGCTTGAGATGACTAAGCATTGTGAAGTGGCCGTTTAGTTCTTCAGTTCATTTTGTATGTGTTATTTTGTTGACAATCCACCTTAGTTTGGCCCTTCAGTCTCCTTAGTCTCTTCCCTTTGGTTTGACAGTCACCTGTTTGTATATGGTTTCATGTGGCATCTGTAGGCAAATCAGTGTCTTCTTCAATCTCCTCCCCTAAAATGCGCTTGACTTGGTTCAATGATACTGCTTGGCGAATCTGCTCCAGCTTCACCTGAAAACGCAGAGGAAATAAAAATGTTTTGAAATCGTTGTCTTTTTTTATACTTAGTTTTTATTGATTTTTTAGGAACAGATAACCAGTGGGAACAAAACAAACAAACAAAAATAATAGTAATAATTAACTATATATATATATATATATATATATATATATATATATATATATATATACACACACACACACACACACACACACACACACAGTTGAAGTCAGAATTATTAGCCCCTCTAAATTGTTAGCCCCCTTGTTTATTTTTTCCCCAATTTCTGTTTAATGGAGAGAAGATTTTTTTTTCAACACATTTCTAAACATAATAGTTTTAATAACTCATTTCTATTAACTGATTTATTTTATCTTTGCCATGATGACAGTAAATAATATTTGACTAGATATTTTTCAAGACACTACTATACAGCTTAAAGTGACACTTAGGTTAACTAAGCAGGTTAGGGTATTTAGGCAAGTTAATGTATAATGATGGTTTGTTCTGTAGACTAGACTATTGACAAAAAATCTAGCTTAAGGGGGCTAATAATGTAGACCTTAAAATGTTTTTAAAAAAATTAATAACTGCTTTTATTCTAGCCAAAATAAAACAAATAAGACTTTCTCTAGAAGAAAAAAATTCACATACTGTGAAAATGTCCTTGCTCTGTTAAACATCATTTGGAAAATATTTAAAAAAGAAAAAAATTTTCAAAGGGGGGCTAATAATCCTGTATTCAACTGTATATTATACACACATTTATAAAAATGTTAAATTAACCTCATCAAAATTATGAATAATTATAGTGCCGCTGTGGAGAAAGCCAGCTATTTCCTCCACTTCTTTTCAAAAATCTCTTGTTGTAGTTGAAGTGCATGTGTCATTTTTCCATTTCCTCAACTTCTGCTATTTTTTGAACCATTCATCTTTAGTTGGTGGTACTTCTTTATACCATTTCGGAGTTATACCTTTTTTTTAACTTGTTGCCAATAAAATCTTAAATGGATATCTATCCTCCTTTTCAAGTTTAATAGGAATATATTCTAGATAAAGTTCATAAAATGATCTAGGAATATGAAGATCAAAATGATCTCTGATAGAAGGGTCTAGTTTCTTAAGCACTGCCAGAATATATGCGCATGATGTGCCTCTTCTACCCCACAGTTCCTCCAACAGGTATGAAGACTCTCCAATTGTAATGATTTAATTCTTGGTGTAATACGTTTTGAAATCTTTCCATGTTATTTTATCTACTAAAGTAAACAGCTGATAAACTATAAGACAGATGTAAAGTAAATGCTAGAAAAACTAAAGCAAAATGTTCAACTTTTCTGAAGGTCATTTTTACTTTAAGGACAATTTATTGACAAAAATATTGCAAATGATTTATGTAATTTTTTTTAAAACAAATATTTTGAAAAAGTATGTAAAACACAACATTTTAAATAAATCACAAATAAAAAATATAAATAAAATGAATTCGGAGGCAATGGAGGCCATAAATACTCAAAGAATATGTAATGCATTTAGATGCTGTTGTTCTTTTGTTGCCTTGATTAATTCTATTGTCCACATTTGTACATTATTTTGGATGAAAGTATATGCCAAATGATTAAATGTAAATATAAATATAATTTTCAAGATCAAGAGACACCACAATTATATTATAAGGAAAATATTTAAAATAATATATGTGTGTAAATACAGATACATATGTGTATTGTTATTCAGTGCTTCCTATACATAGACTTTACTTGGGCGGGCCGCCCAGGTATATTAACGGCCGCCCAAGTATATTTGGTGACATTTAATTTTGTTTTCACTTTTATCATGCTTATTACACTTCTTTTGTATCCGCCCAATAGCCAAACATCTGCGATTGATTAAGCAGTGGAAAATCTTTCATCCTACACGTTTCCTACTTCTCATTGTGTGTGCGTGAGAACTGGCAACACTCCCACAGACAGTCTCACGTGCTCTGCAGAGACAGACAGAGACTTGCCTTTTTGGGACTTAAAAATGCTTTTGGGGTTTAAATCTCCTAAAATGTCCAGGATATGGCTTTTGGTTTCACTTTCTAAAGTCGTTGTTAATTGCATGCGTCTTTGCGTCACATTTTTATTTTAAGCCTGATTTACTTTCACTTGACTTCGCGGATGACAGCAGGCCACAGCCGCAAGAGCGAGAGAAACATTATAACATTTAATCTAAAAGATTCAGATAAACTATTCTATATACTCAGAGAGGACAAAATTACATCTAAACTGGCTGCAAAATATTTGTACACCGTTAGAAATGATTAATTTATTTGCCTTATTTAAATAATCCACAGTTTTTATTCTTGTAATTATTATATTTTTTAGAGATATTGTCTGTTTTTATTCCTTTATATCATTTACGGTATATTGTTAAATTTGATGTTGATATTACATATTTTATACATATCTAACATAATGCTATACTGTACAAAATGTCAGCAGCAGTTTTTACCTGGGTGCACATGGCCCCTGAATAGAATAAAAGTAAAACAAATAACAGATTTATTTTTTTTATTTCAAGTCTTTTTTTAATTCAACCCACTGAAAAAAACAGTAAATAACAGTGTCATAATAAATAAAAATATTGTTAAAAATAACTTATTTTGTCGCATATAGTTGGCCATGTGTCATGGTAAAAGGTGTGTTTCAATTCAGCTACCACCACAAGTACATTTCAAACCTGTGGGAAGCCCTAGTTTTTTCTATCTATTTTATATAGATTTTTATATTTATCTATAGATTTTATTTAGTTTTAGTTAAAGCTTTTTTGTTTCATTGAAGTTTAAACTATTTTTATATTGTATTTAATGTCAGCTAATGTTTGCTTTTTCCTTCAAATAATGGCCCATTTGTTAGGTTTAGTTTCCATTACTATTAATATTCCCTTATATTTTATTCCTTAAAGATTTGTCTAATGTCAACATCAGAGTAGAACTCATGTAGCCAGTGCCGTGTTTTATTTGTACCATCAACAACTGATAGATTATGCCAACAGAGACTGCAATGTTTATGCAGGACAGATAAAGAGCATGTTCTCCATACTGATCCTAAATCAGTGCAGTACCTGCAGTGACTGAGACAGCTGCACAAAATCCTTCTGCACAGCCTGACTGGTGTCTAATTGAGAGCGCAGGCTGATGACCTGACTGCGTAACTCTAAACACTGCTGCTGTAACCCCGCCTGAAGGACACAGAAAGACGTACACCACTGTTCAGCCACATTCACTGATATTCATCTGTGCACACAACGACGCAGGTTTACCTTTTCCTGGATGTGAGATTTGTTGTCTTTCTGAAGGTGAGAAAGCGCCACACGCAGACCCTGCACCTCCACTCGACACTCTTGTAGTTCAGCCTCCAACTGCAGAGCCATGTGGGTAAATAACTACTTTCATACCGACATAGCACACTGCATTGCATTTAGTGAACAGCATGTAAACATACGCATTATCACCAAATCACATAAACTTATAACATGAATGTTTAGTTTACTGAGTGCATCTAAACCTAAAAAGGCATTAAAGGGACAGTTTACCCAAATTTTTAATTGACTCACTTTTTACTCAACTTTAAGTAGACATAAACCTTTATAAGTTTCTTTCTTCTGTTGAACACAAAAGATTAGATTTTGAAGAAAGCTGGAAGCCTGTTACCACTGACTTCTGTAATATTTGTTTCTCCTACTATGATAATCAATGGTTACAGGTGTCTAGCTTTAGTGTTTTACAGAAAAAAGAAAGTCAAACCGGTTTGTAATAAGTAAAGTGTGAGTAAATTATGATAATTTATAGTGGACTGTCCCTTTTAAACAATTCTTTTTGCATTTTATTATAATTAGATGAGTCAGACATGTTATAAAAGTAACTTCAATGCCATTGCTTTTTAACATCAGGCATGCAAATGAGATTTGATAAAAAAACAAACATTGCAAGGAACTAATTTGGTTAGGATTTCTTCAACATGACACAGTGAGCTTATGTGGACAAATAAAGTTGTAGATATAATTTGAACTGAACACAAGAAAGAGGCTACTTTTAACACACATCATTCTTTCTTCAAAACTCATACGAGAATTGTTGTCATAGCTCAGATTAGGTCTGGTAGCATTATTTTTAAAAAATTAAATACATCTTATGCAATCTGCACTCCTAAATAAAAGTACAAAGGACTTTTTTGACACAAACATGCACTATTTTAAGGTACCAGCTTTAGTACAATTTGTGTATGATAATAGACGTGCACATGTTTTGACAGCTAATATTGCCGGTGATTTGATGCTTCGCAAAAGTTGCAGACACCTTTATCAACATCAAAATGCTTTTTTAATGTAAAATTTATTTAAACAGGCAGTAATTCTATACACCAATTAAGAAGCTTGAATAGGCCTAGGCTACTATAATAAAGAAAATTCACTCTAGATGTAAAACTAAATCCATTGCTAAATACTCGACACATGAAAGTGTAAACATGTAGCCCACAACAAAGTATCTTGCGTATCATATTTAACAAACTGTTTACTACGAATTTTATGTAATTTTGCTCACATTGATAATTGAATATTAATCAGATGATGTCATTAAGCTGCTGTGCCATCAGCCAATCATTGCATTGCTGATAATGATTTCAAGGATCGATAGATCTGTCCTTCACAACACACACAGTGATCTTATATCAATTCATCCAGACATTTTAATCTGATTTGCTAACTTGTTTGAAGAAACCAAATTAGCCAGAGATCAGTTATCAAGACTAAAAGATCCCGGATCTGCCAAATCATCTTGAAAGTGAGGTACGAAGAATGTACCCCTGGTGTTTGTGTATTTAATTCCTTTATTATCAATGAAAAAAAGTGTTTAATATATAATATACGACTGCATCTATCTTTTGATCCTTCCACAGATGAGCTCTTAAAGCAACCATTGAGTCAGTGTTTTGTTGCTTTGTCACCGGTTTTTTTTAACTGACTGTGTAACAATGACCCAGTTTGATCATTTTCCTATTTAAAGCTTGACACTTCTGTAGTACTAAGATCAATGGAAAGAGGAAAAGGTCAATCATCATCAGCATAATGAAAGCTCCACTGTTTTTATGTCACGCTTGTGTCTCATCAGCAATTGCTTCAGCTGTCTCATTTCACATTGATGCCTTTTAGCCTTATTCTGCTTCATACTACCATGATAATAAATTTTGAATTCTTTAGCTCATCCATTAACATGATTTCTCCAAGTGCCCTAGGGTGGTAATAAAAACCACAACTCACACGATTCCACACTCAGTCACTGTGTAATCAAAATAAGCCTTCGTTTGTTGTGAATATGCATTCCCAAGAGGCAAAAATGAAATATTCTGCATTTAAAATGATAAATAAAAATCCCTGACATTCCGTAACTTGAACAAAAAAAATCTAAAACTGAAAATAAATGAATACTGAAAATCCATAACCCCGAAAAAACTCCAAATTCCTAGTGGGACGCATCCCTGCAGAGTTTAGTTCTAACCCTGCTTCAACAGACTTATGCTACGGTCACACTAGAGTTTTTGCGTGCAAAATTCTGTTGTATGGCGCTTCGAAAAGGGGCGGGACTAAACAAGATGATTAGACACTTAAAAAAAGCGAGCGATTGGTCCACATTTTAAATTTATGTCCAGAGAGGTCATGTGATGCGATTTCAGATGTCAGAGTTCACCAAACCTGAACTTTGCAACGCAGCTATTTGAGAAATTTGTTGAACAAGCTTGCATTTCTGGTCTGTCGCATTCGCATGCGTATGAATGGAAGTTTATGGGCCGAAAAGTCCAGTGTGACCGCAGCTTTACCAGCAGGTTTTAAACAAGCCTGAAGGGCTCAATTAGTTTGATCAGGTGTTTAATTAGGGTTAAAGCTAAACTGTGCAGAGGTGTGGCCCTCCAGGACGGAGTTTGACACCTGTGCCAATTAACCCATGCCCTCTGCTTTTGAAGACAAGTCCATCTACATTCTTCCCACTGACCTAATTCTGATATTATAGAAAATGCCATATGCTAGCTTTGTATACACTGTAAACATCTGTGAGCATACAGTATACACATTGTGCAGATACTGAAATATGATCAAATGCACTGTGTTTTAGGATACTCAAGACTTAAAAATAAAAGGCATGCTTACCTTTTCCTTCCGGATCTGTACGCGGTCTGTCTCTACTTTCAGGCTGGCAAGTTTGACTGAGCAAGAAAGAATTCACAAACTTACAATCTGACACTGGACATGCAGTTTCAATGTATTACATCTAGTCTTAAATATCAGGTAAGTTATCAACACTACTGACAGAAAATAAAGTAAACTTGACTTACCTTCTAAAATTTCTGGGGAAGCAGATGTGATGAAACAGAAAAGAAAAGAAGACCATATTCTTTAAAGTAGACAAAACAATCAAAATCTTTAACAAACAGAAAAAAACGTTACACAGTAAAAAAGGACACAGTAGTTCATCCAAAGACAAAAAAAACTAACAAAAAACAAACTTTACTCTCCCTGTTGTTATGTCTGAGGTGTTTGCCTACAGAGTTCCTACACTGCACTATTTTTGTTTATGGGAGAAAATAATGACACTGTCCCTAGAGGGGACCAATATTTGTGTAAAATTGTTCTGGTGGCATGCAAAAAGACTATAACAAGAAACTGGCTTAAAGGTTCAAGACACCCTTAAGTACTTTTTTGAGATTTTATCAGATTTGTGTGTGTTGAGCGTCAGTTAAGACAATGTTAGCACTTGTCAGCTTTATTTGTGGAGAAAACTGGATAATTTTGAGCTTTTGTCAGCTAATTTCATCTTCCGGGTTTAAAATATTTTTTGGGGCGGGATCAAAATCGGTGATGTAGCGCAAATCTGCTAGTGGAGTGGTTTCTCATTATTATTTATAGCAGACTTTTCCTTTCCTATTAGAAGACCATGCTTGTTAATTATTCATGAGAGCATGTGCTTTCCGAAGGTAAGGCAGACCTGCCAAGCTGTGAGAGACCAATGACTGGGTAAGACCGCGTCCGCGCATGGCAAGCAGTATTTAGCCGTTTATAAAAGGTCATAACGTTATGTGTTTGTTTCTATGATTCACAAGGTTTGTAGCATGTTTTTTTCCCCGCAATGCTGTTGGTTTGCAGCAAGCATTTTTGTCGGTGGAGCTGTACGAGAATTGGAGGATGGCGGACTTTGTATTTTATCAGTATAGTTCGTTACCATTCAGACACATGACCTATATCTGTGCTGTGTTTGCCTATTTTTTTTAATTCTCTGGATTACTGGCAGGGCTAATGGTTGGAATAGATTGGGAAAGAGACCTGCTGCACTGCTACCCACTGTGTGTGTATTCAGACCTGAGGATTCAGGAGGAGAGAAGTCCTCCTCATTTATAGTGTTTATATGGTTATCTTTATAATGATATACCAAATTGTGATTATGTGTATATGAAATTACAAATAACAAATGTAGCAGGGCATTAAATTACTGTTTATTTCTTGGCATTTTAACTTTGTAAACTATAAAATCATGCGTCTACTTGGTTTGTATCTAATTTTGGGATGCGTCTCCTTGCTATTTGTATCTCATTTTGGGAGCCAACTGACAGTTGTTCCTCTTTCTCCACCTGCTCTGCCAGCCATATCCACTCCTCCCTCTGCTTGCAGCGCTCCATGCCCATCATGCAGCATTTTTTGAAAAAATTCTGAGGTAGACTTTAACCAAAAGAGGGGGGGGTTTATGGCCCTTTAAAGACTCAATGTTGAAAACTAAGCAGTGGTTTGAAATAATTGAAGAAATTCATGTAATGGAAAAACTGACATTTATGTTAACGATGAAAACTGATATTTTCAGGAAGAATTGGGAAAAATGATTAATATATAGAGAATATAAAGACATCCCCATTTAAGTGAATGGTAATTGGAAGAGATTGGAAGGCATTTTTCTTAAAATGTGCATATTGATATGTGTATGTATGTAATGAAATATGTTAGCATGTTTTTTTCCTGTTTAATTATTGTTCTGTATTGTAAAAAAATAAACTAAATAAAAAAGTTATAAAAAGAAAATATTTTGAAGAAGGTTGAAAACCAGCAGCCATTGACTTCTATACTAATTTTTTTCCTACTAAAGGAAGTCAGTAGCATCTAGTTTTCAAACATTCTTCAAAATATCTTTTTTTGTGTTCAGCAGAAGACAGAAACTGAAAGGTTTGAAAAAATGTAGACTTTTGGATGAACTATCCCTTTAACAATGAGTTAATATTGTGCTTGAGCAGTGATGAAAAGCAAAGAAAAAACAAACATATTTCTGTGGCTCAAACACCAACGTGATTAATTACGTTCCTATGAGTATAGTTTGAATGCACTGTAAAATATTTAGGATAAAAATATCTATAAAATAAAAATATGTAATAAATATAGATACAATATAGACAGACCGCTCTCCTCTGTGCGTGTCTCCAGCTGTTCCTGTAGGTTGACTATTTCAATGCGAAGCCTCTCCTCACAGTGAGCTGCCTATAGAGATACATAATGTCATCAATACAATAACACACACCATTCAGTTCCTCCACACCTCTTTCGTCAAATCCACATGTACACCCACACACTCGTTTACCTCTAGTGTTGGACTGGGGGGTGGCAGGCTGTTCTCGGTTCTTTCATCCACGTCACCGTCTTCACCTTTCAGCTTGGAAAGTTCATTACAGACTCTCTTTTGTGAGTAAGACAGCTCTGCCTGAGTGGAGAAAATACACAACAAAAGTTTAATAAAGAGTGTGTGATCTCATCAGGGTATTAACTTATAAAAATCCTGCTAATGCTAGCTTCTGATTGGTTCGGTCACATGCTACTCACCAGTCTGCACTGAACAGCATTTTGTGACATGCTAAAAGATTTTTGTAGATCTTGAAGAAGGGCTTCAGAAGTTTGCACCTGAGACTGAAGCACTGACAACTGCCATAGACAAGAACACATAGATATATTAATATACAAGTGTTTACTTTGCAAGAAATCATCTGCAGACATGCTAGGAAATGCATGTCCTAGGAAAACCATAATATTTAATTATAAACTTTTATTACTATTATTATTATTATTATTATTATTATTATCATCGTCATCTTTTTTTTTTTTGCATAATTATGCCTCTTGTACATCATGTTATGTTTTGGGAGACGCATGTGGTCATTTCCAGTCAAAAAAACCTTGCTGGTTGAATAAAAGTAACACTAAGTCTGAATTTGTCAGGGGTATGAATAATTTTGAGCTTGACTGTACATTTAAAACATTTTAAATTAGTCTTTTGTGTTTTAAAGGTAACCTATAATGAAAAACGACTTTTGTAAGCTGTTTGGACAGAACTGTGTGTATGTATATAGTGTCCACTGTCATATTGGAGTGATAGTAACACAATAAGTCTTTTTTTTATTTCCTGACATTAAAATAGGACCCTAATCCCAGTGATTTTGAGGCCCACTGCAACATTACGTAGTTTTACCCGCCCAACAAATTGGTTGACAGACGCCATGTTTCCATAACAACATGTATACACATGTCCACAGAGCATATTTTTTGCAAATAAACTGAGATTAAAATATTTGTTACAAATCTCTGTTATTTATAGAAGTTTTATAAATTTAAAACGTTTTTAAAACAGCATGTTTGTAATGAGGACAGTAAAATAGCTAATTCTTAACCAATCACCACGGCCGCATGGTGTCAAAAAATGCACATAAATATGTCTGTACTGCAAACGGCATGTGTGTGACTCATTGTTTCAGAAAGGCTTGAATAAACTCCACCACAAAACAATGAAATAAACTTAATTGGTATTTTTAACTAATGAGCTGTATTTCAGCTCTATCACTGACTGCAGTTTATCTGATGCAAAAGCAGGAGAAGCAGACACTCATGTGGTGGGCGAGGAGAAGCAGCTCATTTGGATTTGAAGCCACAGGCTACAAAAACAGCTATGATATATTCACACAACAAAATGGGCAGATTCTAGTAGCTTTAATAAATAATCTGATGGGTATTTTGAGCTAAAACTTTACAGACACATTCTGGAGTCACCAAAGGCTTATCTTACTTCTTGTAAAGTGGTGAAATAGAAAATAGGTGTCCTTTAAACCATTTTACTTAGATGTAAAGCAGTTATTTCAATTTATTCCTTCATAGTTTGTCAAATTCTTTTGCTTTCCACATTATATACAACTAATTCCATTTTTAGAAGCAGATTCCACAATTTCATGGAATTCTTCATAGTTCTTGTATTTTAATTTAAGATTTTTAAATTAATAATTTCTTATTTTTTCATTTAGTTTTTGAAAACACAGAAAAAGCACAGAGCATTTGTTGGAAAAACACCATAAACTTTCAATTCAAGCATCTACAAGAACCTATGTTTGTTCTTAAGTACTTTCCAGGCCTTGAATTCAAATGTCTGAAATTCAAGTACTTTCAAGAAGCGTGGGAACCCTGCAGAAGACATTCTATTCTATTTAAAACTACCTTTGAAATGTTTAGGATTAGTACGTAGAAATAAATTAGAATTAGTTTAGCAAGGAAATAATAAAATATTCAATGAATCAATCAAACTTTACTTAAAAAACAATTGCAATTGTACCTATAAATGAATAAATGTTGTTCTTTTACGTCTTGTAAAAGACAAATAGTAAGAGTTTCAGTACCTGTTTTTGTGTCTCTGTGCTTTGCACTTCCAGTTCTCTCTCTAGTTCAGCTTTCCGTTTTTGAAGCTCTGTCACCTCGTCTTGAAACTCTGTAAGCTACAAATGTGCAGGAACAGATTCAACAAGAGACAGTGACTACATTTACATGGACATCAGTGATCAAATTATTTGCCTTATTCTGAATAAGACAATAATATGATTAAGGTGTTTACATTACTTGATTTTTGAATGTTCTTTTCATGATCCTGTTTTACATGTTATAGCACATAATTTGATTAACGTCATTGTCACCACGCTATCCACATTTCCTCTGGAGTTTCATCTAATTTCAGGTGTTTCACTTTTAATTTGTTGACTTAAACTGTAGTTTGGCACTTTCACTTACATTCAGGAACATTTCATGCATGCCCCCCATGAAAAGCAAGATATTGGATGAGAGTATGAACTGCTGGAAGAACGTTGTTTTAATGCAATGTGATACCGCACGCCCTATGGGAAAAAACTTCTGCATTTTCCAATGCGCATGTCTATGTTCCTTTACTGACTCAGTAGGTGCAGAGAATAGTGTCAAACAGCCGTGTGTGTATAGACTATTCTGTCTCAAAATATGTCGAAAATCCTACACGACGGTAGTAGTTTGATTAAGGTGTTTACTTGCCTGTATAGCACTTTAATAATGCTACTAAAATGGGCATATCTGTACTCCACGTCTCAACTCAATTTCTGTTTAGTTCAATTATGACCTTAATCTGATTAAATTAATCAAAAATGGCTGTTTACATGGTAGACTCTTAATCAGTGTATTGATCTCTAATGCAATGTTTAGCAAATAAGCTAAAAATATCCCATACCAATTACTTAAGAAAGGCAGCACTCATGAAGAGCTATTTCTATCTGATAAATGATTTAAGATCCAATCCTAATTAGAAAATTAATACATTACTTTTTAGTATTTTGTTAATTTCCATGACTTTGTTAATTTCAATTCCTGGCCACCACAATTTTACAATTCCTGATCGGTTTCCATGGCAGTGGAAAACTTAAAAGAAAGGCTAGAGGTATGCTGACTTGTGCTTGCAGCTTGTCCCAGTCAGCATGTGTGACCAGCCTGTGTCCCGGTGGCGGCAGGTAGATCGCTTCTGGCACCAGTGTTCCAGTGGACAGCAGGGAGGCAGTGTCATCCTGAGGAGGTGGATGTCGGGGCAGAGAGGGTGTATCCAGAGAGAAAGATGACAGAGAGGCAGAGTCGCAGTGCTGGGGAAAGTAGTCCATCATGAGGCCGGTGGTCTCTGTGTCTGACGTCTCTGCCAGCAGCTCCAAAGGATCCGAGTCTGACCCTGAGCCCTCATGATCCACACCTCGCAGGAGAGAGGAATCACCCAGTGCTCCATCATTAGGGGGAGACATTTCTTCCACCTTACCCTTTTTAAAAATTCCCTACATGCAAAATGAGAAGTAAACAAAGATTAATAAAAACACCAATAGGCAGATTTACTAAATAGGAGACCACAATTCAATGTAGATTGTTAATCAACAGATGTGGTGTTAAATTCTTTCAGTCATTCTACAAATCATACACAAGTCTATTACTGCAAAACCTCACATTGCATGATCTGTTTAAATACTGTACTACAATAGATTTAGCATCTGAAAGTGAAAACTCTAATAAATGCATAAGCAATAAAATTGGCAAAACTCAAACTAATTTAGGCCTTTTTAGTGCTAAACTTTAACTGTGTGCCTTAGTACAGGGGTTCCCAAACTGTTCAGCCTGCCACGCCCATAATAACAATCCAATAGAACTAGTAACTATAAGCTACTAAAGTAACTATATAGTATATAGTAACTATAAATTACTATTTTTTATCTTCCATAGGTTATGGATAAAATATAGTAATTCTAATGGTTCAATAAAATTAATTAGATTTTTGGAAATCACCAAGCAACCCCCCCTTCATTGTCTGGGGGTCCGGACCCCCACTTTGGGAACCACTGCCTTAGGCCCCGTTTACACTAATACGGTTTTGCCTTCCGTTTACACCACTCTGGAGTTTTAGAGCGCCAAAAACAGAGCGTTTTGGAAAGGCCGTTTTCATTTTAAAACGCTGCTACTCTGTGTCCGTGTGGATGAGGGAAAACAGAGACATCTGAAAATGGAGGCGGGGTGGCATGCATTCGCCTCTTTGAATAGGGCTTTTCCCTCAATATTAAGTAGCCTACACAAATGTTCA
>CAIGQZ010016425.1:14241333-14260283 GCA_903798205.1 Danio tinwini
ATGATAAAATGAACTGCCCATTTTCATTTTTATATTAACTTAACAGACACCTAAAATGTTGAGGCGTCATGTGACTGCATATTTGTATGACAGTCATCTTCACTGTATGCATATATACAACAACAAAAAAGCTTATAACATAACTGTCTCCTTTTATTTACATTGAAAATACAAAAAAAAAATACCCTCCCTTTTGCTGAATATCAGATTTAATAATTAATAATGGCCATTATAAATGTATAATGTACAATAAGTTTATACATTATAGGAAATAAAGGCAATCAGTCTAAATGTGCAGAATCAGTGTACGTGGTTACATAAATTAATATAATAACTTATCTTTGCGCTCAGCCAAAACACGTTACCTGAGAACAAGTAATAGATTCAAAAGACCAAAATCAGGGAATATGTTGTTAGATATCAGGGCTCGAAATTAACCTTTTTTTCTTGGTAGCACCGGTGCTCCTAACTTCAAAAAATTAGGCGCACCAGACAAAATTTAGTCGCACCCACTAAAAATTATGAGCACAGTTACTACACGTTTTATAATAACAGATGTATTGCATTTGAAATCAACACTAATCAAAACTAACAAATAAAAAAATCTGCATGCACTCACCGGCCCTGCATGCACTGCTTGACGTGAATGAGATGAACTGCATTAACAATAATAACTGTGTTGTTCTCACGGGTGGTGTCTGATATTGCACAGATGATATTGACATATTACTTATTATTTGCATATGTCATCTTAATAGCAATAACCGTCTTTTTATGACCTGCAATATTAGTTTCAGCTCAGTGAATGCATGCTCTTTAGCGGTGGTGAACGACTGACAGCATTGTGACGATTAAATGAAGGATTAAATAACGTTAGAACTTTTTTTCGTAAAAAAAAAAAAATGTGTAAATTCAGTGGCAAACACTGTTACCTGAAAACTCTGTCCCACCGGCTTTACGGTGAATGCTTTAGTCATTTTTTATAGCGGACTTTAAACACTGGAAGCCTTTTATCCACTCTTCGAAATATGTAAATGCTGGATTGACATTCAGAGATATGCCATTATTTGTGCAGTGTGTTGTTTCCATTCTCTCGTATCCAGACCTTTACGTTTTCGCGGCTGTAGCTCTCTGTCATCGGAACTGAGTGATTGAAAGCTGATATTAACCAATCCATTCGTGTTGTGTTCTAGCACAGTGGACCAATAAGAAGAGCTTGAAGGCGGGGCAAGTATTATGGGCTTTGTTTACTGCAGTAAGTTGACATGTCAACAGTTTTAAACCATTCCTGAGTGCTGCGTTTGGTGTTTTTAGGTGCAAAGATGCCTAATGCGTGAGTGCCTCCTAAATCCGTGCATGTGGTGAACATTTTGCTGTGAAAACTGGTCGCACGTCATCAATTTTATGCACTCGCACAAATGCTCCCAAATATATTTTAAGGGTTGCATAGATAAAATTTTGGGCGCATATGCGACCAAAACGGTTGCAATTTCGAGTCCTGGATATAGACAACAAGATGAATTAAATATCACGTTTAACAAATATAGTGAGAGTAAATGTTTGACAGTCTCACGTGCACAGCTTTCATCTGGGTAGATGTGCTCAAAGCACCCGCTGACTGCCTGGAGCTCAAGACGCGTGCATACGCTGCAGCACATGCCAGAGTGTGTGTGTGTGTGTGTGTGTGTGTGTGTGTGTGTGTGTGTGTGTGATCCTGTGATGTGCGTTTTCAGCTGTGTAGCAGACAAAGAGCTGTTCAGAAACACCAACATGGACGCGGATCGTTTTCATTCTAAAGTGCCTTTTCAAAACTAAAACTTATTAGTGTAAACAGGGCCTTAGTAAATTCTGACAGTAAAACAGTTTGTGCTATTGCGCTGGGTTCACTCCAAACACAGAATTAAGTACTCACACAAGTAAGTTAAATACTTGGAATCTGCCTCAAATGGGTCTGCCGTACAAATTTGAGCATAAATTCATGTAAGGTGAAAAACACAGTGGTACTCTGCGTTTGGAGTTTGTTTGTTTGTGTTTACCACCATGCCAGCTTCTGTGCCCATTTTCATGGCGAGAAAAAGTACAATGGAGACATTGATTATATTAAGGTTTTCAAATGTATTTTTGCTAAAAACTAAAACTGTATTTGGATTAACTCTGCTAAAATTCAATTCAATGTATAAACTAAATAAAATAAATTTCTCACAGAATTAAAACCAACACAATCCAATTGAGCATGCTTCATAGTTAACGTTTTTACACACAGAGCAAGTGGGAAAATCTTCTCCAAGAATTAGAAACTTGTCTGTCATCCAGATTCTACAATGGGTAAAAACAATCTGATTCCACCGGTTGGAAAATGTATAGAAGTTTCTTTTACCAACCCTAGGGTTCATTTCATGAAGTTTCTGTGTTTGGTATAAACTCAGCATTAGTTGATGGTAAATCAGGCCCTAAAGATGAAAGAGGAACTAAAGTACATAATACAGAAAGTGAAATAAGTATTTAAGAAAATCAAAGTGGGAAAAAAAATCCTTGTTTGGAAAACACAACGTGTTGGGCAAAAAAAAGGGACATGAAAAGACATGGTGGTTTAGTGGTAAGCACTGTCACCTCACAGCAAGGTCGCTGGTTTGAGTCCCGGCTAGACCAGTTGGCATTTCTGTGTGGAGTGGATGCTGGATAAGTAATCGGTTCATTCCGCTGTGGCGACCCCTGATGAATAATGGACTAAGCTGAAAGAAAATGAAATGAAAAGACACAAACCTTAGTGTCATGGGGCAGAGCAGCTCTCCTCCACTGTGCTCTCTCTGACTGCAGAGCAGATATTCTGGCTTCATACTGAGCAGCTGTTTCTGAAATGGGCAAAAACAGAGAAACTGAATATAAAGGAATTGAAACTCATATCCTGCTGCATCCAGTTCTTTAGGTAATGTTCAACTTCATGACATTGAAGCTGACTAATGGAAACTGCAACAGATTCAAAACCGCCTTACACTTCTGAATGTAACAGCTTATGAAACAAAGGAGAGTGAGATTTTAATTTGCAGGATGCAGTCGGCAGATTCTTTCATGCAAAAGTGACTTAACATTCTGTGTATACATTTTATCAGTTCATGCATTGCCTTCGAATTGAACACGTGACCTTGGTATTGCTGGCGCCATGCTTCGCTGTTTTAGTAACATGACTGCGGTTGTTAAATAGATTGTGAAAAGCGAGTGCTGCATGCAGAAATGGAGACTTTCAAAATCTGAATGCACTGAGTTTAAATGAACAGCCTTGAATCTTATACAGAAATGAGTCATATTACATTTTGATTACAAATACGTATATTCTGATGCCATGGCAAAAAGCTTTGTACTTAAATTAATGATGATGATGTTAATGATGATGAAAAAACCCTTCATTTGTCACCTACGCTTTTACATGCAGTGAAATTGAACCCCTCCGAACATACACCAACATCACACATTTCAGGGGAAGACAGGTCTTGAAAAAAGGGAGGCAAAAAAAAATCCCCTCCCGGACTGTCCTTAAAGTAGGAAAGTGCGAGATCAGGGGGAAAAAAAAGCCTCAGCAACAAGTACATAAACAAATAGACACAGACATAACAATGCAACAGGGGATGGGAACAGGGCAAGTGGAGATAGTCTGATATAGATGCCAGCCATCTGGTCCTACAGCTGAAATGTATGTATTATTTTAAATAAAAACATGTGAAACAACTTTCAATATAGGGCTGCACAACATTGGAAGAAATCTGATATTGTGATATGTGACCCTGGACCACAAAACCAACCTTGTCGCACAGGAATGTTATGGCAATAGCCAAATATACATCGTATATAGGTCAAAATTATTGATTTTTTTATGCCATTTTTTATGATCGTGTTCCATGAAGATTTCCTGCACTTTACATAATAAATGTTTATTCAAGCACATCATCACCATAACTTCTGAATTAATATGCTGTCGACAGTGTTTTTGTACTTTTGGGTCAACATTTCATTCTTATAATGACAAGAAATGTGTTAAGTTATTAAAAGCATATTGTTGCATTACATAGATAATACAACAGAATAAAGATTTGGAATGACATAAACCCATTTTATGTTAACTGGACTGTTGCTTTAAAATAAGACTGGAATTTCTGACCACTTAACCATGCAACAATCTTAAAATACTGAATGTTGTAAGTCAAATCATTGATATCCTTCTTGATCCCAGCATATGTACGCTGCTTATTTGTCCACTGAACTTTAAAGTGACCAAACATAAAACATTGCAACGGTTAATTTTATGTTTGTTGGAAGCTAAACATGTAATGTGTGTTCTTGGAAAAAAGGAAGGTGTATCTCAGTGGATAAAGGAATTAAAGGGGATGGCCTCTTAGAAAAGATAACCTATTTTTTTTAAAAATTCATATATTTTGGTCCATTTTGAAAGTATTCTATGACCTTTTGGCCTAAAGTAGGGCATGCGAGCCAAAGTTGGCACAAGGTAACCTTTGGTTTGGCCTGCCATGCCATCTAAAAAGAGAGAGAGAATGATGGGGAGTTGGTTAGGGCAAATGCCTTTGAGAGAGATTTTGAATTTAACATAACCTTTTGTTTCTTTGTTTAATTGAGGAGCTGCAAAAAAGCCAACTAAAATTAAATGTTTGATTTAAGTGTTGTCAATTAATTAGACTTTCAAAATGTAAATACTGTTACTTGACAGATAGAGGACAATGCACAAGACTTCAGCGAGCAAATTAAGGCAAAGGCAGGAGCAGCTCAACTAGTGTATTCTGCATTGAACTCCATTGTGTTATAAATGGGATTGTTTATGTTTTTACTATAATAAGTTGATTATAAAACGTTAAAAATGATACTATATTATTAATTAGTATGTTTTAAAGTAACGTTTTCAAGTTATTTTTAATCTTAGCAAATAAATTAGGAAATTACCCATGGCAAACTTAATGTAATACAATTTGTTATATTCAACTTTGTCCCACAGCCCTCAATCAAGTTTGGTTTTTGGCCCATTATAAAAAAAAAAGTTTGAGCATCCCTGGTCTAAATGGTGACTCTTTTGTAGAATTGAAGGACATTGAAGATTATAATTTTTTTTGCCTGAAAATTTAAACCTGTCAATTTGTATGACAACATTTAATTTTGGGATCAGTTTATGTTTTTTCATGTTTTTTTAAAAGAAAATTATTCTGTTCAAGGCGGTATTTATTAAATGTAAAAATATTATGTAATTGTTAAATGTTTATTAAAATGTTTAAATAACTGCTTTCTTATTGTATGTAGTTTCAAATGAAATTATAACTCCAGTTATTATTGCTTTATTACGGTTACCATTAATAATAATAATAATAATAATGACAATAATAATTAACAGAGTGATTTCTGAAGGATCACATGACTCTGAAGCGGAAAGAGCTGAAAATTCATCATTAAAATCACTGGAATAAATGATTAAATTAAATTATAAACTACTTTTGAACAGTTATTTAATAGTGCAATAACATTTCACAATTATACACTTTATACTGTATTTTGATTAAATAAATGCAGCCTTGGTGAGCAAGGAAAGCTTAAAACATTTAAAAATCCTACTGACCCCAAACTTTTGACCGCTAGTGTATATAAAAAAAAACAAAAAAAAACCCTCAGACCTGTGCTTTGGCAGCACATCAGGCAACTCCTCACCTCGCAGAGCCTCCTGTAAGGACTGAATCTCCTGGTCACAGTGTGTTTGCAGGTCCTGCAGCTCCTCCTGTTTGCTAAGCTCGCAGATCCTCGCCACGCCCTGCCAATGTTCCAGCTGAGCTCTGCACTCGACTAACTCAGCCTGCAGGTCTGATCCAACTTCTGTTTGAAGGGAAACACACACACGCGCACACACACACACGACTTTACAAACTCTGCTAACCACTCTCTCCCCTCCACTGTTTCATTTTTAAAGATTCTAACAAAACAGCTGCATTATGTGTGAATACAGGTGCGTGACAGATAAGAGACACACATTATAAAGCTTCATTAACGAGAAGAATTTGCCAAAAGCAGATCAACTGTAAAAGAGCTAGGTTTAATTTGAAGCTTAAAGCTCTTAAGGTTTAAATCCTACACACAACATGACAAATGTCTTATTCTGATTTTAGTCGCAAACACCTGTTGATTTCTGCAGGAGTTTTTTTCCTATTTATATTATTTGTGTTATTTTGTTGTTGTTGCTGCTCTTCAATAAAACAAAAGAGTGACCCAAAATCAAACCACGTTCACAATTGTTATTAATGCATATGTGCTATAATGCAGTTCGTGCACTTTAAGAATCAGCGTTACGTGGTCGGATATTTGCCCTCAGAGCTCAACTGACCATTTCTAGCTAATATAATCGCAGCAAATCTCGGAATGACCGCCAAAATGTGTTTACATCGACACTTCACACACACAGACTGTAATAATGTAGCGGTTGTTCATACCGTCACGCTCGTCACTGCGCGACGCGGCGGCTGCTGTTGTTGTCGTGTCCGACACTTCCATGGCTTCACGTCATTTGTCTCGATATTTCCCTTTGGTTTCGTTATTCTTCCCTTCGCCCGCATCCGTCTTCCTTTTCCTGTGTGCAGTGCAGCAGGGCCCGGCCTTCAGCAAACTACTGCACCAAGAGTTCAGGAAACAACTTTCCCCGGTTCAGTCCTGCGGATGTTACCTAACCATCCTCCCTAGAGTCTCTCTCTCTCTCTCACACACACAGGCTCTCAGAGTGTCTCAAACACCAGTGAGGACTCTAGAGTAGAGTAATGCGCGCTTCTCTGAGCTGGTCGAGTTGCTCGTGATGCTGTCTGGCTAGGCAGCTGACTTGATTTTGCGACACTCCCAGAGAGGATGTGGGCGATCCATGCGATCCCAAACAGTTTTATTTGACAAAAATATGATTTTGATGTGACTGTTCACCAAAACACTGCAGCTAAATGTTCAAGATCAAATGTATAATTATTTTATACATTTCTAAATTATTGATATTTAAGATATAGATCAGAGAAAGCTATTTCTTACTGTTAAAGGGTTAACCCCCATACATCTTGTTTTGATGTCCTTCAGAGAGGGTATCAACCTTTAATTAGGGTGTCAATCCACCCCAAACCCCCCTGTAATTCACACCCTGACTAAAACGACTAAAATCCAGAAACTGCAGAATGTATATTACAGACAGTATTTTATTATGCAGGATATACAGTGCTCAGCACAAATGAGTATACCCCATATTGATAATGAATATTTGTATCCATTTCTCAGTGAATATAGGCAATGTTTTTTGGTGCATTTAAACAACAGCTTTATATAAAAAAATGACAAGCTACAAAATTTCAACATTTTATATTTTTTGTTTCTCTTGATTTTTGCTCTTTTTTATATAAAAAAATAAAGTTCTTCCCTAACATATCAATTTAAGCTACTATTTTTGAACCATTATTGTAGGTTATCTTTTTAGATAAGCTCCAGATTTGGCTTTGTTACTGACTATAGTGTATAAGCACAAATATAATATTGTAAAGCTTCCTATAGAAAGTATGAATTTAAATGGTAGATTTGTGAGGAGTGTACACATATGCCGAGCACTCTATACCCTTATGCAAAACCTTTTCGTAATTGTTCTTTTTTAGACTGATTGAGTAAAAATGGTTACCTCTGTATTTGACCATTACATTTACAAATTAATTACATTAGTGATCATTTCATTATAAACGAAGGAGGATTTGTTCATTTACGTAATTCAGTCTAAATATTTCACATCATACAAGGTGAACTGGTTTGGTCGGTTCTTTACAAAAGAACCGACTCACAAGAACAATTCCATTTCATCATGTAGCATGGTTTGCCAGCTCCACACCCCATAAATGCTTAATATCATAGCATTATGTGATTCAATATTTTTAGAGAAAAAAGGTAAATGTTCAGATTAAATCAAAGCAATAGTTTACCATATTTTACCAAGGAAAATGTAATTTTCATTTTTGATTCAACCCGAAACACTAAAAACATTTTTACAGAATATTATATATATATTATATATATATATATATATATATATTTATATATATATACACACATATATATATACACACACACACACACCTGGAGAAAGTCTTATTTGTTTTATTTCGGCTAGAATAAAACAGTTTTTAATAAAGCAATTTTTTTCGATAGTCTACAGAACAAACCATCATTATACAATAACTTGCCTAATTACCCTAACCTGCCTAGTTAGCTTAATTAACCTAGTTAAGCCTTTAAATGTCACTTTGAACTGTATAGAAGTGTCTTGAAAAATATTTACTGTCATCATGGCAAAGATAAAATAAATCAGTTATTAAAAATGAGGTATCAAAACTATTATGTTAAAAAAATTAAATAAATAAAAAAAACTCTCCATTAATCAGAAATTGGGGGGGGGGGGGGGGGGGCTAATATATGTCTTTATAAAACGTAAAACTATAGGGAAAACATTATTTGGAACTCTTCAGTTTAAATATCTACATAAGTGGTATTTTCCCTCCATGTGTGTGTCACATTTTAGTGCAAAAATCTCTAAAGATTTAAGATAAATTGACAATTATGTCTTGTTTTTTGTGTAGGTATTTAAAATTAAGTGGTTATTTAAAGAAAAAAAAAGAAGTTCCAATTGGCTAAAAAAAGGGGGTATATAAAATGGCATCTATCTGCATTTAAAGGGGTGGTCTACTAAAATATCATATTTTAAACTTTAGTTGATGTGTAATGTAGCTGTGTAAACAAACAACATCGAACGTAATACGCTCAAAGTTCAATGCAAAGGGAGACATTAGCTTTTACAGACTTAGCTTAAAGTTTGGGGGGAAAAAAATACATCCGGGTGAGTGAGATCACAAAAACTTCAGGATACGCGAATTCACCACGCATACATTATATGCGTAATTCATACATTATATGCGTAATGTCATAGCAGAGAAAGCTAAAATGGCATCCAAACGATTTCCACAGTGCTCGTTCTGTTTGAGTATTTAGGCTTCCAAAAGACATGACACAAAGAGAGAAGTGCTTACAGTTTTTTTTTATTATGCTCCAGCAAATTATTAAATATATATAGCTAGCATTTGACAAAGGAGAACCTCCAGAATCTCTTCCAGTTCAGTGCTGGATTCGGCTAAAACTCATCCAACCGACGAAGCTGTGAAACTATGATTTCATTTGTAAAGCCAAACTGAAATACTAAGGAACTTACTTAGAATTGAAGATCTTTTTACGTACGTACATACATACATACATAAAACAAAAAAATAATAATAAAAAAAAGCGAGCATCTGGAAACTTCTGATAGGAATAAAATTAACGAGTATGCATGCATGCATGCTTACACACATGCAACAGGTCTCATCTGAAATTCCTCAGAGGATTAGGATGTTAACCTTGACCTAGTCAAGCATCTAATTTTGACAATCCCTGCATGTCACAAGAAACCAAACACATATTTATTCATTTTTATTATCATATCAGCAACAAGTTGACATAAAAATGTAGGAAACCATGGAATACAAAAGCCAGCTTCAATATTTCTATTAAAATTGACAATAATGTGAATAAACACCAGGAGTCACTAGAATCTCATGCCACATATGAAGAGCTGCTCATTCCTCAGTCATTGTGGTAATTTACCATACAATACAGAGCAATATAATGCAAAGAAAAAGGATTACATGAAAAAAACTGTTAATGCCAAACATGATATTTCAGAGCTATTCTCCTGATGTGGCCCTTCCATTATAAACCTTTACAGTACTAGTGTAATATTATGAGACTAAAATGAATAAAACACAGTATTGGTCCACAGCTCCATCATTAATTAGTGCTGGAAGACAGAGCTCACAGGAGTAACCAAGTGCCCTTAAAGTAGCTTATCTGTGTCCACTATGTAACAGGAATGATTAGATGCAGTTCAGTGGTACTTCTGTGTGCTTAATTCTACCTCTTCAAATGCTGGACGCCTATATTCTCCTTCAGTTCATATCTTGATCTCCCACACTCTGACGCAGGTACTCTTCGTAGAGTTTTTTCTGTAGAAACATACAGGAGAATCATTAGCCGAGTTAGTCAACACACTAGCAGTTTTGTACGTCAACTCAAATGCAAACTTTACCTTTTTGGTCTTGACCACCTCCTGGACATACTCCAGTTTTTCTTGGAGTTGTCTCTTTTGTTTCCCAGAGAGAGTCGGCTTAGTTCTAAATACGGTAGGAAGAGAGAAAGAGCTCATAAGTACTGTATAGCACAATGCTGAAGCTGTTCTTTCCCATAAAGTGACATTATATCGTGTTTGCTGCATGACTGATGAAATGTTTGATTACTATATACCAAGAATTCATAGTAGCTAGGAGATTTGACCTAAAATCAAAATCTCAATTAATTCAACATTTTAACTTAATTACGATTAATGAACCATTCTTTATTTAATTAATAATTTTTTTTGCCCTCTTTGCGCTGCCTACACTCGTCAATGCTACCAAGCTGATCAATCACAGACCGTCGTTGCAACGTGTAGTTACATTTTGAGAGGTCAGCGTTGGCATCAGTCACAGCGAGGGGTATGCGAACGCATGAAGGCTGCGCCAGACCATACACTGCGCTCAACACAGATATGTAAACAGAGCGGGGTCACATGACTCCACAAGAGGTAGGGAAAGTAATTGAAAAAATAAAATAAAATTTACCTGGAAAAATTATCGATTATAGGTTCTGAATGTCAATTGTGATTAAATCACTCAGCCTAACTAGGAGGATGTTTGACTGTTTCAATTCCACTGAAGCCAATAAATGGCTACAGGGCTTTAATTCTTTTTAGGAAATATATTAAAATACTTAACTAAAAACCCACACAAGGAAATTAAAATATATACACACAATTAAAAATGGCAAAAATATATATACACACACAAAAAAAAAAACAACAACTCAGAATTTCAGAAACATGCTGAAATAAAAAAAACAAAGATGTTTAACGTTTCTGGAAATACTCTGGAAATCTCAACTTGTGCCACACACTGGCAAGTTTTCCTTCTTGGTTGAACTGACCCTTTAACCTTGTAGTGTGTGGAGGGATGCACCAAAGTTTCAGCTGTCAAATAATAATTGTATTTTTGTCTGAATGAAAAAAAATGCCTGAGAATATGAGGACACTTTGCTGTGCCATACCATACCCCAGCAGTGTCAAGCTCCCTCCAGCCATAGTCACTGTAAAGTGTGAAGCAGCTTTAACACTGACCAAACCTTGGACAGTTGTGTGCGCGCCATGGTCAGAATTCTGATCTGTCAATATCCTGCTCATGTATTTTCTCCCATCTGATTTTAATGTTAGGGTTGATAAAATATGGTTATATTATTGGCTAGTAGGGCTGTGCAATTAATCCAAACGCAGTTCAGTTCTGCCACCAACTGTTTTTATTATTATTAAACAACAAAAGACAAGGACAAAAATCACTTGCCTAAAGGACTCTTGTAGCTTTAATATCAAACAAATGAAGATTAAGGCCCAATCCCAATTCTATTTTTTTACCCCTACCCTTGGCCCTTAAAACAGAGTGTGAAGGGGAAGGGCTTCAAATTTTACCACTAAGAAATGGGACAGCACAACAACACCTGCACACATCATCATATGTCATTGCGAGCTCTTAATGTGAGATCGACGACGGGGACTGCTGTAATTATTGTAATTGCGTTCATTTTTGGTATTTATCTTCAGGAAATCAATGAAAACAACAATATCAATGATTTAATGTAGCAATAAGCTCATAACTGTACTGTACATTTACACCGTGGCCATATTAATCTATACGAAAACTACATAACCTTATACAAGACACTACAAAAAGATCATTCCCAGCCACTAGACTTGTACACACTTGTAAACACTTGCTGCATCGGGCGTGCGGCACTCACCTCCACTCACACTCGTCAGCGCTACCAAGCCGACCAATTATAGAGCTTGCGCTAAGCGTACGAGTTACATTTTTTGAGAGGTGCAAGTCAACGTCGCCGTCAGCCACAGCGAGGGGCTATGTGTCCATGCGTAGGGTGCGTCGTAGCATACGCGTGCGCTTGACGCAGAAGTATAAATCAGCCTTTAGCCCTACACCTTCAAGCTAAAGAATTGGGACACCCCTACCCCAAGTGGTAAGGGGAATGTCTAAGGGGTAGAATTGGGATTGGGCCTAATTCTTACAGTGAAGATGCTTAAAGCAGAGTTTTTTCACTAGCATATTTTAATTATTTTGTATTTATTTTCTTTCCATAATTGTGAGAACCATTTAACCAGTTTACCAGTTTGTCCCATTGTGAAATTTAATGATTTTTGAAATGTATTGGTGTACTATCAACCTTATTTACCGGGAGAGGGGAGGGGGCATCTTTTGGACATATGGTAATAATTTGAACACCTGATAATCCTTTTAAATAAACCAGATTACAATTATGACCAAAATAATAGTTATTGGTTTTTCCCATAATCCAGCTGTCCTATTGACTTCAGCCAAGAATTTTCATTTCACATCCTTAATTGTCTGCATAATCTCTTTTTCCTCACCTGAAAGAAAAGCGAGCAAGCAGGAGAAGGATGAAGGACAACAGCACCAGTCCAGCACAACTGTACAGCTGCACTTCCACAGACAGGGACTCAAACACCTTCACTGCCGGAGCCTGAACACATAAACATCAGTGCGTACAGAGAACCCCCACCCCCCCTCTCACACACACACAAATGCATACATGTTCACTAACCACATATAGCGAGAGCACCTCTGTGCCACTGTCACCCAACATCAGCACCAGTACGTCTTTGGAGAGGCTGCCAAGCACCAGGACAACGAGCAGCAGCAGGGGCACAATGAAACCCATCATGCCCAGCAAACAGCCCTTAAAACGTGCTCGACGATTCTCTATGCTGCACTGCCTATGGGGAGCAAAATATGGAATGACAATGGTAATAGAAGACAGGAAATATGTGGTGAAAAAAAAAAAAAAAGACTGATCCTTGAATCAATTCTGAGCTTGGTTTTTTAACAGCACATGGAGCTGTAAGCTTTACAAACTACCATACTCTGCAGGCATCCAATTCCTTATGAATACCACTTGAACCTAAAATAATCTTGAACAAATTTAGGATAGTTTTAAATGAACTATGAGTGTGCTCACAGTGAGTTAGATTTACATACTTTTGTGATATAAAACCCAACTTGCATGACTCAGCCTGACACACAAGCACTCTTTCCAGTAAGCACTAAAGTGCATGGTTAAAAACTAGCCAATACAAATCATCTGCTTTTAAAAACAAAGCTTACAATCGATTAAAGACAGAAGAGAGATGCACTTTGACAATTTTAGAATCGATTTCTCAAATGATATTGCACCACAGCTCTAGTAGTGTTTTCCAACCCCGTTCCTAAAGGCACACCAAGAGTTAAAAACACCTGAATCAAATCATCAGAACATTAAAAGAGACTTGAAAAAAAAATTAATTAATGGTTAAGATAAGGGAGACATCCAACACACATACTGTTGGCGTGCCTCCAGGAACAGGGTTGGGAAACACTGCTAGTAAACGTTGTCAATCAAATGAACATTAGCATTTGAGCAACTATATAGATGCAATCTTATAACGCAGTACCTGTCATTGTCAAGCGTCTCAGTGACAGCCTCTGTGATGAGGTTACAGTCCTTCTCCAGAGAGTTAAGCGTGTTCTGCACAGTCTGATTAATTGTTTTCTCTATGGTCCGACACACATCATCAATCTGATTAACACACCGGCTGGGCTGATGGTGGAGATGGCGAGGAGAAATATTAGATTTTATTTCATAAGGGATAATTATTAAAGTTCACATTGAATGAAATAATGTGGAGTCAAAAGGTTTATGATACCTTATTAGGGTTGGGAACGTAGATAGTGGGCATGTCAAAGCCACACTTATTGAGTCCTGGACGTTTACAAAGCTCCTGCACAATCTGCATCATAACTCTCTGAAAGGACCAATAACAGAGTAATAAAAACACTGTTTTAGCAAGGAGAAAGATAAAAAAAAGGAGAAGCAGAAATTGGATATAGAAACAGCAGGAAAAGTAGCAACAACAGGAGAAGCAAAATTAGCAGGTGAAGAAAGAGGAGAATAAAAAAATAGCAGGAGAAGGCCAAAAACAAGCAGTAGTAAGAGAAAGGTGAGCAGAATGAGAAGCAAGAGAAGGAACAGGAGTAGAAGCAACAGGAAAAGAGGCAGGGGAAGCCAGATGAGCAGGAAGACAAGAATGAGAAGGAGCTGCAGAAGACGAATAGAGATGCAGAAGAAATAGGAGAATCAGAAGAGTGAAAAGGAGAAAAAATAAAAATAAAAAGAGGAAAAAGGAGGACAGAGCATCAAAATATCAGATCATATCATAATAATTTCTGATAAAATAACACTTAAGAATAACAATACTGAAAATGTAGATCACAGGAATAAAATGGTTTGCTTTTAAACCAGTGGTGGGCAAACTCTGTCCTGGAAGGCGGGTGTCCTGCACAGTTTGGCTCCAACTCTAATCAAACAAGCCTGTGTTGGATTAGTGTTGGAGCTAAACTGTGCAGGACACCAGGCCTCCAGGACAGAGTTTGCCCACCCCTTTTAAACCATTATAATATTTGTACATCATTACTTGTATTATAATATTGAATTGCAGTCAAGGTGAGCACAGAGAATTATCAAAACAGCAGTGTACATGCAAAATAAAATTGAGCGAAAAAGTGTATATAGGCGTATTTTACTTGTCGATCAGACTCTCCTCCGGCCTCATCAGCTTTACTGAGATAAAAACGGAGCCGGTCCCCTTGTTTGTCATTCAGCTTCTCGACAATGTTGAGCGTGCGCTTGCATAAAGCTTGTCCCATTGGGTCAAAGAAGACCAGGATCAGGTCACACAGCTCACCTAATGCAGACAGGCAAAATAGTTCAAATGGGACCACAAAAATACTATTAATATTATAAGCACTGTCAGAAGCAACTTTAATCAGTGCGTGTTAAACTGTAGTACACATGTAGATCGTGTATGACTACACAATAACACCAAGAACTGAACACACAAATTAATACAAGACACACACCGAGCCACAGAACAGCCTGGTCCACGTCAAAGGGATACTTCATATCTCCATCCACAAGACCAGGAGTGTCAACAAAAGTCACCAAACTGAAACGTTTCTGCCGTGAAGTACAAATCTCAGTGCCAAGATATTCCGACACCCCTAAAATTGAGAAAACAGCATTTTATGCACAGATTCATGGCAATTTGCTAAGCAAAATGGCTTTACATTTATTGCACTTTACAAATCTCAACAAACCTTTAAAGTCTTGTAGCGGTTTGAAGTGTGGATACAGATGAAGCGTTGCATTTCCCTAAAACCCAAGACAATAGTAGTCATAAGGGGTTATAGTCAAAGAAGTCTACATTAGAATACAGTAGTCAACATTCGAAGTGGATCAAAAAAAGTTTTGCCAAATTGTCCCAAGACAATAATGGGTGTTGTAAAATAGTTTTAGGACAACTTTGATGAAAGGTTTTGATCCACTTTAATTGTTGACTTTTCTTGTGACCTATCTTTAGGTTCACGTAGCATGAAATAGTGTGGAGTAATTTATTTTTATTGCAATAAAAAAAATGCATTAAAGACGCATGAAATCTTAATACGCGTTTTAAATTGTTTTACAATTTTTATTATAGAGACAGAAATACCTTATATATATATATATATATAAAATTAAATAAAAAACTCAAGTGACTGATTAAACAGCTCATTAACCACCATGTTTGGAAGGTTTGCCATGTCTACTTTTTATAAGCAGTTAGAAATAAGTTAGTTTAAGCAAATAATTTTAAGCTATTCAAGTTAAGCAACTTAAGTTAAGTTTGTGGCTCATTTAAAGTATTTAGAAGATTAATTAAAATCTGGTCAAGCTAATGATTTAAGTAGAACCCTTTTTGTAAGTTAGTTTGAATGTAAAATGTGGTTCTTTCTTTAGTTAATTAGATTAAGACGTGAACAGAATTTTTCATGGATACTCCATTTACAACTTGTACGGAAATCAAATAGCCAAATTTATGCCTCACATAAAACTACAATGTATAGCTCATATTTACAGTGAGTGACTCCCTCTTTCGCCCACTGGTAACAAAGCTGAAGCCCTGGGTCTCTATAGCAACTCCTGTCCTTTGGATATGCTCCTCCACATACCTGCAAACATGAATAAACAGTTTGAAATCTAACGGTTCTGTTCTCTGAGTCTCTCACGCACCAATTTGCATACACTGATTTAATGCATGTTTCTACTAATGTAAATCAGCCTACCAATTGATAAAGCTGCTCTTTCCAGCTGAGTGGTTCCCCATCAACATCACAGTTATCTTCTTCCGGGGAGGCAGCAACGTCACCCCAACAGTTTGAGCGATTTTTATTAGTCCTACAAGAATAAGGGATGAGTGGCTAAACAAACCAGACTAAATATTTTTTTAACAAATAGTAGAATATCTACCCTATAATGCACTCATTTACAAAACATGAACAACAGTCTGGCCTCTGGAGCACAATGTTTATGTCACATGATGATGCATGTGTGGGGTTTGTTTACAACAGAGAGGAAGGAAGGAAGGTTTGTATGGTTCATAAAATTAGTACCCACTTATCCTGTATGTTATGACCTATATAAAAAGTAAGAATAGATTTGTGTGCACAATCTTACTAGGGAAAACTGACTTCTCTCAGAATCCCAACATCGGAAACATGTCATTATATACATGACTCTGGCCTGGACCACAATATGATGTTTTAAAAAGTGCATGAGTATATTTTTGGCAAAATCCAAAAATCTATTGCACGGGTCAGTATGATATTTTGTGATTTATTTTATTATAAAAAGACCAAAACATATATTTTTAGTAGTAACGTGCATTACTAAGCACTTCATTTAGACAGTTTTAGTTGCACTTTCTTTAGATTTAAATTTCTCTTTTGAACTCTAATTTCACATTTTTGCAAATTGCTGTATCTTGGCCAAATAACATCCACAACAAATATATATATCATGACAATCTATACAACTATACTTTTTTTATTTATTTATATATTTAGCTTTCAGATGTTATACACACAATCTAATAAAAATAACATAAAATTTACTCTTATGACTGTTTTTCAATAACTTATGTGACAGTCATGAACATGCATAGGGCAGCATTGCACAGGTTGTGCATTAAAAATTTAATACCTTTGTAGATTATTATTATTATAACCTTTATTTTACCAGTTAAAGCACCTTGCAATTAAAAATCTTTTTTACAAGAGTGTCCTGGCTGGCACACGAGTTTTACATAAGTTTAACACTGCAAACAAAAACAAAAAAAATGAATAAATCATTCATTCATTCATCCATCCATCAAAACACACATGAGAGTTAAAAAAAAAACTATTCAGATCATCTACAGGCCAATGTTTCAAACTCCAAATTACTTAAAATATTTTTAAAAGCATGTAGTAAAACAAACTCTTTAAACTTTGTTTGGGGGTTATTCCATGCAAAATGTGCAGTATATTTAAAAGCCTTTATTTTCTATATAATCTCCAGTTCATTTATTCAGACCAATCGTTTTGCATCATAAAACCTCAAAACATGACCAGGAGCAACTGGAATTAATCTTGTGTTGCCAATATATTTTTTGGCTGAAATGTCTTTTAGGTAGCATTTTGTGATTCTCCAATGACTACGGTTTCAGCTAAAACCTTCTTTAAAGGGATAGCTATCCCAGAAAATCTAAATTTACTCACCATTTACTCTCCCTCGATTTGTTCCAACAAAAATTTTAAATCTGTAACTACGGAGTTTCATAGTATTTGTTTTTCCTACTATGAAAGTCAATTGCCACAGGTTTCCTTCATTTTTCTAAATATATTATTTTGTGTTGAACAGAAGCAAGAAACTAATTAAGGCTTAAAACAAGTGAAGAATGAATAAATGTCAGAATTTTTGGGTAAACTATTTAATTTCGACTGAACTGAAGGGGGGGGGGGCTGTTCTATATCTCGGATGGAGATCCGTATCTGAGGGAGAGTAATTTAGAAATCAGATATTAATACAATTAAACTTATTTTATTTAGTAAAAAATAAAATATATATATTAAACAAAAATATCGCATCTATTGAATTACACAATCATGACTGTAATAAACTCAAACAGCTGAAGTGCCTCTGGCAGTCTGAAGTAAATAGCTGACATACCAAACCGGCATTTTAGCTCACCGGCTACCGTTAGCAACTCTTACCCAGCCTTAAGGAGACTTGCCTTACCTTATCACTGACCAACCCAAATAACTGAATCGGAACGAAGCAGTTTATAATAAAAACGGTTTCTTACCGCTATCCGGGTCGATGTACATCTGATGGCAGTCCCTTAGGATGCGCTCGTCACAGGACACACTGCCAGACATTGAGTCTGCATTGGCAGCACTCCTGCTTTTGATTTTCCCGGACATAGTGATGTAAAATTGCGGACTCTAAAAAAGCAGCGTAAATTTAATAGTACACCAAGTAAAACGGGCTGATAAAGTACTATGAAAATAAAGAAATAACATTGAATGTTACTCACAACCGAATGAAGTTCAAATCGCCCCGGTCTGCTGGGAAACGCTGGCCACGTCACCGGTGTTCGCAATGCCTTGTGGGAGTTGTAGTCTTTATGATTGTTATTTTTATTTTGCGCTCTTCCGCCTTGTTTATTTATAAACCATGTCGTCTGCAGACCATTATATAACGAGTAATCTTTTGGCAGTTGTGCCCTTTGTACTTTAGAAGCTTGTGAAATGCGCCAGTAATTTATAAATCCAGTCGAGAGAAACTGACGATATGCCACT
>CAIGQZ010016425.1:14260683-14314851 GCA_903798205.1 Danio tinwini
TATATATATATATGTATATATATATATATATATATATTATTATTATTATTATCATGCTAGAAAGAACAAAGAACATTTACAAAGATACAATATAACAAAGAGACAAAAAAGGTTACATAAATACAATTCCGGCAAATTAAACAAGTTTAAATGAATTACACCAAACATAAGTTTTACATGCAATCCAATTATTAGTTTTTTAAGGAGTTCACGTATAAATTAAAATCCTTTCTGAAAATAAAAAGTGTTTTCTTTGAAAATTTACATTTATGGATATAGAATTTAGCCAGAAAAAACAATAAATTAATAATAAATTTACAATGAGAAGGATCATAGAGCATCCAAAGAATAACATTTTTGGGGATATACAAAATAATTTTTTTATGAAATTGGAAAAAAAAGTCAACCCAAAACACCACAGTAAGTACACTCCCAAAATAAATGATTTGGTGTTTTGTCATATTGAGTACGAAATAAGCATTCAGGGGATATATTGTTAATAAATTTAGCTAGTTTGGTATTTATTGGGTAGCACTTATCAATGACTTTGATTGAGACTTTGACACCTTTATTAGATCATTTATACATTTAATTAATAATAGATTAATTATTTTTTTCAGAAGAAGCAAAAACTGTTCCCAATCTGTCATCAAATATATTATTTCAAAAACCTGCTCAAGCAGGCGAAGAGATTGAAAAAACATTTAAAAATAAGCAAATATATTTGTTTGACATAGAACTAAGAAGAGTTTGGTCAACAAAAAGGTTTAAAAAAAATAAAAAGAATCTAAAGAACCTTTTAGGGCCAGATTTGACTAAAGGTATGACACAATCAGGGATTACACCAAAAACAATAGCATATTCTTTGCAGAGATACACACACACTTACAGGACTTCCTAACAATTTAAAAGCATATGTAAAATGTTGAGGTGGTTAGCAGTCACCTCACTGCAAGAAAGCCGCTGGTTCGAGTCCCGACTGGGTCAGTTGGCATTTCTGTGTAAAGTTTGTATGTATTCCTCGTGTTGGCGTGGGTTTCCTCGGGGTGCCCCGGTTTCCCTCACAGTCTAAAGACTAAATTGGCTGTAGAGCATGTGTGTGAATAAGTGTGTATGGATGTTTCCCAGTACTGGGTTGCAGCTGAAAGGGCATCCGCTGTGTATAACATATGCTGGATAAGTTGGCAGTTCATTCCGCTGTGGCGACCCCTGATGAATAAAGGGACTAAGCCGAAGGAAAATGAATGTAAATGTTAAAACGCTATGCAAACAATACCTATTGAATGTCTGTGCATTGAAATGGTCTAGTAAATTTACTTATTTACTCATGATAGAATTGTGGATTGATTTCAAGTGTTGTCTGCAATCAGTACTTTAGAAAAAAAAAACTTTTAAAAAGACAGTATACATTTTCCCTAATATCAGTGAAGATAAGAAATGTAAAATCAAAAACATGACAAGAGTTTTCCATTTACCCCATACTTTAATGTAAAGAATTCAGGTTAATGTAATACACTTTAATGGTTTAGCATTCAAAGAAATACTTTGCTACACAATCATAACACATCTGCATGGCATGTCTGCTCTAACATGATCAGATCAATGTCTCCGTACATGCTGCTCAACGTTAGATTATACTTACAACATTTTTCATACACAAAATGCAAGAAATAAGAAACATAAAAATGAATATCCCAATGACATCATATAAGCTGTAACTAAAGTGTCTTTAAGAATAGCAGTCACCTGTGGACAATCTCTACTATAGCCAATAAGTCTGTTCGCTCACACACACAAACCTATAAGCAGATGTTCATTAGTTGGGATCCCTCAGCGACTTGGTAAATTAAAAGATGAATTCAACCGAAAGAACAGAATTTGGAGGCATGAATCATCCTTTAAATAAACTCTCACTCACACATATTGCACATAATCCTCTCTAAGCCACACACACACACACACACACACACACACACACACACACACACCTTGCACTACCTTGTAAAAAAAAAAAAAAAAACTCGTTCTTTAAAGTAAAAACGATTCTAATAAAAAAAAAAGGATCTTCAAATTTGATCATATATCGTTCAAACCTCATCAATTGCACTTAATCTGGAGAATATGAGGTCTAACGTCAAAATCCCAACAAAAATCAAGAAATCTTCAGAACTGGATTTAAGTTGATCATAAGATATTAGCACAGCTTCTCTAAAGCATGCCTCGCACACAAACACACACATATAAAAACACATAAACGAAACAATAACCCAAGACCCCCCAACTCTGAAAAACTGGTGCATTGGGATATTGGTGTGGAAAAAGGTGCTCACAATAGTAAATGTACATCATAAATGGATATATATATATACACACACACACACACATAAAAAAAGAAAGCATATTTCATGTCGATCTTGAAGAAGCTGCAAGCGGTTACAGCAAGTTAAATACAAGGCTTCAGTCCCAGCCATTATCCTTAATCATGTGAGATAATTCAATTATAAACTTGCCCTCCTTATACTTCTGGCTCAACTCAAAGGCCTGCTCCTGTAGAGAAAAGAAAGACCACAAATTGTGATCAGACTGTATTGGGGCAACAAATAAAGCCTTTTGGCATCTGTTCTTTAAAACAATTCATACTCACGTATTTCCAGCCCAGTGTGGTGTGGCAATTCTCACAATAAATATCAGCCACAGCATGAAGACCAGTTAGCAGCAGTCTTTCTTCTGCTGGACCACAACCTACATTCACCCTAAAAACACAAAATCTCAAGTAAACCAACTATTTCACAAATCCTGTTAGGATCTCATTTTTATAAATGCTCCAACAGAAATACTAGCTTCAAAATAAATCGGGCCCATTAACAACTGGTATTATGATTAAGCACGATATCTATCTTTTGTTGTACCATATATTGCACCAAAATTTATTGCGATAAACTATATATTGTTATTTTAAGCCACTCCTTATATAATGCCAGAATGACAATATACAGTTAGGTCCATAAATATTTGGACAGACAATTCTAACATTTTTGGCTCTATACACCAACACAATAGATTTGACATTAAATGAACAAGATGCGCTATAACTGCAGACTGTCAGCTTTAATTTGAGGACATTTACATCTAAATCTGGTGAACGCTGTAGGATTTACAACAGTTTGAATATGTGCCTTCCACTTGTCAAGGGTATAAAAGTAATTGGACAATTGGCTTCTAAGCTGTTCCGTGGCCAGGTGTGTGTTATTCCCTCATTATCCCAATTACAATGAGCAGATAAAAGGTCCAGAGTTCATTTCAAGTTTGCTATTTGCATTTGGAATCGGTTACTAAGCTGTCACTATCAGTCAGACAAGCTATCATTAAGCTGAAAAAAAATGATCAGAGATATAGCAAAAGCATTAGGCATGGCCAAAACAACTGTTTGGAACATTCTTAAAAAGAAAGAACTCACCAGTGAGATCAGCAACACCAAAAGACCTGGAAGATTATGGAAACAACTGTGGTGGACAACTGAAAAATTCTTTCCCTGGTGAAGAACACATCCTTCACAACAGATGGCCAGATAAAGAACGCTCCAGGAGGTAGGTGTATGTGTGTCAAAGTCAACAATTTAAAAGAAGACTACACCAGAGTGAACAGAGGGTTTTCCACACAAGATGTAAACCATTGGTGAGTCTCAAAAACAGGAAAGCCAAATTGGAGTTCTAAAAAGCCTTCACAGTACTAGAACAACATCCTATGGACAGATGAGACCAAGATCAACTTGTACCAGAGTGATGGGAAGAGAAGAGTATGGAGAAGGAAAGGAACTGCTCATGCTCCTAAGCAGTGAAGCATGGTGGTAGTAGTGTCTTGGCGTGGGCATGTATGGCTGTCAATGGAACTGGTTTTCTTGTATTTATTGATGATGTGACTGCTGACAAAAGCAGCAGGATGAATTCTGAAGAGTTTTGGCCAATACTTTCTGCTCATATTAAGCCAAATGCCTTAGAACTCATTGGATGGCGCTTCACAGTGCAGATGGAGAATGACCCAAAGCATATTGCAAACGCCACCAAAGAGTTCTTGAAGGGAAAAAGTGGAATGTTATGCAATGGCCAAGTCAATTACCTGACCTGAATCAGATTGAGATTGGATTTCACTTGCTAAAGACAAAACTGAAGGGAAAATGCCCCAAGAACAAGCAGGAACTGAAGACAGTTGCTGTAGAGGCCTGGCAGAGCACCACCAGCAATGAAACTCAGTGTCTGGTGGAGTCTATGCATTCCAGACTTCAGGATGTAATTGACTGCAAAGGATTTGCAACCAAGTATTAAAAAGTAAAAGTTTGATTTATGACTATTATTCTCTCCAATTACTTTTGGTCCCTTAACAAGTGGGAGGCACATATGCAAACTGTTGTAGTTCCTACACTGTTCACCTAATTTGGATGTAAATACCCTCAAATTTAAGCTGACAGCCTGCAGTTTAAGCACATCTTTTTATATCCATTGTGTTGGTGTATAGATGCAAAAATGTTAGAATTGTGTCGGTCGTCGAAATATTTATGGACCTAACTGTAATAATATCACAATGCAAGTACACTCAAGGAACACGTAATATTTTATTTCAAAGAATATTTCACTAGCCATTTTAACAATTTAGGTATTGGAATCAGTGTGTGAAAACGCATATCCTAAATAAATAATAATAAATGTTAACAAAAAAGGGCAAGCTTAAAGTAACAGAGGCTGCGATATCAGCTACCAGATTTATTTTCAGCTGTCAGACACCCACATGAAAATATACTATAGTAATTTATAGTAAATACTATAGAGTTTTTTTTAACCATACTGACACCTCCATTAGAGATGTTGCACAATCAGCTAAAATGCTGTTGGAATTGGTTATAAGTGGACAAAATTAAACAGGTATAAATGAACCATTTTGAGCTTTTCCACCTTCAATTACTCATACAGACTTTAAAAAACACATTCAATAGGATTCTATTCATTGCATAAACCTACAATCTCCCTGCCAACATAACATGTTGTTATTATGAGATGTAGTCAAAGCACACCACAACAAGGTATTCATACTATGTCGTGTTTCACAAAAACACACCAATAAAACAAACTAAATTGATGTTGCCATTATAATCCTTTTAAACAGCTTGCCAATTTTCTGACAAGAAAAAAAATGATTGTGCATTGGTTTCACTTGGCTTTGGGGAGTTATTAAATTACCCAAATAGAAAAAAGGTTATGCAACAGACATTATACAACTCTGTGTCTTTGTGGAGTTAAGCAAGTACCTAATTAAGTTTGTTATGCCATTTTGCATGCTATAGACTATGCTTATGATTTTATAATAGTGAAAGAATAGACTATGCATCAGTGTCAGAATGAAAAATCCAGACCTTACGCTTAACTTCCAGTCATATTTCACACAATTTTAAGTTATTAACTGAATCCCTCGAAAGGCAAAAACAAAAAGCTTATCTTGAAATTTGAAAGCAGTACAACTCACACAGAATTGAACAGGTAGGCTCGTCCTTGACTGCCTTGAAAGGACTGCAAAAAGACAGACATGCGAGTCTTTAATACATAACAAATCTAGCCGTAAACGTGCCACAAGTCACACAAAGAAACTCACCTTAGAAATGAGGTCATCGTGATTGGCCAGGTGTGCCCGGCAGTGGACGCAGCTGTAGCGACGATGACAGGAGTCCAGATAGGCCTGGAAAGTTTTGGCCTTGGTCTGCTTCACCATGTCTTTGAAAAACAAACAAAAACAGTGTCATATTATATCTGCAAACCTTATTCTCATGTCCATATTTCACCACAAAGGCAAAGGCTACAAAGCAGCTTTAACACCCAAAATAGATCATAACTGGATTGCCTAATAGCTGTTCGTAGTTAGAAAGCATGGCATCAAATTCACCAGCCTGTAATGTTGTTAACTTTAAAGTAAACAAAATGCTTTGACACTAATATTATGCGTGTTGGGCAGGACACATAGCAGTCATTTTGTTTTTGCACACGAAAATGACTTTAATCTCGTATCCTGATTCATAGATAAACCAGGAAAAAGGAAACATCCTCATGACCTACTTTGCTTGGCTGCCCACACTGTAGTTCCCCCATATATGGCCCGCTAGGCACGAGGGTAAACAGGGGTGAGAGGTAATGGATAACTATGGTATGCTGTAATAAATACAGCTTTAGAGAAAATATTAATTTATAAAATATTCAAAATGTTTCTTAAAAATATGGGCAAGATATGCTAACGATTTTAGTTTCAGTTCATAAGTAATACACAACGTTACAGCACGGCCCTCAATGCAGCTGGAATCTCGACATACACGAATCGTTCATGCGAGTCGAGTGCTTTTAATGATTCATTAGAACAAAACAGATTCGCAATGAGCCACGAACGTTGATATTCAATGAATTTGCAGTACAAAAAAACATATTACGTTGTAGCAGTTACAAGCTACTTCACTCATTTTAGCAACAGGATATAGCTTTGCAAAAACATACAAATGTAAATTAATGCCAGCATTATTTATTATGTGCATTCAAATTATACGTAGGTTTAGATTATCTATCACAGAAATAAACAACATAATATAAAAGCCAAATAAAAATACAAATAACGAAAATTTGGTATGTCAGGGAACGCGCAATGACGTAACATCACAGCATAAAATAATCACTGAATCTTTTTTAACGAACTGTCCAAAAGAACCGACTCACTGAATTGAGTCGGACTTTTCAAATCTCGTGGAACAGCAACAACACACCAGACTAGTTGCATGCTAAATTCGTGTATCACGATCCAAATAACGTTAATATATTATACATAAGCAAGTAAATATAGTCTCTACGCAAAATCAGCATGATATACGCTCTTAAATCCATGCGTGAAGCCCTTTCACGTTAGGACCGTTTCTACTCCCTCCATTTGAAATTATTCACAGCAATGAAAATGGACTCACCTGGATGTGTGTGATTTCTTCAAGACAAACGCTGATCGCAGTATTGTCACCAGAAGGGAAGCGCGCTCAACTCAACGGCATGAAGCCTGCGCGGTCTCCAATCGAGCGCACTCAACCAAACAAACGGCACGCTGCGCTTTTCCTACTGCTCCCTCCTTTGTGTCCCTCCTGTCGACCTGCTCTAATGTGTTCACCGCGTTTCGTCAACAACAAACTTAGCCGTTTCCAAAATTCAGGCAAGCTACTGCGCAGACAACGTCTCAACTGAATGTAATCCGTAGGTTTGTTTACAGTATTTTCTGAGGAAGTTTCTTATACGTCGTGTGGCGCAAAACAAACCGCCGTCGACCAATCAGAATGCAGAGAGGGACGTCAAGAATATAGGTCAGCCAATCAGATGCGGTCTTTCCGTGCGTTTAAAGTCACCTGAACTTTACAGTTGCGTTAAAAGCGTTTCGACGAGTAAAATCTTATCGCTTTTTCAGAAGGGACGATTTTTGTAGTTTGCATGTCAATTAAGGCACGTAAGCGGTTTCAAATTAACTACTTATTATGAAACCCATCCAGAAGGTTTCTGCAGGTTTATGGAGGTAAATGCCCGTTAAGACCAATTATATAAAATATAATGAGTATTTTGAAGTGAACAAAAATATGTCACGTAAATTTATGCCAAGCACGCGTTGTAGTGGATTAGCAACACTTAAAAGATAAAAAAAAATACTTGAAATGTACCAAGCACCAATTACTTTTGTAGTTTATTTAATGTTTTCTTAATGTTTGAATATCTATTTGTAATATAATTAAAATAGCTTAGTTAAATTTATCAAAAAGCAAGATCTAACTTACTCATTTTGCATCTTAAATAGGTACATCTTAAAATGATGAGTGTTTTGAGGGTTTGGGGGAGTTTGAGTTGAGGGAGTTTATTGCTTGATTCTCCCTGAAGGACGTCAAAACAAGATGTATAGGGGTCAGTTCTTTAATACTGCAAAATATTTTTACTCTGATACACATTTTAAATTATAATAACTGAGCCTGGTTTCTCTCGAGGTTTTTTAAATTCTTCACTTTCGCCAATTGGTGAAGTTTTTTCCTCGCCGCTGTCGCCACTGGCTTGCATGGTTCGGGATCTGTAGAGCTGCGCATCGATGGAATTGCATTGTTTGGACTCTCAGTAGTGATTATTAAACCACACTGAACTGAGCTAAACTGAACTGAACTTAAACACTAAAAACTGAACTGACACTGTTTCAATTCACTATAAACTTCCATGTGAAGCTGCTTTGACACAATCTACATTGTATAAGCGCTATACAAATAAAGATGAATTGAATTGAATATTAATAATTAAGATAATAGATTACATAAATTGACAAACACTATAATGGTTCAAACCTTCGTGAATGCATAATCCCGCCAATCAGTCTATTCTTGGAAAAAATCTAAAATTGGATGATATAGACCAGAGCAGTGGTTCTCAAACTGTGGTACATGTACAACTAGTGGTACGCTGGCTTCCTTCTAGTGGCACACGGAGGAATCAAATGTCACATGTACATGCTACATAAATTGCAAAATTGATCAAAAATGATTTATACATAATATCATGATATATATATAGCCTATATTTCTGAGGTCCAGGCAACATTTGCAGGTGTTGATGAATTGGCTACTATATGTTTATACTTTACATTTAAGTACAGGAGTTTTTTTATATATATATAATTTTTTACTTTTTAGGAACAGTAACCCCCTTTTTTATTTTTAAAAGCACATTTTAATTCAAATGTTGCCCTTTTTGGGGTTTTTTTTTGTTTGTTTTTTTACATATAAGCACAGTACTACAGTGTTAATGTTCAGAGTATTTATAATGTTTAAAGCGGCTGACAATAATATTCTTAATAGTAGGAATTAATCTGCCATGTTTTTGAACTGTGCAGACCTGTAGCTGCTTTACTGGGCCTACTACGCTACTGTATTTCAATACCGCTTATGGTGGTACTTGGAGAGACCATTTTTTTCTGAGGTGGCACTTTATGAAAAAAGTTTGAGAACCACTGATCTAGAGCTTTGTTTTGTCACAAAATAGTTGTTTGTATCTACATTTAACTTGAAAGTAAAGTCAAATTTGATACAATATTGTAGGTCAGAATACACTAAATATCCCTCAAAACGTTGTAAACCTAAAAATGTTGTATTAATAAACTACATGTAATTAAAAATAAATACATAAATGACTGAAGCATGTATTACACAAACTAAATGAAAAACACTTATTACATATATGTTTAAACAGAAATGGTGAAAAAAGTTTTCCTTTTATTGAAGTCCGTACAACATTATGCAGTGCTATATCTCTTTATGTTCTGCTTTAAGATCTTTTGAAGGCCATAAATATGTTAACTGATAATTTAAAACTTTTTTTTAGTCCCAGAAACCTGCTTACCATCGTTCTATATAAAATTAAAAAGCTTTATTTAAGGATTATGTGTTTTTTTAATTCTAAATAAGCAATGCAGACTTCTATGTTTACTAATCCCCTATTGGGTCCAGCTGATGGACTTTGCACGGCCTCTCACAGAAGTTGGATAATGTTTGTTTATAAGCATGGGCAGGGAGGCGCTAAAAAGACACTGACTGACTGAAAACCACAATAAACATGCACTGATTATGGTGGGATAACATAGTAAAATAAGTATATCCTTTTATTATATGTGTGTTCCTGGTCACATAACTTGCCCCATGAAGAATCCCTTAAACCAAATTTCATCTGACCGCAGTGCTATGATTTATTGCCAACGTTAATAAAGTGGCATAAAAATAAACTTGGCTGCATGTTTAAAGACAAACAGCGTTAGTACAGAGCGTGTGTTTAACTGTACAAGGGTTCGTTTGTGTTTGATCACGTGGCTTGTTTGCGCCTTCTAATATAGTTTGATAAGAGGGTGGGATAGTCAGTCATGACTCCTGTTGCTCCTGCGGCAAATGCAGCATCAATGTCCTGTTCCTCATTACAAACAAACAGATGAATCTATGAAAAAATAAGAAAGAAATCATGTGAGGCTAGGTTTTTCTGGGAAATCTAGTTGCTCAAATCACTGTTAAGAACAGGAGGTGATTTGAAACCTGAATTCCTCGCGCTTTGAGGTGGTTGAACATCGCTTTTCTCATCGTCAGTCTGCCACAAAACGTGTAAAACACAAAAAACTGTCAATTTGAAAAATAAGGTTTACATTAACCGGCCACTTTATTAGGTACACATTGTTAACACAGGATTGGATACTTATTTTTTTGCTTTAGATCTGCCTTAAAGGGATAATTGAATTCTGTAATCATTTACTCACACTTTAATTATTCAAAATCTATTTGAGATTTTTTGTTTTGCTGGACACAAAAGAAGATATTTGGACATTTTCTGGTAGATGGTGGCCATTGACTTCCATAGTAATTTTACCCATTTTAGCCCACACTGGCTGGAGAACATAGAAACTACATGTCTTGTCTACCCATGTCTTACAAATCTGTTTCAGAGTTTAGATCACAGATATGGCAGAAAGTACACACAAATAAGAATAGACCTTTATGGTATCAAATTATGTCTTGTCTGTTTGACAAAAATGATGAAATATTTTACGTTGTTTTCTGCTGTGATCAGGATATGCAAGAGATCACACTGGCAATCAACTATAACCAAATATGTCATCTAGACTTACAGTACAACTGCTTTAATCTAGGAAGCTCCATTTCTGTAATCATCAATGAAGTTTGGGAATCACCCGTTGGTCTCCTCAGACTCATTTACCAGGTTATATGGTCAGTAGTTCAGTTTTAGCCTGTAGGCTGTAACTTTAGTTTTATTTGGTTTGACTCATTTTAAATCACTTTTACATACAGAATTTATCATTTCATTCCATTAGGCCTGTCACAATATCTATTTTTTGTTGTATGATATATGGCACCAAAATATATTGTGATAAACAATATTATTGCCATTTTAAGCCACTCATTATATAATGCCAGAATGACAATATAATATCATCACAATGCAAGTACACTCTTTCAAAGAGCCCATAATATTTTATTCTTAAGAATATTTGATTTAATTATAGTCATTTTAACAATTTAGTCATTGGAATCAGAGTGTGAAAGCACATATGCTAAATAATAATAAATGTTAACAAAAAAGTGCAAGGTAAACATGTAACAGAGGCTGCTATATCTGGTAGTAGATCTATTTTCAGTTGTCAGGCACCCACATGAAAATATACTATAGTAATTTTTTAGTGATAATTACTATAGTGTTTTTTAACCATACTGACACTGACACATCCAACAGAAATAGAGAGGCTGCTCAGTCAGCTAAAATGTTGCTAGAATAGTTTTTTTATCTATGGGCGATATAAACTGCATCAGCAAAAATGATTGAAGACATGTCCATGTGTTGTGCGATAAGTCGATATATTGATCATTGTTACAGGCCTACACTTAATATTGCAGATTCTGACCCTACCATCAGAATTTTGTGGTAAAAATTCTAACGTTCATGAGACTCATGGGATTAATGAGAGCAGGGGGTATTCCAGAAAGCAGGACATTGACGTATCAATATAGAATTAAGGATATATAAGCAAAAAAACTCAGCTTTCAGTCTGTCTTCATCAAATCAGGTGCGCACTTACTACAAGCAATATGATGCTTGCCTGTTGGGCTGCTGACTAATTGTTTTGTATAATTAGAATCTACTGAAGGCACGTGGAAAGTTTTGACAATGTTTTTGGTTCCTTTTCTGGACTTTGAACATCTCAGAACTTTTGCTCTCTGTGTGGGATGAGAGAGAGAGCTCTTGGATATCATCGAAAATATTGTAATTTGTGTTGTGGAGATGAATGAAGGTCTCGGGGGATTGGAACAACATGGGGATGAGTAATCATTCATCCGTTCATTTTTTTTTCAGCTTAGTCTCTTATTTATCAGGGGTCCCCACTGCGGATTGAACCAACAAATATTCCGGCTTATGTTTTACGCAGTGGATGCCTTTCCAGCTGCAACCCAGAACTGGGAAACATCCATACATTCTCACATCCACACACACACATAGGCCAATTTTGTTTACCCAATTCACCTATAGCGCATGTCTTTGGACTGTGGGGGACACTGGACCACCTGGAGGAAACCCACAGAAACACGAGGAGAACATGCAAACTACACACAGATATGCAAACTGACCCAGCCGGGATGCGAACCAGCAATTAATAACAGAATTTTCCTTTTTGGGTGAACTAACCCTTTATATCACCTTTCTTCCCCATCAGATTGTCCTAAAAACATCTCCATGCCTAACTAGACTGATTAGCTGCTCTCTGGTTAACTGATTAGATATTTGTGTTAATGTGCAGTTAAAGAGGTGTACCTAATAAAGTGGCCAGCGAACTGCTAAGATACGTTACCTTTCGATTAAAAAGATGACCAGTTTGCTTTTCAGAATCTCTGTGTCAGGTATGTATTCTCTGTTGAAAAGAGTTTATGAATATAGAGCTGCGCAATTGGCATGAACATATTACAAGTGGAAATATTTGATGTATACAGACTTGTTGAAGATTGGTGGGAAATAGAACTGCAGGAAACTCTCTCCAAGAGGAACAAACGGCAGGAGGCCGGTGTAGTAGAGTAGGAGCAGCTGTAAACCCCGCTTCGCACAGAACATATAGGGCATGGAGGAGTTCTGCCATTGACACAAAAGGAAACAGAGCTAAACATGTAGGAAATGACAAGTACGTAGGCTATTTATTACTGAAACAAAGTCTGTAGAGAGGATGCAACTGCACACGCACTATTTTGCGACAATTTTTCATGATGGTAGAGTCAACCGAGGCCCAAACTGAGATTCCTTCTCTGTTGTATTGCTTGACAAGCTCAGATATCTGAAAGAGATTGTGCATAATAATGTACAATATTATTGGATTTAACAGAACTAAACTGAACTTCAACTCTGAAAACTGGACTTTACTAGAACTTCTATGTTAACAGCTTTGACACAATCTACATTGTAAAAGCGCTATAGAAATAAACATGAACTGAATTGAATGTCAAGTCCTTGCCTTTTCAATCAGCACAATGTTATTCTCTTTCACCTCAATGTTTACAGCCGTGTGAGGAAATTTGCGAAAAACATCCTCTAGTAATGCAAAGTTTCTATCAGATCCAGTGCTGAAGTGGCCTGTGCAAAGAGAATTATTAAGAGTGTAAATCATCTTACTGTTAAAGATAAATAAAGATTGTTTTGATGAAAACACACACCTGTTTTGAAGGTGACCTCGAGTGTCTCTTTATAAGGTGGTAAGTCCTGAAAAATGTAAATAATTATTTAGAGACATTAACAACAAATCCTATGGTGGTGTTAAAAAAGACTTTTTTTGTTCAATAATATTTATTTATTCATTATTTGTATTTTATGTGCTAAATTGTATTTACAGTTGAAGTCAGAATTATTAGCCCTCCTTAATTATTAGCCCCCTGTATATTTTTTCCCCAATTTCAGTTTAACAGAAAGAAGATTGCTTTCAATACATTTCTAAACATAATAGTTTTAGTAGCTCATTTCTAATAACTGATTTATTTGATCATTGCCATGATGACATTTAATAATATTTTACTAGACATTTTCAAGACTCTTGTATTCAGCTTAAAGTGACATTAAGGCAGGTTAATTAGGTTAACAGGTTAGAGTAATTAGGAACATTATTGTATAACAGTGGTTTGTTCTGTAAAAAATATTGCTGCTTAAGAGGGCTAATAATTTTGACCTTTAAAATGTTTTAAAAAAAATTTAAATTGCTTTTATTTTAGCCAAAATTAATCAAATAAGACTTTCTCCAGAAGAAAAAACATTATCATACATACTGTGACAATTTCCTTGCTCTGTTAAAACCCCATTTGGGAAATATTTAAAAAAAGAAAGAAATTTCACAGGAGGGCTAATCATTTTGTCTTCAACTGTAAGTAGTAGACATAATCAAGTTATAGCCTGTTAACAACATGTTGAGCATAGAGCTTAAACTGTCAAGTCAAGTCAAGCACAGACTTGAATACCAAAAATCTAAACCAACAATCTAAACAAGCCATGTTTTATATAATGACCATCCTGTATGTTCAAGTTAGGGCTGGGCGATTAATCGAAAAGTAATCGAAATCAACATTTAGAACCTATTATCGATCAAAACACATTGAAAAAAGAATTAATTTTGTTTCCAAAAATGCAAGTTGTTTATTTTCGCTTTTTGTGTCAAATACGTTTTACTTGGTCATTAAATAGAGTTACAATAATCACAAATTCCAGGATTAATTTTCTAATGCAGAAACTTAAAAAAACAAACAAACAAAACAAAAACAAACACCCCAACCCCAGCCTGTAAGTATACAATACAGTCATAATCAAAACAACTTTTTAGTTACAATACATTGCTTTGGGGAAAAGAATTCCCCATGAAGTAAGAGAACAAAGGGCCCCAAATCTTCTGAACTTGTCCAATAATGCCTTTTAAAAGATATCTGGTTCGTTCCAAGTGTTGAGTAGATATACATTTTTCAAGCCATAGTTTAGCAGTTGTAGGATAATCATTTTTCCAGTACAATAAAAGCAGCTTTTTGGCTCTTATCAAACAATATGTAAGAGATTTCTGTTGTGCACTGCTCAGTAAATTTGTATATACAGAATGTTCTAATATAATAAGCACTGGGTCAGGATCTACGTGTAGATCAAGAACATCTGAAAGCACTTTAAAAAACTCATCCCAGAATCCCTGTATTTTATGACAGAATACAAAACTATGAGCTAATATTTTTGCTTTTTTTATAAGAAAGAAAGTGACTGTTGGTTTTAGGCAGTGTGTGTTTTAATTTCAGTTGTTCAACGTTGATGTTCAATAAATAATCATAGGTACTATGCACCCTTCATTCAGAAATCTCTCACTTGTAATTTGTGAGCACATTTACTGTAGAAAACCTGTCAGTGATCTATGAGGGCAAAAAACTAAAATTAATAAAGAAAATAATCGTTCATTAATCGTAATCGAGTTAAAATGTTCAATTAATCAATTGATTTTAGACCAAATCACCCAGCCCTAGTTTAAGTGGAGGTCAAAACATTTCCTCCTGTTTACCTCCAATGCGGTCATTTGTAATTGTGAACAATGCGTGTGACTATTTTTGGTGGACCATTTAACCTTTTTAAATCAAGCCCATGTTGTTTTTGTATGTTCACACGTATCAAGTACCAAATCGACTTACACTATGTAAGTATTACCATTTTGATAAAGAAAAAAGTCCAAATAAATCAGTAAAAAAATAATTGACAAGTAACAGAGGGCTAACAAAAAGATTGGTTAACATAAACATCTCTTCCACTCACAAAAGCTGCAATTATTTGATTAAAAATACAGTGAAATTGTAAAAATGTTCATTAAAACTGTTTTCAGTTTAATACATTTAATTATATATTTGTGTGATGGTAAATTGATTTTTTTACAGCCATTATTCCAGTCTTTCTTGCCAAATGACTCTATTAGGGTTATTTACTGCACATTTCTTATTATTATAATATTGAAAACAATTTTTGTGCTGCTCATTATTATTAGAAAATTCATAAAATTATAAATATCTTTTACTTTCAAACTATTTAAGGCATTGTTGCAGAATAAAAGTATTGTTTCTTTTAACAATCTGCTCCCAAGCATCTGAGTAGGAAATACTGCAAACACTGCATTTTTTTATTCACAACTAAATTTAATGAGAGATTTATTGGTAATAGCACATGGAAAGCAGTGCAGAATATCAGAAGAAAGTGTGAACCTTGACCTCTGACCTCCAGGTTTAGGGAGGAGATGGAGATGTCTTGTCCAGTCTGTCGCAGGAGGTTTTCATCATGAGAAACCATCACATGACCATCTTTAGTCAAGTGACAGTCCAGCTCCAGCATCTCTGTGCCCACTTCAACAGCACTGACACAGAAACAGGGAACACAGACAGACAGTTGAGGCGGACTAAGTGAATAATAAATAGAAATCTATGCTTTTCCTTATGAATAACTTATTTAAGCATAAAGTTAAACTTTAATATCATAATTTTAGACCATTCTAGTTCAGTCAACAGTAAATGAAAAGAAAGTCAATGAAGAAAAAATTAAAATATTTGTGTTTAAAAAGATTCAAGACAATCATGTACCAGATTGGGTTCAGATAGAATTATCTGACTGCTTTCCTTAATCATTCCTCACTCTATTCAGATTTGGGCCCACATTTGCAAATATTTTGGTTGGCAGAGAGCTTTAGTTTGTGCCCCAATTACCAATAACCATAGATTTTTTCAACTTTTGAATGATCAGGCAGAAAAGGCATCTTAACATTTAAAGATCTCTTTGTTGTTGGCTGTTTCTTGTCTTTTACCCAATTAGAATCTCATTTTAAAAGCCCACTTTTTCAGATATCTACAGTTCCATCACTTCACATGCAACAATTTTCTCTCTTTTCCTGCTCTTTTTGAACAAAATCCCATTGATCAACTTCTTCCTGATGACCCAGAACAAAGTGGAACCATTTCTGGTTTATATGCTAAGCTTTCAACATTATTATCCACTTTTAAAACTATACAAAGAGACTCCTGGCTACTAGATCTAAATATCAGTTTGACAGACAAGGACAGGAATAAGGCTATATATAGAATTTATAGATCCTCATTTGTGCTAAACATGGCCTTATTCAATTTAAAGTGGTACATAGACATCTTTCCAAGGCTAAGCTGGTAATGATGTATTCCTTTGTTGACCCCACCTGTACAAGATGCAAACAGTCAGCCATTAGCTCCTATGTTTTGGTTATGTCCAAAATTATCTGTTTTTAGTCAATTTTTTTTTATCTTACTCCAGAGTATGTTTAAAAGATGTTTGTTCAAATCCCTGAACTGCTGTCTTTGGTATTGTATATGAAAATAACAATTTGTCAAAAAGTGAATTGGACTGCATTGCCTTTACTTCTCTTTAGGCAAGACGCTTGATTTTAATTAATTGGAAACAATCATTTCCCCCTTCTTTTAAACAGTGGGCCAATGATGTGTTGCATTCCCTTAATTTGGAAGAAATAAGACCTCATTTAAATGGTTTTTAAAAATTCTGGACAAAAAAATCGAAAAATACTGTCAATGGAAAGGAGTAATTAGAAAAACTGACCAGTCATAACAAAACAAACAAAAACGAAAAAATGCTTTTATGTTTTAACCCAAAGTTGGGTCAGATATGGTCAAACCCATTTGTTAGGTATTTGAATGGAAAAAAAAGTTATCCATTAAATCAGTCCATATTTGACCCAATATGGGGTTAAAACAATTTGAAATCACTAAAGGATCTGAGTTGATCTAATCTGAAGTTTTTAATTAAAATTATTCTTTATTATTGTAATCATTTATCATCAGTAGACATCTTTGGAATTATCACTCAATTTTTTATCAATTGCTAATGTGTTATTTATATTATCCATTTTCAATATTTCTTTACTATTACACTCTAAAACAAATGCTGAGTTTGTGTTAACCCACCGTTGGGTCAAATGTGGACAAACAAAATATTGGGTTAGTTTTTTATAAAATTTAAATTACATTTTTAACCCAGATGTTGGGTTTTTCCATATTTGCCCATTGGGTTAAAACAACCTAGATTTTTTTGGGCAAATTTTCCCAATAGTATCTGGATGCAACCTTTATGATGCAAGCTGAGATTGCAACGCTCAGAAATGTAATGTCAGACACAATGCACTCAATGGAGCTAGTGACGTCACTGTTAGGGTAAGGTTAGGGGTGGGGTAAGGTGAGCCCATTCAAAAGCATTGCATGCAGCTCAGATTGCATCTGCACCAAGTCTGCAGCCAGACCCCTCTCAATTTTCCTCCTTTCCTCATTGTTATATATGTGGTGTAATTGCTTGGTTTCAAAGGACACTTGTCTAAAAAAGTAAGAGATCAATAAAATGTTTTAATTTTTTACACCACAGAATGATTGCATTATTTTCCATTGAGATTTCTTGTAATTGTGGTATAAACACTTGTTAAACTTGTGCTGTCTGAGCATCAAAACCTATGCAACGAAGATTATTCAATAAAATCTTTATCATAGTTACATACTTTGCTTCATTTTGCATACACACGTAATTACTTTTCAGTCAACTTCTTCGCTGAGAGAAGTTTTGAGTACTAGACACTCACTGTGTGAAGGCCTCTATAGTGTTCTCGATCCTTTCACCAGAACCTGGGGACAGGGAGCAGGAGGTCAGACAAACAAACATATCCATTCCCCAAATCACTCCCTCGGTCACACATTAACCAGCTTTATACATGAGCAAAACATTCACACATGCTGCCACAGACACAACATTAGCCAACACTGTTCATTCAGGTTTATGGAATAACCTTTTCAGACGTCAGACGAATTCAGACTTCCCTGGATTTCTGAATATATGACTGAAATATGCATTTATGGCAAATCAGAACGTTTAAAGCTTTCAATGTTGTATGATTAAAGGGCTAGTTCATGCAACAAAAGAAAAGAAAGTTCTTCATTTACTCACCCTTACCTGGTCCAAAATGGTTTAATTTTCTTTATTCTTTTAAAACACAAAGAAATACATTTTGAAGAAACCTGAAAACCTGTAATCATTGACCTAAAACACAGTGGATATAGGTTTTCGGCTTCTTCAAAATATCTTCTTTTGTGTTCAACATAAAAAAGAAACTTACAAAGGTTTAAAATGGTGAGTTCATTTTCAATTTGGGTGAACTATGCCTTTAAAGGTCCCATGAAGTGCTTTGAAATATGCATTTTTATTCAATGTTTGACATAATCTCAACCCAAAGAAACACGTAGAGAGGGTGGGACATAGTGTAGCTCCTCCCTTTTAAAAAAACAGCCAATAGCATTTAGTTTTATCACGGCTCTGCCGGTGAGACTGGTTGAGATCAAGCGCATCAAGTGAAAACTGGTAAAGTCTAGATAAGGTACAGCATCAATATAGCAACAGTTTTTGTATATAACAATAATTAATATTTTTACTGTACTGTGAAGGTTGGGCAACTGGAAAATTTAATAAACAATTTAAATAATTCTCGTTAACTTCTAGCAACAACCATGAAAAGAAAATGAGAAGTGTATTGAAGGGGGTGGGGCTTGTCAGATACTAGAGAGAAATTGATTAGTTATGATTTGATGAGAAACTGAAGTATGAGGTGACAATAAAACCGTTCATTCATTCAGGCGGAATTGAAAAACTACAAGTTTTAAATGTTCAAAATATCAGTTTTATATCTTTTATATGTGATTTTTGGAGCACACTAGCTTATAGATATCTTAAAAATGAACAATTCTGATGCTAACATCTAAAACTTTATTTTAATTTCATGGGACCTTTAATTCTCTGTCATCCATTGAGAAACAAGAGCAGGGAGAAGCATTTTGATTAATTTTAAAGATAACAGTCAGCTGTAGCGTTACAATTATGAATAAAACGTTATATGGGTCAAATTTTCAGAGATGTACCTCCTCTGTGAGAGATGTGTGTGCATCGGAAAGCGGTCTGCTTCATCTTGTGGAGAATGTGCGGGTTCTTCAGGAAGTAGAGTGAAGTGAGCGCGTAGCCCCCTACCGCCGGTAGCAGGTAGTACAGGCAGCTCGCCATATTTCCCAAAACAATGAGGACGATGAAGACTCTACGCAGAAACTCAACTCTGACCTTACAAAAAAGATAGAATTTTGACATTTTAAACATTTTTATTATTGAAAAGTATAATAATTATAATAATAAAAACACGAAAGTGTACTAGAAAACAGCCCCCCAAAAAAAATATATATATAACATAATTATAAATATATATTTTTGTTACTTCCAGAGAACCTAAAAGTTTACTTCTATATTCATATTTTTAAGTTAATTTCAACATATTTAAAACAACATTTTTTATTAAAATAAAGAAATAAACATGGAAAATGAATGAAATAGATTTAAATATATATATTCATCACCATCATTTTAGTTAGATGGGTAAAGAAGTTTTACTATTCAAGACAGACACCAGATACTTCACAAATACAAAAACATAACATGCACATATGAGAGAAGCATTGCTTGTGAAGATATTTGGTTATTTTTCAGAAAACTTTTAAGAACATTCAACATTGTATGGCAGTCTTTTAGTTTTCTGGTTATATTGTAGGTTTTTCTTTTTAAATGCAACAAAGTGTAGCAGATGTTTCAACCAATTAGCCAGTAAAATGCACAATCATTATATCCTGATAACGACAAACCTACAGGATAGAATTGATTTTAAGATGATTGTGGAAATTAGTGTTGGGGCTTTTTGTCAGAATGTCCTAATTATCTTATATTTCCAGATAAAATGTTTATTTATTCTTATATAGGCTTCTACAATATATATCTGAGGTGTTTTGTAATAAACAGTTTTTTTTCCCAGGGAATAATGTTTCTAAAGAAGCTGTTGACATGGAATTAAACCAGATTTTGGTAAAGACCCAAAACAATACAAACATAAAAATCTGAAAAATCAGTTGATTAATAATAATGGATTGACAAGGAGAAAGTACTGAACTACTGAAATGTATGTAATACTTAAAAGGCTTGTTTGGTAATGGCAGCTTAAAGGTGCCTCTCATATAGAGAATGAAGTCGCGTGAATTGCTCAGGTGTGATTTTTTTCTCAAGACTTCAACCGAGTGTAAAAATCTTGATGGTTCTGTGGGTCTCGTCTATCAAATTTGATCTTTATTTTGTATTTTCTATTGGATTCATGCCAGGTGATTGACTAGGCCATTCTATAGCTTTATTTCTTTTCTTTGAAACCATTTGAGAGTTTTCTTGACTGTGTTTTGGATCATTGTCTTGCTGAAATGTCCACCCTGATTTCATCTTCATCATCCTGGTAATGCAGATGTTGGACTGCAGCAGCTAATATTGATTTTACAATGAGGAAGGACAGAGGGTTGCTGAATAACTACTGAGAGACTTCAGCTGGTGTCTGGGCTTTCACTGTCTTTATACACCTTTCTTTCTTCATGTGTTCAAAACTTTTTCCCTCTGTCATTTCATTTTATTATACATAACTTAAGTTGTAAACTAATTAGTTTTGTTTTCTTTATGTGGATTTCTTTGGTTGTTACCAACATCCTGTACAAAAATTCAAGTCAACTTTCGAAATCACACCTTTAGAAATATGTTTTTTTTTTTCTGAAAAATGGTGACATGTTTAATCTTTATTTTCCCCATTGACTCAGATGATAAATGTAATAAAAAGTAATAAAACATAAATATGAATCATAAGATAAATAAAATTGTAAAGCCAAGCTAGAAAAGCATAATGCAGTTAACAAAAATTCTGATAAAAAATAATGACTGTTCAACATTTTTACCATGATTTACAGAAGACACCAAAATATCAGTACAACAGTTTACCAATTTTATCATGCATTTTATAGCCACAAATCACTTATTCCTTCAATTCTTAGTTAGATCATGAACCTAATTCACTAATTTGTTTTTGTTTTAATAATTATTTGTGTACACTGTAGAAAAAATATTCTAGCTGCATTAATCTTTGAAAAAATATGAACTTGTCGTCTAAACCTACATCAATCAAACTGCCTAAAAATATTTAGTTAAACTTTGTGTAAAGTACTAAAAATAGTTGAAACCTGATTAACTTAAGGTAAAGTAACATAAAAACATTTGAAGAGATCAGATGCAAAAACCTCTAGGTGCCATCTGGAATTTTCTTCTACACTCTCAGAAATAAAGGTACACGAATTGTCACTGGGGTGGTACCTTTTCAAAAGGTACAAATTTGTATCTAAAAGGTCCATATTAATACCTCAAGGGTACATATTGGTACCTAAAAAGTACAAAAACGTTCCTCTTAAAATTTTTAGGCACTAATATATACTTTTAAGGTACCAATATGGACCTTTTAGTATTATTATGGACCTTTTAGTATTATTTAGTATTACAGAAACTGTTAATTAACGGATTTTTTTTTACAGTGCAGACATAAAGCAACAAGTGCAAACAGGAACATACGGTTTCATTTCAATGATGAACTGAATAATTACTTGCATCATGAACTTACCAAGACTCCCTGCAGTTTAGTTATTCCAAGATATCTGCACCTGTCTTCAGTGCTGATGCCAATGTCTTTCCTTATCTTCTCCTTCTCTCGTGTTTCTCCTTTACAGTTGCTCAGCCACTCCCTTGTCAACCTTCACCTGGCCAATACCGATCACATTACTTAGAAATGTTGCCCAATAAGTGCCAACTCAAAACTAGACTGCAGTGCAAAGGCTCCTCTGTTCCTCTCATTAAAATCTCAAAAACACTTGCACTACAGACTCAGACCTCAACAATGGAATCTTTCTCACTAGTTGTGTGTTTCAGTAACGAGTCAGTCATTGATAGCTGCACTCTTTGTCATTTCATGTCCCCCCCTCCTTTGTGGAGACAAAGGCTGTTTTGGAATGCAGTTTGTTTGACTTTTGAAGTGTGTGCTCATGAGCAGGTATGGCTCAGTTTTCACAGGCCTCACAGGACAAAATGTGCAATAGTGGTTAAATCATTTCTGCTCTATAATTATTTGTTCTCTTGTTGTAGTTAGAGGGAAATCAGTGTGGCCAAAATATTAAAACAAGGGAGCAAAGAGAGTTGTTGGAGCACATTCTTAAAGGGATAGTTCAGCTAAAAAATGAAAATTCTGGCATCATTTACTCACTGTTACTTGTTGCGAACCAGTTTGAGGTTTTTCATAATTTTTTCTTCTGCTGAACACAAAATGAGATGCATTGAAAATTGTAACCATTGACTTTCATAGAGTTTCTTACTATGGAGGTGAGTGGTTACAGGTTTCCAACATTCTTCAAACTATCTTTAGGGAAAAAAATGATAAGTAAATTATGGCTAAAAGGAGAGAGCGATATAGAAGAAACATTTTTGGTTATCAAAAGTAAGCTTTAGTAAGCATTTCTTAATTAAAAAAACAACAACACAGTTTTTTTTTTTAACTTTTGTTATCTGAATAGTTCTGTTTAAAGTTCACTATGGAGCCATCAATGCACTCAAAAAATTAACTCATTGGATGAACTGAATTTATTTGAAGGCAGGATTTCCATCCAATAAATTTGTTAGGCAGCAACTAAAAAAAACTATTTACACAATTAAATGCAATCCAGTTGGTCTAACATGATTTTATCAAATAAAAGATTAAATACATTTGTATTTTTATTTCACAACTCAAAGCTCTGATAATATCATGAATCTCTATTATGTGTTGCACATTTCTAAGTTCTTAGTTTTATTTAAAGTTATTCAATTCAATTCATCTTTATTTGTATAGCACTTATACAATGTAGATTGTGTCAAAGCAGCTTCACATGGAAGTTTATAGTGAATTGAAACAGTGTCAGTTCAGTTTTCAGTGTTTAAGTTCAGTTCAGTTTAGCTCAGTTCAGTGTGGTTTAATAATCACTACTGAGAGTCCAAACACTGAGGAGCAATTCCATCGATGCGCAGCTCTACAGATCCCAAACCATGCAAGCCAGTGGTTATCCTAAATAAACTACAATAGCTATTTTAAGCATATTTCATGAGTTACATATACAGTTGATTGAGTTGATTCATACTCTATAAATTTCTTTCTGAAGAATTGTGAAAAAACTGCCATTGACATCCACAGTAGGAACAAAAAAACCAAAATAGAAGTGAATGGCTGTTTTTTCCAAAAATTCCTCAGTATTTTTTAGTTTGTGTTCAACAGAAGAAAGAAACAGGTTTGGAACAAGAGGAGGGTGAGTAAATAATGACACAATCCCTATAAACATGCAATTCATCACATCACTACACTTAGTTTTGCAGCAATTCCATAGAAGATCTGGATTCCTCAAAGAACATTTTAGGAAAAAGCTCCTCAAAGAGCCACTGTCTATAGTGTAAAGACCATTTTCATAAAGAACCTTTTGCGGAATAAAAATGTTCTTCATGAAACCATCAATGCCAGTAAAGACCCTTTATTTTCAGTGAAAATAAAGGAAAATGACAGCAGGACAGCACATGGGGCTGCTGTTGTCGTTTCTGTATCACTGCAACAGTTGGTGATAAGTATAGATGAGGATGCTCAGTATGCATGTTTTCACACATTTCAGTGCTTAGCAAAGGCTTAATGTGGGATAAACGTGAACTCACAGCAATGCACACACAACAAATGTAAACACGCTGTCGGTGCTGCCCGTCAGCAGAACACTTTGGGTTTCTATTGTTCTGGTTTTGTATAGATTCGCTGAGAGACTGTTAGCCAACAAACAAAGGGAGGCAGAGACAGATGGAACGTGGGGCTGAGAGATAATAATTTGCATGTTTTTTGTTATCGTTGTACAGGCAAACTGCTTTAATTAAAACCATTGAATCACCTCAGTTTAGTTACAACAAAACTGCAGTGAATCAGTGTATTAGGTTACAGTTTTTCTTCAGTGTTTGATTCAGGCGTACTAAAGTGCAAACACACCCAAAAGAGTTTGATATGTTTTCAAGAGCCTTCAAAATGCCTCGCAGCCAAATTCTCGAGCCGTGCTGAAACATGTTGATGAAGCAGAGGAGTGGTACAACTGGACAAACTACTTTGTGAAGAGAAAAGTAAACGTCTTAAAACAAGGAGTGGAACCTGAAGGAAAATATTAAGTGGATTCATTAGCCATAAAATAACTAAACATTAACCTGGAAGAAAGCTTAGGCTTGGGTTATAACTTGACGTGGATATCCATGCTTTATTTTTCCATCTAAAATTCAGTAGCTTTTGATTGCTATAATGCTATTCCTCCTCTACAGGAAAGCAGAAACAAGTTCCATCTGGAAAAACTAATAAAGGCAAATGACAGTGACACTCTAATTCACAGTAGGCTACACAATACATGGAACAAATCCTCCAGCTATTCATGAAGATCATAATCTGGTCTTTATTAACTACACAAGATTGTGATTACATATACAACATATTGTTAATACCCTTAAAAAGAGAAAAGATAATTATGATCTAATGCTAATGCTAAAAATATGGGATAAATGAGCACATTGCTATGTTTACATGTTATATTTGAAAACAAACCTGCATGTGAACAATTCTGTTGTACTACAAAATATTTTTAATAATAATGTATCAATCTCAATGCATTACTTATACCATTAAGTTTGTAACAATATGTATTAATCTGTGACAACAGTGTTCATTAATTCATGTTAGCTTTATTAATACAAGTAAAGCATTTTTTCATGTTACTTAATGCTCATTGTGAAGTTACTAATTTTATACATAAAACTATAAACTCTGTATAAACTACTTCTAAAAATAATTTGACTATATAAAAGTCCTTCTAATTAATTGGATATCCACATTTAAATTAAATCTTTTGGTAGATGCTTTAATCCAAAAATGAGCAAGTCATTAGTAGGGGAGTAGTAATCAAAGTAACAAAAGGATAAAATATGCTAATAATATGACAAATCCTACTTAATTTGATGGCAAAAAAAAAATAGACTAAATAGAGAATAGATGAAAGAATGCTGGTGTTCATATCTATAAAAAAGACAATAGAAAATATATTATAAAGTGCTAAAGCATTCAACTACTGGAGCTGCTTTAGATATAGAAAACAGAATAGTGTGTAATGAGTGTTGCTAAATAAAGAGATCAACCTTCTTAAATACACACACTTTCTTCTTTCTTCAACCTTCTTAAATACACACACACACACGGGAGCAGGGACCGAACTGGTGGCCTTCCACATGAGAGTCAGTTGCTCTAACAAGGAGGCTAAAGACCACGGCCTCTAGCATCTGTTGCTAGAGCACCTATAGAGGTAAGAGGAGTGAGGTGTACCTGCACAGCACTTCACTAGCTGGCCTCTAGGCATGGGCTGGTTTAAGATTTTGACGGTATGATAAACTTGGATAAAAATATCACAATAGTTTCACAGTATTGTGATTACTGCATTTAAAATGCCATTTTTGGCTTTTCTGGTGGAGATACTGTTGTTTTATAAAAACAAAAACGTAAATAAAAAAATCGTACATATACACCGTAGGAATGGTATAACAGAAATGTTGGCGGTTTTAAAACCTTGACTTTTCCAAATCGCAGTATACCTTGAAGACGGTTATTGTCCCATGCCTACTTGCCTCTGCTACATATATAAATACAAATTGAGTTTTGAATTTTAGTACCAGTCAATGCTGATTAAAAAGGTATTTCTTGATAAAAAAAAAATTAAAATAGGTGGAGGAAAAAAAAGCCTCTAGCATCTGTCGCTAGAGCACCTTTTAGAGGTCAGAGTGAGGTTTACCTGTGCAGCACTTAACTAGCTGGCTTCTGCTACACTCACCCCCCTAAACCTTACTCCCATTCGGGTCACGGCACCAATGTAACCCTGCCGGTCCTAATGCACCCAACCCGCTCCGAGCTGGGATTGAACCGGAGACTTTCCGCACGGAAAACGGTTGCTCTACCAAGAAGGCTAAAGACAATGGCCTCTAGCAGCTGTTGCTAGAGCACCTGTAGAGGTAAGAGGAGTGAGGTTTACCTGCACAGCAGTTCCAGCTCGCTATATACATATATATTAATACAAATTGAGTTTTGAATTTTAGTACCATCAGTAAACGCTGATTAAACTGATATTTCTTGATTTAAAAAAAAGGAGAATGTGGTGGAAAATAAAAAAACAACCAACACAGACTTACAGTATCATGAATTTTATTTTATATGTATATAATTCTGTTTTTGTTAATCGTTTAATTTATTATACCCATAAGCATATATATATATATATATAGACTGTAACCATCCATAGCTCGTTTCTCTCCACAAACTACCCAAATCATTTAATCATCTTTTAAAATAATTCCTCATAAGATTCAGGGAAAAAAATAGACTTCAGAAAGAGTGAACAGCCAATTATTATAATTTTTTTTCAACACCCAAAGCGAACAAATGAAAGAACTGCAAAACATACTTTTTTTTTTAAAAGGACAAAAAGTTCTTAAATCCCTTTTCAGATTTTAAAACAATAAAAAAACGACCTCACCAATAGAACACCAGCAATAATTATAATAACAGCCATTAAAAAGACATTATGATATCTGCCTCCTTTGCAGGCTTTAGGAAATCATACTGTATGCGTGCAGGTTAACATGTGCGAAATACATCCCAAAATGTGTGTCTGTGTGTGTGCGCGCGTAAGACTGTTGACAGTCCCCATGGTCCCATTAACAATAAGCATATCATTGCCATTGACAATACAGTAATATAAATAAACTTTTTCTTGGTAATGAATTGTTTCCCTCAGATCAGAGAGTGGGGTGATCTCCACTCCTCATGAGGAAGCAGAGAAGAGCAGCTTCTGGTAGGAAAGAACAGACGTACAGACAGACACGGGACGTGAAAGGCCAACCGACATTGCCTGTTACCCTAACATTTGAAGGATTAAGCAAAAAAATATATATATGACAATAGCGTACAAGGAGAAATGCTTTTTGTGACAGGAATTGCACTAAAAACCGAAACGAAAGCAAAACATTTGGTCATGAGAGACACAAAGTGCAGGTGCACCGATTGAAAAATGACACGCGGGGTTAATTTCCTCGATTTTGAAAGGGGGTGGTGTTAATTTATGCAAATCACACCCTGTGTTTATGCAAAACAGCTACACGCTGTGCCATTAAAACTCTTCCCACTTGAACATGCTTTTCCTCATCCACGATTGGCCAAAAGCAATGACGGTTTCCTTACAAAAACGGACGTATAATAAAGGCAGGTTGTTACACGTCTAAGATGCAATGCATGCAGGTTAAGTCCGATAAAACACAAGGTGAGCCAATCACAGGCAGGAGAGAGGCATGAGGTCAGCAAGCCCTGTGGAAAAGCCCTTTGAAAAGTTCTGACATCACAGGGAGGAAATGAGAAAAAATGTGCTATGGCTCTGAAAGTGTTAAGCTTGGCTATGATTCCTCAATCACTCCGAGACAAAAGGACGATGAGGAGAAAGGAAAAGAAACAGAGCGAGGGACCGATATCTGCAAGAATATGAGGAACGACGTGTGACTTATCAGAAAGGAATCATGGCAACAGTAGCCATGGACATGGTAACCAATGACAACTATTGTTATTCACAAAGAAATCAGCACATCAACCCCCTTTCGGAGAAAAAACAAAAACACTTGAAAGCGCAAGGTCTGCGAGCGAGAAATGAGCCACAAGAGAAGCCAGCACGTTAAAGCAAGAAAACATGATACTGATGGCTTAAATTTCCCCAAGAACGTTGGCAAGAACGACTCTCGATAGTAGAACGTGATCTTTTACAGCAGATGATACAACTCCACCTCGCTCTCCATTTCCTCCATTCATCCTGCTCTTACAGTTTACTATATTCCTCCTCACAAATAGAAAAGTCCAAGCTCGATAAATGAATTAAAAAAGGAAAAAAAAAACACAAGCAATGACTTTATATTTTCAAAAGATATCCAAATAGAAACTCCCAACATTACAAAACACGATTTGTAACTGATCGAAACGTTCAAATTACAGTATACAAACAGATCGCCGACTTACAATACTCCAATGAAACTCAAAACCACTTATTTATATATACACACACACACACCGGTCAGTGCCCATCCTAGAACTTCTCTCTGGTTCCATCTCTATTGGAATGAAAAAAAACAAACAAACTAACACCCGGAACACCACAGAGCAGAAAAGAGAGACTGACCCTTGACAGAAAGAGAGAGATGGATCCGAACAGAGAGAGAAGCAGGGTATTGACAGAAAGAGTGAAAGATGTGATTGTTGGAGAGAAAAAGAGAGAGAGAGAAAGAAAGAGAGAGAGAGAGCAGGAGCTGTGTGCGGGATGTGATGAGAATAGTGAGTCTGACGGCCCCCATTAATGGCGTTATGATAAGATGTTAGAAGCCCAAACTAACGCACAGCTTCCCAGCAAGTAAAGAGAGATGGACAGATAAAACAAAGCTGAAGATTTTAAATGTACATTTTTTGCCTTTTTTTTTATCTTGTTTTTATCTTTTTTAATGTATATATGCATGTATGTATATGTTTTTCGCAGGTCGTCTGGAGTTTTCTTTAGATGGGACTCCGCACTGCTCGCTTATTCTCCATGATGACTGCAAAAATAAATACATAAAAAAATAAAGGGATTACGGACCATAGGTGACAAACGGCTTTAAACATAGATTATTCTACAAACTAAAATAAGTTTTGCTTAATTTAAGGATATATTTAAGTGGAGATGATATTAAAGTGGAAGAGATTTTCTTTAAATATTGCTTGATGTAATGCGCAAACAAACTTGCAAACAAAAGTACTAAAAGGAAACAGCTTTTTACATATAGATTTTTATCATGAAATCAATAAAAAAGGTATTTTTTACCCAAGAATAGACAACAATAGCATGATTTGCTCATTTACATATGAAGACTATTCAAAATTATATAACCTTAAATAAATATTCCTGTTTGTACAGTGGTCCCTCAAGGTTCACTTTTTGCATTTTTGATTTTTGTGTGTGCAATTTGACATGCTTTTTTCTACAGCGGATTGTGTTCTGCATTCTGACTGGCCGTAGACCATTGTCAATCAATTTCTTTGCACGGTTTACCGGTACTTCGGTAACACTGCAATACTATAGCTCCGAAATACTGGTGGTGTCACTGTAGTTTGTAAACAGTAGTATCGTCATTAATGGTTCTGCTATTTGTTGCATGTGGAAAAGTCACTGAAATGCTCAAATATTTGTGCCAACAAATGCTTAATAGACCACTTTACTTTCATTTTAACTGTCTGCCTACGGGTCGTAGTTTGCTGCAGTCATGACAGATCATATGGCGTGATCAATGATTCATTTATTTTATTATTATTTCAACATCAAAAGCGTCACAGTATTTACAAAAAAGTAGCGAAAGCCTGTACAAATATGTTATCAATAATGAGGCAATTCTGAATTGAAGTATTGTGACATATAAAATGTAGTATTTCTGACAATTTGCTTTTTTCGTATATTTGAGTAATGAATTAATACAGTATTGCGATACTACTAAGTATCATGATACTTTAGCTGGTATAGTATCGTGACCTGAACTGAGGGATCATGACAACCCTACTGTACAGTACAGAATGCGGTCAGCTTGCCAAATTTACATAAATCTTCGATCGCTAGCAGTGTGACTCTGGAGTGCTGTACTGTATGTTTGCATGTTTTCTCCCCACAATGTCGACGAAACATTCTGCACCATCAAAGGCACCTGTGGTAGCACCCATAAGGCAGAGCAAGATTCTAACCATCGCACAAAACGTTGAACTTCTGGACACACTAAAAAAAGGTAGAAGTTACGCGGCTGTAGGGCACCATTACAAAGTAAATATATGAGGATCAAATGGTTTTGATCTTTGATTTCATTCTATAATACTGGACTTATTTTTCTACGAAGGTTTGAACTATGAGAGTTTAAAATAAGAAAAAAGGACTACTTCACGAATTTGGCCTATTGCGAATAAACAATAAATGAGGGACCACTGTGTACCAAAGAGAAAAAAAATCTTTAATTTTAAAAGTGGAAAAAAAATTATTTTAGATTGTTAAGAGATTTCTGAATTCATATTTAGTCCACTTCGATGTATAAAATTATACAGTTAACTTAGTCATATGGTGTTGAGGCTACATGTACCAAAAATGTGCTAATGCCAGCTCTTTCAGTCTTTTACTTGCCTTTTTACTAGGTTACATATATAAAAAAAGTAATTAAAGTTGTTGTTAACAATATTGTAGTTGTCTAAATTAGGTGAATAAGTCTGATCAGCTCAACAAGAGTAAATTGTGCTCATGTCAAATTTACAATATAATTAAAATAAAATATATTTGATCACTTGATAAATTAAGTTGAAATAACATCTTTTAAATGTGCATCAATTATATTGCGTTGCACCAATTATTATTATTATTATTATTATTATTATTTTGAGTGTATTAACATGAGTAAACCCTCAAATAGATTTTTTTTCAGATTTTTGTACCTGTTCCACTCAGGAGCCCTGGTAATTGGCCTGGAAGCGTGCCGTCTCCTCAAAGATGAGCTCTTTCAGCTTCTCTTTAGGAAGGTCGTCCAGCTCCATGTTGAAAGTGAAGGGTTCCTCAGCTACCGGCTAAATGTGCAAACAATGTAAAAATGCCATTAGATATTCCTAACATATATGAGAATGTAGAGATTTCAGATTGAAGGCCCTTAAGAGTACTAGCTGAAGAGGGAAAAGAGGGATACCTCATCAGATGGGTCATAGTACTGCTCCAGGTAGGGGTGGGCCAGTGCTTCCTCCACAGTTATACGTTTGATGGGGTTAAAGGTTAACATGCGATCCAATAAATCCAAAGCTGAAATGCAATAGTACAAGTAAGTACATAAGGAATAGGTTGCACACTTCTAATACAAGGATAGTTCACCCAAAAGAGAACATCTCACCCTCAAATAGTTCCAAATTGAGTTTCTTTTTTTTGGTTTAGTTGAACACAAAATGACATATTTTGAAGAATGTTGGAAACCATTAGCCATTGATATCCATAGCACAAAAACAAAAAAATTCAATGGAAGTCAATGGTTACAGGTTTCCACCATTCTTCGAAATATCTTCTTTTGTGTTAAACAGAAGAAAGAAATAGTTTGGAACCATATGGAGAGTGGGTAAATGACAATTTTTATTTTGGGGTAAACTACACCTTAAAATCCATAATATCTAACATGCAACTTGTAAATCATGCACAACAAACAAAACGCACATTGACAGTCCAGAGAAAAAGAGATACGAGCATGTAAAATTTTTTCCTTGCTAGTGTTTCAATAAACATGCTTGAACAATGCAGCCAGACCACAAAAAGACCATTTGTTGACACCCACATTTCTTCAGTACTCCCACACTCTTATGTGCGCACGCATAGACACACGCACACACACACACACACACACACACACACACACACACACACACACACTCAACTTCTGCCAGACCTTTCTTACACGCTTTACCTGTTGTTTCATCACACATGCCTGAACATCCTAATGTGTGAGCCTACCTTTGTTGTCTGCTTTGGGAAACAGCTTGTTCCATGGGATCTTGGGTTTCTGTGGTAAAGACTGGAGGTAGTTCCTGGCCTTCATGTTGATGATGCAGTTTAGATCATCTTGAGAGGGGGAGCCCAAAACACCTGTTTGACAGGGCAGGAGAATTAACAGAATGAACAAGTCTTCACATGCAAATCGTGCAGCCAATAAAAACAATGCAGTGGTACAATACTGAAACATTGTTTGTACAATCAACTTAGGATTTTGGGAAAAAAGAAATTTGGCCATGGAACCAAAGGAAAAAAAAAAGTTAAAATACTTAATATTTGTGCAGAATTGCAAAAAAAAAAAAAAAAAAAAAAAAACAGTAAACAAAAAACTTCAATATGCTTCAAAAAGCTAAAATTTTGGATTATGGTAATTTAATTAACAGAACAGCTTCAAAAACCCTCCTTCACAAACTGTTATTTACCTTGCAGCAATTTGTTACTGGTGTGCCATTTAATACTTATCACTGTCAATTGTATTCTTTATTCAATCATGTCGACAAATTCATTGGTTTCTGTTCATTTACAAAACTATTATTGGTAAAACTCTCACTATATTAAGCCACTTCTTAACATTCAGAAAGCATGTCGAAATCTGCACTCTAGTAGTGTTATTAATCTCTGTATACCCAAAGTTCGCACTTCATCTGGTCGCTACTCTTTTCAGTTTTCTGCTGCTGATGCTTAGAATCATGTGCAGCAGACCTTAAAGCTCAACACTTTTACTCCACTATCATCCTTTAAAAATACAATCCAGTTAATAGTACAAGACCACTGTGCTTGTTTTTAGTTTTTCTTTGGTTTTATATGCTATTATCTGCATTTGTGAAATTCTTATTGTATTGTTTCCCTGCTGCTTCGTATCTGCTTTTTATGTTGCCTCTTGGCCAGGTCGTCATTGTAAATGAGAACTGGTTCACAATTGATTTACCTGGTTAAATAAAGGTTATTACTACAAAAAAAAGGACCTGCCTCCAATCAAACTCTACTGCTGTAATTCTATGTGAATTTTTGTATTTGAACATTATCAAATGTGATTTCTTTCTTTAATGGAAGACAGACATTACTCCAGTCTTTAATGCTACATAGCCTTTTATAATTTTTCTTAAATCAAAATCTGATTAGACAATCAAGAGACATTCCTTGTTATAATCAAAGTTAAGAAAACATTTGTGCTGCTTAATTCCTTTTGTGTAAACAGTGGCACTGGTTGTTTTTTTAGGATTCTTTAATGAATTGAAAGGCCAACAGTCCATACAGTTTTCTTCTGTCCTCAATAATAGAGCAATACAGATAATATAGAACTATATTGTGGCATGAAATTGCATAATTTGATAAATTATACTCAGGTTGCGATGGTCTGAGAATGACAAAACTTCAATGAGCATCATGTTTTTACCCAATATATGGTTGAGCTGGTCCAGATAGTGCTTCCCGGGAAAGATGGGTCTGTTGGACAACATCTCAGCTAGGATGCATCCCACAGACCAAATATCAATGGACTTAGTGTAGCCCTGAAGAAGAGAGAGAGAGAGAGAGAGAGAGAGAACACACAGATGCATTAGTGATGGGGGACTCTGAAACATAAAAGATATTTCGAAAATTGTTGGAAACCATTGACCTCCATAGTATTGCATAGTATATACATTGCAATATTGATGCTCAAACAATATATTGTGCAGCCTTACTATGAAACACTGTGGGACAATTCAATTAAAAAAACATGAAGAAAATAAAAATATTAAAAGCTGCTAATCTGTGGTACATTCACAAGAGTGAAAAATGGCTTTTTCATGCTTTGCCACAACTCTTGAGTGGTGGAATTTTGTTCACAGCCTTGTGGGTAATTATTTTCAGCACTAAACTATTTCAAAGTAAATTTAACAAATGTTGACTTATGATAAAGTTTAACAAAAGCTTATATACAGTACTCAATCAATAACCTCAAAACAGGTCTGTCTTTAAAAGTTTCACCAAGGAGAAAATGGATGGAGATTTTACTTCCAGAACCCGACTGTTGTGCACTACAGGCACATATAACAAAGACCTCCATAAAACAAAGAAGCATTGCTAATTTATGCAGGAACACATGTAATATAGAAACACAGGCTACGTCCAAAATCGCCTACTACTCAGTTGGTTTTGCATGTGAATTTAAATGTACTACTGACCATTAGAAAAGTACATTCTATACAGTATAAATGGAACTTGGACAAACTACATCTGCCATTTTGTCATCATCATGTGACCTACCCGCATCAGTTGCATCGCTTCACTCCCATTCATGAATTCTCTCACAGTGCATCATGGGATAGCGTAGCGTTCATCAGATGCACACTTCAGAATCTCGCCAGAAAGCATTAGGCCATCAGAGTATTTCTCGCATACAGTTTTTCGAATTTTTTGACATACTACAGAGCGCGCATACTGTTTTTAGCGTACTATATAGTATGGAATATGCGATTTCAGACGCAGCCTTTAACTCTGCATGGACTGGAAGCTGCTGAGATTTTTAACTGAAAAGGTATATCGAGTAGGGGCGGGGCTTTCTTTTTGCACACAATTCTCTCATAGCAAACTAACGGTAAGCTGGGCGTGGTTAAAAATATTGTGTCTTAAGCCATTAAACTGATGTTAACGGAGATGAACCACCAAGTAAATGGCCAGACTTTGATTGAAGATAACTAAAACAATTTTTCAGTGAAATGCATTTAATTTTTGTTGCTCTGAACATTATCACAAGCGTGTGGTAGGGTTGGGCAGTATATCGAGTTCTGGGGATATATCGATATGATTCCCCAACGCGATGCAGTATTATCCAATATTGTTCATCTCGATATGCGAATTCTGCGCGAAACAAAACACTCCAAGGTAGCAAGCGAGCTCCACTTGCACAAATGTGCGCATGCGCAAATGAATGATTCACTCTATGAGTCATATAAAAGATCTGTTCAAAATGAACGAGTCGTTCAAGAATGACCCATCACTGACGAGACATGGAGGAACATGCAGTGCCGGTGTTGTATTAAAATCTGATTGCTCAGAAAAATCTGAGCGCCTGCTGCTGTCACAGTGGTTTATCAGAAACCATTTATCAATCATTTCTTCCACAATGGACAGCAAGAACGAACAAAGAAGCCATGTCAAATTGCACCTGAATGTGTTAAAAAAAATTAAAAATGCCAAAATGGGAGGAATTTATACCGCATTTCGAATGTGAAACCACCTCATATTCACTGATTACAAGTTCAGCATTTATTACACAAGGGTCTCTTCTTTACATTTATGTTAGAACACATTTAGCTCTGCGTTCTGGTCTGTTATAATGACTGTTTAAATTTATATGACTAACCAGCGTTTCATCAAAGTACTCTGAAACGATTTTGTTACTTCTCATATCTATAGTCTATTTGTTTTCATCTCCTTATTTAATATTTAGTAAAACAAGTTTAGTCAAAACAAAACAAAAAGTGCAGGATTTTCTACATGGAGTGAAATGCTGCTTCCCAATTTGCATACTACCCGTCCTAAATAGTATGTGAAAATAGAATTAGTATGTCCCAAATCGTAGTATGTTGAAAAGAGTATGCCAAAAACCCCCGGATGGTTTACAATTTCCGGTCAAAATTTGAAGTGTAGAAGCGTCCATACTCTAACCACTGATATTGCCCACAGTACATTGCGCGTTGGACGTGAATTCAATTAGAACTACAAAGCGCAGGTGAAAAGTGTAAACAAACTACAAACATGATGGACGCGCGAGACCAACCGTCAATTAGTGAGGCTTCAGTAAAGATGTTTGTTTGACTTAATTAATATCTAGCCCACTGGAGAATATTTAAATCGCGTTTTCTGTGTTATATTTCATCTGCAACAACAATACTGAACTTATATAAAGATGTGTTTGGACATTACCGTCTGAATGCAGAATTATCCAAAGACCTGAGGAGATTTCTCTGCATGAAAGACTCGTGAATGGGAGATTATCCTGCTGCTGCTTCTCTAATAAGGTAGGAAATTAAATACGACAGAAATGTGGATGATTGACAGGGCTCTTAACTAAGCAACACAACGATCGGTGTAACGAGGAAGTAGTATGTCTCTAAGCTTGCATACTTTTCTGTTACACACTCAAAAGTATATATTTTTTCCTCCACAAAAAAGTACATACTTTTAGGTCGTAGTATAAGTATGCGAATTGGGACGCAGCAAAAGACTTATATTTAGATATCTAGATAGTTTTAAGGAGGAATTAAAAACCTGTACCTATTATTTATCAAAGATTTTGTGAAGCTGTTTTTGAGCAGCTGTTTATTTGTAAACAGGGAGGGAAACCCCTGTGTTTGAATTAAATTTTGCTCAAAAATTGCTTAATGAAGTTTTAATAAAAGCTTTAACTCTCAAGTAACCATTTAAGGGAAAATACCAGATGTGCATTTTATACCGTCATACCTCCTAAAATATACCAGGATATGATTTTTTGCCAATATCGGCCAGCCATAGCGCGTGGCATTTCGGGTGCTTCAAAAAAACATTTTGCAAAGCAGCTGATTTAACTAGGTTGATAAACCAGTTTGTTCCTACCATCAAAACGAAACATGCATCTAAAAGTGGCTATACCTTGGAGTTGAGCATGATCTCAGGGGCACGGTACCAGCGAGTAGCCACGTACTCTGTGAGGAATCCAGTGTGGTCATGTTCAGGGTCGGCTATCCGGGCCAACCCAAAGTCACAGATCTGAGGGTGAGAAAATATAATTATGATCCACACAACCATGCACGATTGCTTAAAAAAGCCTTTCACTTCTAAATTAAGCACCCCCAAGATCTCTGTCTTGAGATAAAACAAAGCACAAAGAACCACATTACTAAATTTGATCTTGTGTTCTTCAAAACACAGGCACCAAAATAGATGTTATAAAATGATTTTCATATTTACTTTTCAAAGTCAGGTTATTTGCTATGTTATCACTATTAGTTTGCATTTTATTAGCAAATGTTCCATCTCAGACTATCATTCTTTAAAGAAATGCGGCAGTTTTGACCTTGAGGTCACAGGTGGTGTTGATGAGAAGGTTCGAGGGCTTCAGGTCTCTGTGCAGCACATTGGCAGAGTGAATGTATTTCAGCCCTCGCAGGATCTGATACAGAAAGTAGCAGATATGGTCGTTGCTGAGTTGCTGTGTCTTCAGCAGTTTATAAAGGTCAGTCTCCATCAGGTCCTGTACGATATAGCTAAAAAAAAAGTGGTTAAAGAACTACAACAACCCAACATTGTGAAGACAACATGCAAAATACTGTGATCTCTAGTGCACTGCGAGTGTTTAAGGATACACATCTCTCATATAATCAATGTGGCGAGCTCTCAGGATGTCATTGATCCCGATGATGTTCTCATGATGGAACCGCAGGAGGATTTTGATCTCTCTCAGGGTGCGCTGGCAGTAGGTCTGGTGTTCAAATGGACTTATCTTCTTAATGGCCACTCGGATCTTATTCACATTATCAAAAGCTGAGCTGCAGGCAGCAGGGAAAGAAATTGTTGGTTAAGTGGAGAGAGTAGATAAAAAAAATACAAGCTTGTGCCCATAATTATAGACCTCGCAGTCATGCATGTGAATAAAAAAAACACGGCAAGACTCATTTGCTGCATTTAATAAAATGTTAAACCTCAGGCCATGCTAAATTACACACAATTTATTTGCATTTACACGAGACATTTTGTGTTTAAACAATAACTAAAGACATTTATTGTGATTTTAAATAAGCATATTGATATTGATTATTAGTTTATTTGTTAAACAGCTTTTTATAAAATGGGGAATTTAAATAAAAAAGGCAAGTGGGTCTAAAAATAATGGGAGCAAATGTTGGATTGTCGTTACAGATAAAATTAGACTTAAAAATGTTTCCAAAATTACAATTATGGTAAAAATGCTGAATTATGTTACTGACATTTGGCGACTACAACTAAATAACCAAAGATTATTCAGTGGCCAATTTTAGGACAATATTTGTAGCAAAAGGGTAAACAGTTTGTTATTTTAACCATTTTTTAAATGAAAACACACTGACCAAAAAGAAACATCAATTCAACAAGCACATAAAAAAATACAATTTTTATTAAATTATCTTAAAACCATCCAAACCTCGTTGTTTGTGAAAATATAAATCTTGTATAAATTGTGATCTATATTGTTCACACATTTATGCAGCTCTCAGATAACCCCAACCAAAGATAACCATAGAAGGCCTTAGTGGTTTATCAAAGTAGGTTTGTTTACATCCTACAGCAAAACTTCACAATCATTTTAAGCATAGAGGGCAGGTTAACGCGGTCAGCAATTAATTTCAGCATATATGTACGGTTTACTGTAATTTAATGGCATCTGCTTTTTGCAAGATGTCTCAAAAATGTTGCGTATGTATCAATACAAACAACGCAAATGTTTGCTAGCCCCTTCATCCACATTTGGCCGCAGCGTAACCACGCCTGTTTCACGAGCTCGGAGTGAGATGTCAGATTGTTAGCCGTGTTGCTAACAGTTGTAGCCTGCAGTTTCACACTACAAACACGCTCCTAAAATCACGAGTGACACTCAACAAACTGAACGACTGACATCAAGCAAACGACTGATGTCTCAATAACAATGATTCATGAGCAGTGAGACACTAGATGTGCAATGAAACATAGTGAAATGCCTCCCCCAAAATAGCGTTTTTTCAGCACTCGAGCCTTCCAAACGCGCATATGATGCCAAGGAAATGCTGTTTATGTAGGCAGCCTGCTATGTTTTGAAACACAGCCAGTGCTGTAAGAAATGGGATTTAATCCAATGCATTACTCGCAATCTATTGTTAGCCCCGAGATTCTAGGAAGGATATGAACAAACTTGTTGAGCATACTACATCACTCACTGTTGCTTATATGAGCTTTTCTACGTAGGAAATGAAAATACGGAATAGCATAAGCTTTCAGAAGATCAACACCCTGTTTTCTTTACTACGATTAGGTCAGTACCAGCCCACTAATTCTCGCCCCGACTCAACAATATTTCCACCGAAGTGGGCGACTGCAAAAACGAGCCGTTTCCGCTTACCAGACCATCCCGTAGGCCCCCTCCCCGATGTATTGGAGATCAGTGTATCGGGGGCCAACATCAAAATTCTGTCCTTTCACCGACTCCAGGCCAGGCTTGGATCCCGCCGCTCCGTTTGGTCCACCGGGTGCGACGGCTCCTCCAGCCCCGGCGGCGCTGCTATTCGAGCCCGCGGCTCCGGCCGCCGCCGCGCTGCTGCCCGATTCCGCCATCGTTTCTGTCCGCAAATTGTCGCCTTCGCGCAATCTTTTGGGGAAGGGGGGCTAGTATTTGCTTTCAGATCAAAGACAGGTTTTTTTGGATAGCAAATGCTGCCGATATACGGTGCGTTTTCTTGACAGTCGAAGAGGAGTCGGTCAAGGCCCCCCTGTGGATGCGAGTGCGGAGCGGAGCGCGTGCATCTAAACGGATAGGCAGCGCGAACGCGCATTTCTCCTGTACAACAATCGGGGGCGCGCGCTGCACTAGACGCATTTCCAGAGCGCTCGAGTGGGTGTGCAGATTCATGCCTCCCACGGTCACCGTTAGTAGGCCCTTTGCGTGATTTACAGTTTGTGGCTGGAAAAACAAACGAAAGGGAGAAGAGGGCATGTTAAAGTTCACACAAACTCACCATATTTACCCTAATTGATCACGCAGCACCACTTTCAACAATAACATCATCATCATCATCATCATCATAATAGTCTCAACTCTGAAACAAACCAAACGTTTAAAATATTATTATGATCCACATCCACCATCCTTAAATAACACATACATTTCAGATTTCTGCAGACACACTGTGCATTCTATTACACACACTCACTAATGTCACTAATGTTCAGGATTTAAAAAAATACAGAAATACATCTAGAATAGAATAGACAAATACATTTAAAATCACAAAATGATTAAAATCTACAACATTATTAGCAAGTTAGTATAATTTAACATTTTTAAAAAGTAAATATAAGTTAAAAGGTACATCTAATCTACTTATTATGGCCTCATCAATTTTATAGATGTGCAAGTATAAAAGAGATGCACGGATCATACAGCAGAGCTCCCTCTAGTGCTCGTGGTCACAATGACAGCTAGTCGCATGAATGACGTCATCGAATAGGCCGGGCTGATGTCTCTCTATCACTTCCTGGTTACTGCAGTTGTGGACTTCGTGTGGATTGGGAATGAAATCAGTTTCCCGTAAATGGGTTGCATCGGTACACGTAGCGCTTAGTCTTATTGGTCTCCCATTCTCTGCTGTCTCAAGTGAAACCTGGTATGTAAATAAATGTAATAATTGCTTAAATCACTGCTATACGGAATAATTTATTATATCAGGTGCTGTATAGTCATGTTTTAAGTTTGACAGGTATATAAGCAATACACTTTTCTGTTTATAATGTGTAAATTAATCGGGTTTTGGTATCATCAAAGTTTAATTTCTTAACATTAGTCAGTTACAAAGTTAACAGTACTCCTAAAGCACGTTTATTAATCTTGTTTTATGTTAATGTCGTGGACCAGAACTAAAATGAACAAAGCAATTGTATTAACTAACATTTAAATGCTTCATAAATAGGGTAGTAAACGCATTTGTTTGATTAACATGACATGATGAACAGACATGATTACTTTAATAGTTTCTTTCAATTCATTTCCAGCAGGAGGAACGGCGTTAGCATCATTCCCAGTGTCTTTGCATCATCATCATCTTCATCATCTCTCCGCATGGCTCCTCCCGCACATATTAAAGCTCGCTGTGCTGTGTATCCTGGCTCAGACACGAACAGATTTCCTGTCCCAGATGACAAAGTTGACTGGGAGACAGACTGGCCCCAGTACAGCCCTGTTAACTATACAGCCCCCGCTGTACTGAAAAAGCCTGTTTGGGCTGATCTAGAGATTGGGTGAGTAAAACAAATAACAAGTGAAGAGCCCCGTCTGTGATGCAATTAAACAATCAAATAACTATAGTAGTTTATTACTTTTCGTTTTGTTATTTAAAAATAAATTGCAGTCCATAATGTTACTTAATTTTAAATTATAGTTAAAAGAAAAAAATAAAATGGCATATATAACGATGATTAAAAATTATGAGTACACCATTTTTATTTACCATTAATGGTAAATGGTAAATTAAAACTATTCAGATAGTCACAGTCATATATATATATATATATATATATATATATATATGGGTGTGAATTATACATTAATAATCAAGGGGGTTAACTTTTTTGGTGTTAGATTTGGTAATACAAACTTCATTGAATCAAATGTATGTATTTGTTTAAATTACATCTAATTTATTCATGAAATGTTTTAAAGTTTTCAGTGTTTTATGGAATATTTTGTGTATTCTGACCTACAGTATCTGAGTAGCTACTTCTAAGGTTACTGTAAGTCAACCTATGCATCTAATTTGACTTTACTTTTAGGCTATAGTCTTAGGCTTAATCTTGTGAATAGGTAAGTTGCTATCGGTGCTCTAGATCTGCTAGTTTATTTATTTATATATGTACACAATGATATACATATATATCACAATCATAGCTTGCTCAGTATTAGTACCTTTGTCTTTAAAATACATCATTGTTTTGATAGCTTTTTAAAATGCATGCATTAAAGTCTACTAGCTAGTTTATTCCTACGTCTTTACATTCTTTTCATTGATCATGCATTGGAGTGATTAAATAAGCAGGTCTTTTATGTATCAGATATACAGTTGAAGTCAGAATTATTAGCCCCCCTTTGAATTTTTTTTCTTTTTTGAATATTTCCCAAATGATGTTTAACAGAGCAAGGAAATGTTCACACTATGTCTGATAATGTTTATTCTTCTGGAGAAAGTTTTTTTTGTAAAAGTTTTTTTTTTTTATATTTTTTTAAATCATTTTAAGGTCAAAATTATTAGCCCTGTTAAGCTAGTTTCTTTTTTCGATAGTCTACAGAACAAACCATCGTTTACATTAACATACATTAACTTGCCTAATTACCCTAACCTGCCTAGATAACCTAGTTAACCTAGTTAAGCCTTTAAATGTCACTTTCAGCTGTATAGAAGTGTCTTGAGAAATATCTAGTAAAATATTATTTACTGTCATCATGGCAAAGATAAAATAAATCAGCTACTAGAAATGAGTTATTAAAACTATTATGTTTAGAAATGTGTTGAAAAAAATCTTCTCTCCGTTAAACAGAAATTGGGGTGAAAAATAAACAGGGGGTCGAATAATTCAGGGGGGCTTATAATTCTGACTTTAACTATATTTACCTAAAGAATAACATTGGGTTATGCAACAGACTATACATCTTCACACCCTCTTCACGTGTTTAATTAATTGACTAATCGGTTTGCTATGTCAGGCCCATAGCCAGACAGGTGAAAGGGGTGGTTCTTTTTGCAGTTATACGCCTCATTTTCTATTTAATTTTGATTAAAAAAAATTGAATTTAGGTTGACATTTTAAGGACTATTAGCTGAATTTGCTTGTTGGATGGTCATCATTACCACACGTTTTGATGTACCAAAACATTTCCTAAATATTTAGAATAAAGAAATATGACAAATATTTGTTATAAAATAGAAAATTATTACACTATATATCATTAGGAAAAAAAGTTTGAAATTATAAACTGTAGCCTAGTGTAATTTATTAAGCAAATAACAAACTGGCCAGCACATTCAACTTTCCACAGTCAGAATTTGGCCATTTAAATAATAAAAAAACTGAAACATAATAACAACAACATCAACAACAACAATAATAATAATAATTTAGAGCTTCACAATTTTTCTAGCATCTCTTATAAAAGTGCTTCACACTTTTTTATTGGTCATGTTTAAGAATAAGGTCCAAGATTTAGAGAATAAAAGTTACTTGTCAAATGTTTTCTCTTTTGAAAAACAATACAATAGTGAAAGATGACATCTCTTATGTCACAGCTAGATGTTGGACTCTTAAAAAATAATAGTTTGCATTGGCCAAAACCGATTAACTGAAGTCACACCAGGATTCTGCTTGGTCTTAAAGCCTTTTTAATAGATTATGTGTACTATTTATGATGGCATAGCAGTCAAAATAGGACAAATGAGCTCATGTATGGGAAAAAGTCTGGACTTTTGTCAGTAAGGGGTGGGTCTTCCGAACCACCTGAGCCCCACCTGGCTACAGGCCTGTATGTTTACATTTTTCATGCAGTAACCAAAATTCAGATGCATTTTAATAATTTCTCAAAGTGATCTGATAAATATCAGTGGCCAACACATTGATGAATCTCTGCATGAAATATCTGTATAAAGGTTTAAACCTATATACTCTTCCTCCAGTGCATTTTGTCCACAGTTCAATTCATTGGATGGATCTGTAGACAGAAGAAGCCATGAGGGCCAGTATCGCATACAGAACGGCAAACCACTGTGAGTAAAACATTACAATAGCAGCTTACCCAAAATATAAAATATTCCTGCTTATAAAATGTTTTTACTTTCTATAAATCCTCCTCAGTAATCCACATGGAAGAACTGGACTGGATGGCCGAGGATTACTAGGAAGGTGGGGTCCGAACCACGCTGCTGACCCAATAGTTACCAGGTATTACAGTTGTCATAATAAATGGTATACAAACACTTCCAACTGCAATCTTTCTCCCAACTGACCGGTTTAACAATGCATACTAGGTGTGTAATGTGCAGTGTGGCATAGTTCACATGCTGAGAACAATCAGCTATTCTTGTGTCCTTTGGCCTCCAACAGGTGGAAAATAGACTCGTCGGGGCAACGTTTCCTTCACGCTAAATCTAAATTACCAGTATTGCAGTTTGTGTCCATCAAGAGGCTGGACTGTGGTGAATGGGCCATCCCAGGAGTGAGTATAATCTGCACCTATTATACATCTATTTTAAGCATACAGTTGAAGTCAGAATTATTAGCCCCCCTTTGAATTTTTTTTTCTTTTTTAAATATTTACCAAATGATGTTTAACAGAGCAAGGACATTTTCACAGTATGTCTGATAATATTTTTTTCTTCTAGAGAAAGTCTTATTTGTTTTATTTTGGCTAGAATAAAAGCCGTTTTTAATTTTTTTAAAATCATTTCAAGGTCAAAATTATTAGCCCCTTTTTTTTGCGATTGTCTACAGAACAAACCATCATTATACAATAACCTAATTAACCTAGTTACACCTTTAAATGTCACTTTAAGCTGTATAGAAGCATGTTAAAAAATATCTAGTCAAATACTATTTACTGTCATCATGGCAAAGATAAAATAAATCAGTTATTAGAAATGAGTTATTAAAACTATTATGTTTAGAAATTGGGAAAAAATAAACAAGCGGCTAATAATTCTGACTTCAACTGTATATGAGACTCTGGACCACAAAAAATCTAAATATATCAGTTCAGTTCAGCTTCCTTTATTTTGTCATTCAAGCATCACAGTCAATTGTAACGCAGAACAAAATTACATTACATCAAACACAGCAAAAACATAAAAAAACATCAGAAGACACTATAATAAGTTAGCATAATTGTACATATTTATACATATTTGTAATTTCAAAAATATATAAAAACATAGTTATACATAAAATATAAACCAATATAAAAATCACAAAAAAGTAATAAATAAATACTGATTGCACATTATAATAGTTATAATATTTGTTCTATAACAATATATTGTTCAATAATATTTAAAATATGGTCTTATTCAAAAGTCTTATAATACCTAGATAAAAACTATCACAAAACTGTACTGATCTGCTCCTCAGACTTCGATACCACCAGCCTGATGGTATAAACGTAAGCAGACTATGGCCAGGGTGGGTTGGATCCCTTAAAATGTTATTTGCCCTAGACAAGCATCATTGTTGATACAGTTCTTTAATAGATGTTATTTTTACCCAAATGAATCTTTCAGCTGACTTTATTATCTTCTAAATGGTGTTTTTGCCTGTGATTCTTCAGCATGTTCATATCAGCTCTGCGAATACTCTGCTGTGAATTAATGAAAATACTTGATGATTGGATGGATTGTGTAACCTGTATACAGGCCTCTAAAATGAACCTTTAAAAATATTGTTAAGGCATTTTCAAATGTATTCTTCTAATATGCTAACATACTGTTTGTTCAGGGAATGGTGGATCCTGGAGAGCGCGTTTCTCAAACACTGCAGCGTGAGTTCTCGGAAGAGGCACTGAACTCTCTGAAAGCATCTGACAGCGAGAGAGAAAAGATCCAGAAGCGGATCTCTGAGCTTTTCAGCTCGTCAGGTCTTCAGGTGAGATCATGCGCTTATGAGTGGGTGCAGTGACTTGACTGAATATCATCAAAAAGTTGTGAGTAACAGAAGCTCAGGTTTTTCCAAGTCAGATAGTTTAATTTGTTGCTAAAAATTGAATCATTTCATAATTTTAAATGTGAAACCTTTTTCTATTACATTTTTTTATAATCAGCAGTGAAACATTTTTAATTATTTTATTAAACTGTGAAATCTCTTTACTGCACTGCTTTTGGACAAGAAAAAAGTAATTCTAAATAAATATGAAATAAATCAGCATTAAATTAATATTGACATTAATGCTGACACATTGTTATAATACTAATTTTAAGTTTGAAACAAATAGTTTCGAAATTATTGCTTTAGTAAATGTTTTGAAAGACATTCATTCATTCATTCATTATCTTTTCAGCTTGGTCCCTTTAATCCCATCTAGGGTCGCCACAGCGGAATGAACCACCAACTTCCAGCATATATTGTACGCATAGGTTTTACTTTCCAGCTGCAGCCCATCACTGGGAAACACCCATACACTCATATACTATGGACAATTTAGCTCACCCAATTCACTTATAATGCATGTCTGAGTTGTGGGTGAAACCAGAGCACCCGGAGCAAACTCACGCAAACACGGGGAGAAAAACGCAAACTCCACACAGAAATGCCAACTTACTCAGCCGAGGCTCGAAACAGCGATCTTCTTGCTGTAAGGCAATTGTGCTACCCACTGCGCCCACCATGCTGACCTCCAAAGACTTGCAATGTAGGTGAATTGAGTAAGCTAAATTAGACATAGTGTATGAGTGTGAATGAGAGTGTATGGGTGTTTCCAGTGTTGGGTTGCAGCTGAAAGGGCATCCGCTGCGTAAAACGTGCTGCACAAGTTGGCGGTTCATTCCGCTGTGGCGATTCCTGATATAATAAAGGGACTAAGCCGAAAAGAAAATGAATGAATAAATTCTCTCAAAACCAGTCTTATGTGAAAAAAATAGAAAATTAAATAATTCCTTATTAATATTAACACAGGAATCTCCACGGAGAACATTTTCGTTCTTACTAAATCTCTGTAATGCATAGATTCATGTTCATCAATAAACACACACCCTCAATAAACAATTGTAAAGCTTTCTAGTGCTTTATAAAAGTTTCTTCCTCCAATAGGTGTATAAAGGTTATGTTGATGATCCAAGAAACACAGATAATGCCTGGATGGAAACAGTTGCTGTCAATTTCCATGATGAATCAGGTAAAAAAACAAAAAAAAACCCTATACTGTATACAGTGCTTAGCATAATTGAGTACACCCCATTTTGAAAATGAATATTTGTATCCATTTCTCAGTGAATATAGGCAATGTATTTTGGTGCATTTAAACAAAACAGATTTATTAAACGGATATATTTATTAAAACAATTTGAGTCACCAAACATGTTCAGAAATTTAAGGATAATACAATTAAATTACAATATTAATTACAATTAAATACAACATTTTAACTGAAATTTTCCATATTTTTGCTTCTCTTGATTTTTCCTCTTTTTTAAAATGTGTATTTAATACTTTTCTATAACATATAAATTTGGCTGTACTAGTTTTTGGGCCGTTATTATAAGTTATCTTGTTAGATAAGCTCCAGATTTGACTTCAGTACTGACTAATCTAATGCACATGCACAAATATAATATTGTATAGCTTCCCATTCAAAATACAAATTTAAAAGATAGATATGTAGGGGGTGTACTTATATATGGTGAGCACTGTAGCTGAAACATTGATATTTCAGCTGGTATGTTGCTAAGTAAAGAAATGTTTCCTCTTATGTTCATTTCATCTAGGAGATAGCGTGAGTGAACTTCCACTGCAAGCTGGTGATGATGCCGGTCAGGTGAGCTGGAAAGACATGGACTCTTCTCTAGCCTTTTATGCCAGTCACTCTCAATTCCTGAAGACAGTTGCCCAGGAAAGAAAAGCCCATTGGTAACAGAAAACGGTTTACAAAGTGCCTCTCTGATATAACACGAATGAAGAGCTTTGACTTGTTTGACTGAAGGATGTGAAGAATTACTGTATATCTTGAATGCATAACTTAAGTAGGATACTGGAGATTGTTAATATAAAGAGTGACCCATTACCTGCCGAAACCACATTCCAGTTAATCATAGGTTTACCTCATTTATCCATTAACTTTTTTTAAATCCAATATAAAGCACGGTTTTGGAAGAGAAAGGCAAACTGATTATTTATATAATGTATTCTGGTTGCACTGAACTGAAGGCTACAAACTCCGTATGAACTTGGTCGCTGTATGCATGACTGACTCTGTTATAACCAAAGGAATAAACCGTCTAATACAGTACACTTACACTAAGTCATTTTATCCTTTGCTGTACATTTCAATAATAATAATGTGATCGTTTGATTTTGATGTTGTTCAACTATTTATGTTTTATTTATTTTGACTATTTATTTTGGTAATTTTTTTTGTCTGCTTGATCTGAACATCATGAATAATGTGAATGTTCTGACAGCCTTAAGAAATATTCCAGTGTCAGTATTAGTTAAAATATCCCTTAGTAAAAGAGGTTTACAGCGAGGCACATAAATGCAGATGTTTGCTGTTTACAACTGATTTGATTATATCTTATAAATATTAAAGGGTAAAAAAATGTATTGACAGTTTTAAGCTTCTGTTTGCAACTGAGCCCCATTTAAATAGACAAAAATATCTTTAAATAAATTTATACCATTTCCATAGGCTCAGATTTCAGTCACTATTTCAGTTTGTATGTGCTTAAATATCATATCCTCTTCGTCTTCTTCATTATCAAAGGAAATAGCTCTCAGATTAAGGAGAATATTTGTGGTTAAATGACCCATCAGTGTCAACATTGAGGCTTTGATAATGGCTTATTTGGCTTTCTGGTTGACTAAGGCACAAGTAATGGGATCGGTCTTGTGATTGTTGGTTGCAATTTAACAGTTTGAGAGATAGTTTATCTTCTAATAAAGAGAGATGAAACATAAGTCGGGAGATGAGTTCATCACCACATTTCAGATACTTGATTCTGTTCCGTTTAGTTTTTTTGTGGCAGCATTGAAGATACTACCTTTAAATGATTAATTGACAAATAGATTCGAAGCTTATATGTTTAAATAATATAATTTAAATAAAACATCAACTTTGAACCCATTCAAGTGCGCACTCACACTCATACAAGTCATTATATATGGTATTGTCACTGTTGCCTTGACAATTCAAAAGTCTCTCCATCATTTCTTAGACTTCACATTTTTTTCTAGGGTTGATTACAACCATTTTGATCAGCACCAATTCATTGCACATTTGCAATAGCCAATAAGTATATACAGTTAAAGTAAAAATTATTAGCCCTCTTGTGATTTTTTTTCTTCTTCTTCAAACATGTTTTGAATGATTATTAGCAGACCACATAAATCTTTGCAGTATTTCCTATATATTTTTCTTTTGGGAAAGCTTTCTTTTAATTGGGCTGGAATAAAAGTGGTTATTTTTTTTTACTATTTTCAAGTCAATATATTTAGCTCCCTTAAGATTTTTTTTTCCGATTGGGTACAGAATAAACCACTGTTATCCAATGAGTTGCCTAATTAACTTAACTTTCCTAGTTAACATAACCTAAAATAAGTAGGAAATATATTGTACTGTAATCATGGCAAAGACAAAAAAGTTATAAAAAATTTAACGTATCGAATATAACGTAACGTAGTTTGTTTAACATATGTTTAAAATGTTGGAAAAAAAAAAAGACTCATTTAAGCAGCACTCTAGAAATATTTTAAAGGGCACCTATTTTACCCCTTTTTCAAGACTTAAGACTTCAAGTCTTTTACATCTCCAGAATGTGTTTATAAAGTTTCAACTCAAAACACCCATCAGATTATTTATTAACCCTTTCAGAATATTGCTTTTTTTGCTCTGAACACAATGTAGCTGTTTTTAATGCCTGTGCCTTTAATGCTAGTTCTCCCCGCCCACCGTTTCCACGTGCCTGTCAGAGTGTGCCTCAATTTCCACCTCAGCTGCATCAGATAAACAGCACAGTGACAGACATGAAGGAAGCAGATCTCACATAACGTTTGTGAGAAATACTACAGTAAGAACTTCCCCAATGATTATTTGATGTATTTGTTGTGAAGTTAAACCTTTCTGCAATGATGAGTTACAATTTAATCCCAGGTGCTTTGCGCCCGGCCTGTCTTGTTGATCTTATTATACTTGTTACTACAGAGACATGTTAATATCCAGCTGTCAATCAATTTGGTGGGCAGGCAAACCGCACTATACTATTATAACATATCCTATTATAAATTATCCTATTATAACAACAGGAAATAAAAAAACAAGTTAAAAGATGATTTTCATCAAAGGTGCTCTTTAAATTGACCCTCAACTGTACATAAGTATTTTTAAAAACTAGCCACTAGTTGATGGATTTGCTCATTTTATTCATATAAACCCGTTCATTTTATTGTTTTGGTTGGAAAAAAGATCTATTTGATAATACAAAACTACCACATACTTGCGACAGTCAACACTTCATTACATTTTACAAGATGAAAAGACCTTATAAAAGGAAGGAATGTAAAAAGCGAACTGGAATTGGGCAGTAAATGCTGTAACAGGTTCATTCACAGAATAACATTGTGCAGATAAAAGTTGGCTAGGGGAAAAAAAAGCCTGAGGAAAAAAAAAGTCTATACATGTGCATCAAGATGGTGAACTTGAGTCAAAGGAAATAGTCAGCAACAGCTTTCTTCGAAGGGAGGCCTCTGGTTTCCTGCGGGGCAGCTTCAAATATGATGAACTCCTTCTGGAGATGCTCATCAAGCTCCAAAATGGCTGCCACATTGCCACATCTAAGAAAATACCATAATAGGAGGGAAAAAGTAACAGTTCATGGTGAGATAAGTGATGCAAACCAACATATTAACATTTAAAGAAAGTTATGGGAGCAGTGGAAGACAGAAAAGACACACCTATAACAGTAGTTTGGAGCAGACCATACTGTTAACACAGTGTCATTGAAATGCCACTTGTAGCCCTCCATGACCAGCTGATGTGCTCTGCAGATCATGCTGATATCATTGGCAGCATTAAACTGTGCCACCACATCACTACCAAACAGATATCCAGCTCCTCTCGGGCTCACACCCCAGCCTGTGGTGTCTAGAGACAGGAGAAATTAAGCAAACTTAGGACTTATATATATATAAAAAGAAAAAAAAAATCAACATATTACCTATGTTTCCATCCAAAGATGTGAATAAACTTTAAACGCATAACTGGAATATCATATAAAAGATGTGCAAATAAAGCAGCGTTTCCATCCAAGTAGTCAAAGAGAACAAAACTGTCACTTTCTGAATAACTGGCGTCAAATATCAAAAGTAAAAGCAGAATTTACTGCGGTAGGAGAAGCTGCGTCAAATCTTTTCTTTATTTATTAAATTACTTGCATTTCAGAAGACAGTATACTGACACGCGATGAACATGATGGCATATAAATGTGTGAGAGGCAGAGCTCAGGTGCTTTTGACAATTCTGGAGGAAATTAATAAAATAACACTAATACTGAAACGGTTAAGGCATTTTAGAATGACCAAAACAACTTTTCAGATGTTCTACAGTGTGCTCAGCCTGTTGATTTGTCCATTCACACACATTTGTATCATCACATGTTCTCTTATTACAAAATCACATGACTTTAATGTGCATACTGGAACTTGTTCGGTAAAAGTGTTTCCATCATAGTTTATGCACATCCTACACTGTTATGTGCATATGTTTTTTATGCACATTTAAAAAATTTATGCGTATCTTGGCGTTTCAATAAACTGTTTTTTTATACGCATATCCAAAATGTGCATAAAAATAGGTGGATGGAAGCGTAGCTATATATTGATAGCCTTTTTATATAGTATGATATCATTTTTGTCTCACCTTCTGGATCGGACCACAGTAGATCACACATGGGTCCATCATGAGGAACTTCCTGTTTTCTGTCAATAGTCCTGATTTGATCCAAGGTCTGAATAGATGGAGAAAGACCACCATGCACACAAAATATCTGGGGATCAAAAACAGTGTACATAAAACTGGGGTCAGTAAATGTTCAAATCGGTGGGTGTTTACACCAGTTTTCACCTTAAACCGGGTTTATGCAATACTCTGTGAAAGTTACAAACACATGATTGTGAAAACAGTGATGTCACACACACAAGAATTACATGTTCAGTTTATTAGTTTGATCACTGGTTTGTCTATAAGCTGACATACGAGAGACTTGCTGATGAATCACAGCTTTAAAACGCTCCAGCGTCTCTGTATTTGTGTTTACGCACAGTAAACAGCGGCGAGTTTAGTAAACTGATGACCTGCATGGTCAATTACTGTTAAGCATGAGAACACAATGGCAAATCCGCAGTGTTTAAGAACATGCTCCACAGAACTCAAATGTTAGCAGGAAATGGATGTTTTTAAAATTTCAGTACCGATTAGTATCGAATTCCAGTATTGTGACAACCCTAACATGCGTGTAGTGTTTCTTTACTACTGGCCAAGCATACATAATACACCATTTTTCAGTGTGAACAGAGACAATGCAAACTCTTCAAAACTGCAAATGAAAAATTTTACTTTCAGTACATCATTGTTTTGTAAACAGCCTTATGCCAGGCTCACAACAAACCTGGAGAACTGGGTCACTAGTTTTAGTTTACTTATGGGATGTTTTTCCATTTTAAGCTAATTTTTAGCTCGAGTTGAATCATTTAAACTTGCATGGAAGCTGCAATTGAGGCTAATTCTGCATGTTTGCTGCAAATGCACCATGCATTCTGCATCATTCACACTGGCCATCAAAAATTTGCCTGTATTTGTTTGACTTGACTTTATATGCATTCTTCTCTCATGAATACGTAATTTAGCTTTTTTTTGTGTGTGAACCCAGCATTAGACTTTCATTTTATAAATGATCCACTAAAATCATCAAACGTGACACACTGGAAATACACTGAAGTAAGAAGACCTACCTTCCCATCAACAATAGCAGAGAGTGACAGGTAGTCAAAGATCTCTGTGCAGTACCTCCACACTGTAGCAGAGCCATACTTTCGAAGACACTCGTCATAAAAGCCATACACTTGTGTGATCTGCCTAGATTCGTGATTCCCTCTGATCAGAGTAATTCTGTCAGGGTATCGCACCTGAAGGAAAAAAAATTGAGAATAAGGGTACAGTAAAGAGTGGCTTTAATTCAATTCAATTCATCTTTACCCAAAGATTTCTGAATTTAATGCAACTATTACAAAGGAAACCAGATTAACTTCAGGGCAGTTACTGCACCTTTAATGCTAGCAGCAACAGAAACGTCTCCACACTATAAAACCCTCGGTCCACAAAGTCTCCCATGAAGAGGTAGTTTGTTTCCGGGACTTCACCCCCAACCTAAAGACAATGATCAGAGATAAACAGCACAATACATTAGCTTTCAAAAATTGATCTTTTAAGGTCCATACAAATTTTAAAAGGACACTTCACCCAAAAATTTTCTGTTAATTTACTCATCCCTAGGCAATTCAAGGTATGTGACATTTTTCTTTGGTAAACAGTTTTAGTGATTTGTCCTTAGTTATTTGTAACACACAACTTAATGTCCCTTTAACAGTAAAAAAAAAAAAAAGAAATTAAAATCATGCATGATAGATAAAATAAATGTCACTATCCTGTTTGAACCAATATCTATATTTAGCTGGGATATTACAAATATTATATTGCAATGCATGTTGCATATCTAGATTTTATTTGTCTAAAATGGTAAATGTTTTGTATGGAACCTCGACCAAGGCGCAGAACAGAAAGACCCTGAAGAAGTCGTACTATTTAGTAAAAAAGTGCCAAAGGTGGAAGTAGCACTGACTTGCATTTTAGTTCAACTATAGTGTTAATTTAGATTGATCAATTCACTTATGATACATGTTTCTTGGACTGTAGGAGGAAACCTGAAAACCCAGGGGACACGAGCACGGGAAGCACAGAAACGACAGCTGGCCTGTTAAGAATTTGAACCAGTGACGTTCATGCTGTGAGGCAACAGTGCTAACCACTGGGCCACCCTATAGAGAGAAAGGTGTAGGAGTAGGGGTGGAAAGGGGGATTCTTTATGGCGTAGATAACTGTAGTAAGAAACTAAGAAAGATGTTAGGAATCATCAGATTGGTGAATCATGCATTAGTTAATATGGGAGCAGCCGTGTTCAATCATAACCACTTGCTCCTCTCGAAATTAGTGTGAGGAAACTTCATTTTGGATGCCTTGAGAATGAGTAAATTAACTACACATTATCTTTCGGTGGAATATCTCTAAAGCAGGGGTGCCCAAACTTTTTCTTATAAAGGTCCACAAACCAAACTAGATTGAGTGTGGTGGGCCAAAGGTAAATATACCAAACTCTATTACATTAAAGTTGCCATTAGTAATTTCCTATTTAATACATAGAAATAACTAGAAAACATTACTTTACATTAAC
>CAIGQZ010016425.1:14319851-14335832 GCA_903798205.1 Danio tinwini
ATATATAAAAGGAAGATTATATTTTGAAATTCGAAAATGCGCTTTTTCCTGTTTTAGACTGCATGACGACACGGACTGTGATTGGTCGAACCGGCGCGGCGAAAGACGTCCATGGTATTTGGCGCCATTTGTCGAAAACAATTCAACTACACTAAAACCTACATTATAACAGATAATGGGATCTTAATATTAGGTTCAAACGCACTTCGGATTTTTAAAGTAAGCTTTCCACGCGGAGTGGGTTTGTGGGTTGGTTATTACCACGCGTTATGTTTGTATTCGCCGGGAAGTATATCGTTGTTTGGTAAATGTGTCGCTAGATAGGCTTTGTGTTTACTCGGAGTCGTTGCTGTATTCATATTTATGCATTCCACACTGTAACTTACAGAGTATGTATCAGCGGATCTCCGAGGGAAATAAAACAAACGGTGAGTGTCTGCAATTTAAATACATTTCTACAAACACACAGTTGACTAACTTACACTTTCACCAGCGTTATGTTAGCATATAAAACAACGTTCATCTAAACCGTTACAGTAGCTGTTTATGAATTATAACATTTATATTAATATTATATTTTTTATCTTTCATGACACTTTTGTTTGGTGTGTTTGCGTTTAACCTCTTTAAAATTCTTCTTAAATGCAGATCTTTAGTTTTAGGGTGAAAGATGGCTGGGGTTGTTGCATTGCCAGCTGTCATGGAGGATTTTGAGGGTCAGGTATGTGTCATATAAATAACGTATAATCTGTTATGGCAATGTTTTGATTATATAATCAGAAAAGTGTATTTTTGATATTAAGTTGAAGTTACTGTTGCTTTAACAGCCGTGCAAAAAATTAAGAAAGGATGGCGATGCACCATCTGTCAGAACTATCACTAACTACTTTGCACCCAAGACAGTGGAGAAACCGTTCTCACCGCCTCGATCCAACAACATTATGGACTACTTCAAGAAGACCTCGCCTGCACCAGAAATAAAAAACTGCTCTTTAAAAGCTAAAGAGAACTCCCCGCAATCTTCAGAGCAAGTAAGTCCAGAACTCTTTGGGAAACCTGCTCGAGGACAGGGGCAGAAGCGAGCCAGGAAGACTAAAGACAAGAAGAAATCTAAAGAGGAGGATGCACAGGTGCTTACAGATGATGTTGTGCTGATTGAGAGTACCGGTCAATCAAAGGAAAGTGAAACTGCTGGACTTCCAGATCAAACTTGTCCTGATAATAAAGAATCTGGCTTGAGGAAAAATGCCACAGAGGGTGATTCAAATGCTCTGACTGTTAATAAATCTGTGGAAACTTCTGAACAGAAACCTTCATTAAAAAAAGATGGTGGGAACAAAAAGTCTGCTTTGAGGAGAACACGTAAGGTGAAAGGTGACTGTGAAGAGAACAAGGAATGTGTTGGTGATGCTCAAGAGCCGGTGTGTGATGCTAAACCCGAGGAATGTGCCGAAAAGAAAAGCAACACCGTCACCATCTCATTTCTAGATTTTATGCACAATCAAAGTCATGAGGAGGAGGAGAGCAATGCTGTTCTCAAGACTGATGCCGCTGAGACTTCAAGTGAAGTGAACTTCTGTAATAATGCAAGTGATTCTGCTGTCGGGCCTCTGCAGGTGTCACCCAGAACTCTCACCATTCAAGCAGAGGTGCATCCCATTTCCCCTGATCACCACGAGTCTCTAAAAGTGTCCAAGGAGTTTAAAGTCGCCTCCATTTTTAGTAGAAATAAAAAAAGTCAACCAAAAGATGAGAAGAGACTGTCTAATCCTATGCCTGAAGTTAAACCTGATGTTTTGCCTGACCTCAAAAGGAAGTCTAATGTTGTTCTTCTTGAGGAAGATCTGGAACTCGATGTGGTGGAGTCCAGCTCCAATCCTAAAAGCACTGAGGCGGAGAGAAAGCAGTTTATGAATGCCTTTAAGCAGCCGAGTCTTGATGGAAATAAAAACAAACCCAACAAAGGTCAGAGCAAGACGAGCCAGCTTCAAGAGCAAGTCCTGGAGGCAGCAGAGAAGGAACCTGATCAAAAAACAACTGAGAAGAAACCTGAAGTTACAATCTCGGAGAAGAATGAAGAAACAAAGAGTTGTTCTGGTGATAAAAAAAAGAAAGTTCTGAAATCAGGAAAAAAGGGATCAGTTAATAATGCTGAAGACAAACAAAATACAACTTCGAAACCCGAAGAACCTCCAACAGAGATGGAGGTGGAAAAAGAGAGCAGCCCAGCTGTAAAAGACAACACTGAAAAGCCTGTCAGAGAGCTCAGGAGGTCAACCAGAGATCTGTCACGTAGACAAACAGCTGCTGCGCCACAGAAGAAAGAGAAACAAGAAAACACAGTGAAAGATGACGAAACCCAAAATACACCCTCTCCTTCTCTGGCCTCCACCCCAAAAGCTCAAAGACCCAAAAGGGGAATTTACAGAGCTGAAATACTCTGTCCACCAAACATAAAAGGCAGTCCTATCAGGTGAGATTCACACTTCTTTCAAAAACATCTTTTCGTTGTTTCTTGCAAAGTACATCAGGTAACAAATCATTGTGCTTTATTTGATAGGATGAGAATCAGCCGAATGCCTCCAACTTCTGCTACAAAAGCTGGTGATTTTGAAATATCAAGTCCGCTCTCAGCACAGGTAATTAACATAATTTAACATAATAATGTTAGCAACAATTCACAATAATATATAAAGCACTGCTTGTATATTTTTGTGTGTATAGGTGTACGTGGGTCAAACAAAGTGTTGCATTTTGGTGTCCTCCTGTAATAATCTGCTACACAATAACACTTGAGGATTATTTCATCTATATCTTTGTTTTATTTTTGCAAATGTTATTTGATAGTACGCTTGATCCGGATACGTATAATACGTATACGTAGGATACGTGTCCCAGTTCTCTTTAGCATGAAGGCGTAGGGCTAAGGGGAGGGGCTAGATAGCCTATAAAACTGAGATTTTTCAGGACCACACTCGAAACCAAGGGGTATGAAAATTTCCCAGAATACACCAACTACAATGGCAGTCAGGAAATGCACAAATTAGTTTTTTTTTGTCATTATTATGAATTTTTACAACAAAAAAAGCATATGTTTTAATTTATTCATAACGGTGTTCATGTTTTAACGTCATGCTTTAAAAATCCCTAATATTAACTCCTGAATAGCAGTCCCACAACATACATCTGTCACTTGATGACACTCTAATACCTTGTCAGAAATATCTAGTGGCTGGGAATGAGCTTTTTACAGTGTGCTATAATGTTAATGTTGTTTTTGTGTGTTTACATAGAAGAATATGGCCACAGAGTAAATAAACAATACAATTAGGAGCTTATTGCCACATATTATCGTTATGATAACATGATATTGTTGTCTTCAGTGATTTCCTGAGGATAAATACCAAAAAATAACACAACTGGAATAACTACAGCAGTCGCCATCGTCGATCTCTTATGAAGCAAGAGATTACTTATCTTAAAAATCAAAATAAGCCCCTCAGCTCTCAGAACATAGTGTATTTATGCACACACACACTATAATCTCCTGTTTTACTCCATATAATTCCAGAACCAGAAATAACTCATACAATCTCTCATAACTAGAGGGCAGTTAAACAGTGCACAAGGGTTACAATTACTCACAAAAACTATTTTCTTTTTTTAGGAATTAAATGCAGCTAAAAAGAGAAAGCAAGCTAAAAAGCTTGTTCAGAAAGCCAAAGCACTTCAGCAAAATAAAAAAGACACTAAGAAGGAGAAAGAGACTGTACGACGCTCTACAAGAAGCAAAGAGTCATTAATAAATTACTGTGAAGACGAGGTAAGTCAGTGCAACTGTTGTAAATGTGTAGACTTTTAAGAACTGCCAATATTAAGTGATTTTTTTAATTTTATTTAAATCAACCTCTTTATTGCTTTAGGACTCTATAGTGTTTTTGGAGGCCAGCAAAGGCAGTCCAGTCTCCTCACAGGAAAGTGAGAAAATCAATAAAAAGCTTCGAAGTTTGAATGAGGTTTTGGGAAAAAATGCTTCTCAAAACAAAACATCCAAGACTCCTGCAGGTAAATTATACACAAGTAATTAAATTAACACCTGGTTTTAATGATATAAGTATTAGTTTTTCAGAATTTCATTCAACATATAAACTGCATTTATAGTCATTAAAAAAATGCATTAATTGTAATATCACATATATCTGATTGGTAATAATAAACGTTTACAAAGCGATGTAATATTTTCGAAAATCAGGATAAATACATATATATCCATGCCTAATATCCAATGGCCAGAAAATGATTATTTTTTATAAATTGTTAAAATATTAATGCAGAGATTGTCTAGAACAGGGGTGCCCAAACTTTTTTGTATAAAGGGCCAAAAACCAAATTTTATTAAGAGCCGTGGGTCGAAGATAAATACTGTATACCAAACTATATTACATTAAAGTTGCCATGGGTAATTTACTAATTTATTAGAAAACATTACTCTAAACCATTATTAACTGATGCTTAATCTTTTCGGCTTAATCCTTCTATCAATCTGGGCCACAGCGGAATGAACCGCCAACTTATTCAGCATGTTTTACGCATCGGATGCCCTTCCAGCTGCAACCCATCACTGGGAAACACTTATACACTCATTCACACACATACACTGCGGACAATTTAGCCTAACCAATTCACCTATGCCGCATGTCTTTGGGCTTGTGGGGGAAACCGGAGCACCCGGAGGAAACCTACACGAACACGGGGAGAGCATGCACACTCCACACAGAAACGCCAACTAATCCAGCCAAGGCTCGAACCAGCAACCTTCTTTCTGTAAGGCAAACATGCTAGCCACTGCACCACTGTGCAGCCCCAGTAATAAAAAAACATGAACAATCTTTGACTTGATTTGTCCTCTATCCGTCAGGTGGCAATATGTACATTTAAACTAAACCGGATTCATTTATACCATTTACTTGAAACATAGTTTGGGCATATCTGGTCTAGAGACTGTAATGTACACCATGATTTTATAAGAAATTCACTTTCATGTGTAATATGTCACGAAACAAATATATCAATTTAAATAAGTAGCGACTTGCACCCTCGAAACAGTTTTTTCATACGTCATGACTTGATAAGCGGATAATCATTTTAATATCTTTTTCAGCTTCTAAACTGGCTCCTCTGTTTGTTGAGAAAAAAGCTCAGAGACCTTCAGCTGTCATCTCCATTTTTGACGACAGCAGGTATTATGTTTATAAAATCCAAAATTTATTCCATTTACTTTTATTGAAATCTCCTATTTGCTTGCCAGTGTGAAATCCAACTAAATGCATGTCCAATCCTTTCAGTCGTGAAGCCTCTGACAACTCGCAAGACGATGAACAGTTCAGAGCAAAGAGAGAGTTCCTGAAGAGCGGCCTTCCAGAGTCTTTTAAAAAGCAGATCGCAAAAACGGCAGCCAATCGAGAGGCTTACAGTCAGGCCTGTGCTTCATTCCAGACAGTGGTGCACGTCCAGCAGAGGACTCCAGGTGAGCTTGGAGACCTTCTCCAGTTTATAGTACTACATGTATCATTAGTGTTTGTGTGTGTTTGAGACTGATGGCCTGATTTCTGATTTCCATGTCAGATTGTTCTGTCTGGAGCCTCCAGTGGCCCACACACCCTTTGCTGAGTTGCTTAAAGGAGTTCTGTAATTTGCCATCTGTGCCACTGATGTGTTTGGAGAAGTCTTTAGGGTGTACTACAGTTCCTGCTAAGAGAGAATTTTGCAAGGAGGTTGGTAGAGTTTTGGTCACAATTATTAGATTAAGGGGTTTTGCATTTTACTCTTCAGAGGGTAGAATTATTTTAGTGTTTGTTTATATACACTACTGATTCAAACCTTTGAGTTATTTCTTCTGTTAAACAAAAAAACAAGATATTTTGAAGAAACCTGTAACAACTAATTGTATGGAAGTTGATGGTTACAGGTTTTCGGCTTTCTTTAGAATACCTTTTATTGCTGTACAACAGAAGAAAGAAACTCATAAAGGTTTGGAACCACCTGAGTGAGTAAACGGTGTGTAAATTTACTTTTGGAGTGAACCAACCCTTTAAAGTTTATTTATTTGAAGTAAACTAATGCTTTTATTCAGGCAGAATCAATTGAATAATAATGCAAATTTTATTGCTACAAAAATGTAAAATAAACACTGTTCTTTTAAAATGTCTAAATATTTAAACATTACAATTTCCACAAAATCTTTCATTTCTAAGAACAAAGTTTTCCTAAAAACAACATTAAGGAGGATTCATGTAGGATCAATGAAGATTGGAGATGAAGACTAATGATGCTGAAAATTCAGCTTTGCTATTATATAATGCCTTGTTTCCACTGAGTGGTACAGTACAGTCGGTACAGGTCACCTATATCAGGCTTGTGTCTCCACTGTCAAATGGTACCAATGATATCCTTTTGGTAGGCATGGTGTTCAACAGAAAGTTGCAGTCTGCGTCATTCTCACTTGAAGTTCTCATATCATATGAGAAGCACTTCTCACTAAACAAATACTTTATGCACAAATACTTGTGTATAAATGCTAATTACTAACCTTTCTACAAACAGGGTTTGAATAGAGCTGCAGATCAATGATAATGCAAAACAGCCTACTGTAACGTCTGCAATTATATATATATATATAAAGCAACATATATGAACACATACAGAGCCTGACAGTCTCTGAAATGTTACCAATTACAAAGAAAAAGCCCAAACATACATTTAGTTCTTATTTGGGTTCATAAACAATACAAAACATATACAGTCATACACAAACCTCTCATTTTTATTCTTCACCGGCACATGTAATGTTAACGTCTTGTCATTCCGAGTTCATAATAGTCCAAAAGGCGATGATAATAGTTTAACATGGCAGTTTGTTCATGTTTTAGGTTGCTGAAAGAGTCATTTGCTCCTTTGTATTTTTCGGGCTTCTCCGAAAAAGTACGACCTCGTAAGCAAAAACAGGACACAGGGCAGATTCTGCACTTCTTCTTGTCTTTGTGGTTGTTCATCAAGATGATGTCTAGGTTTGTTTGAGCTCGGGTCGACCATGGCTCGTTATTATATCTATTATAATGGTGTAGCGTCTCGGCTGTGTATTTAAAAATGGCGCTTTCTTTGTTTTGTTTTGTACTTTGCTTGTGCATGAGCTAGTGATGTTGCTGCGCATCTAGCTCTGCCTTTTGGTACCCTTTTGTTGTGCTAGGTACCCTTTGGAAAGGGTATCTAAAAAGTGTAACAGTACTGTTCACTTTTTGGTACCTTTTGACTGTGGAAACTGCATAGAAATGTATCAAACCGTACCGTAACGTACCACTCATTGGAAACGAGCCATAAATGTAATTTATAAATCTATTCTATTAGAAATCACATTATATTCTAATGATCTTTTCACAGTTGTACAATTGAATAAATCTATTGAATGTAAGTATATAATATATGTTTAACATTTCATTTTGTCATTTAGGTTTCTTGTCAGAAGACTGAGTTTTCTGAGCCAGTCAGACAGTGTCTTTTGGAGAAGATGAGAATCTCCAATCCCTCCTTCCCTCATCAACGATTCTTTACTCGGTTCAGTAAGAGACGTGAAGACTACATCTCCCAGGCCTCTGCAGCAGGTGACACAATCATATCTTATTAGTTTAACTATATTTTTCAAGGCAGATGCATTTGCTTTTATTTTAAGATATGTAACTATGAGTGACTTTCATATGGTTTTGCTCTGTGATTGTTTATAGATCTTGAAGATGAGCCTAAGGTGTCCTGCCATGCTGGATCATCCGATGCTGTCGGGAGAAAACGGAAACGAATGGATGGAGAGACAACAGGCAAAATGGGTAAAAAAACTAAATCCAGTCATACAGATGATGATGTCATAGTGATCAAAGAAAGTCCACCGACAAGTGGTCAAGCAGCACAGCCGTCTGGCAGAGGTCGAAGAGGTCGATCACTGAGACAGAAGCAGAAAGAAGAGTCCAAACCGGCAGACCTGATCTCACCTGTGAACGATGATGTCATGATTGTGGAGCCAGCTGTCCCAAAAAATACAAGCACAGAAGGTGAGCAAAGAATCAATTTAAATTTAATGGAAAGCGATCAAAAATGAAGAAATACAGTAAGATTGTGAATGTGTTTTTACATAATTTTGTCTTCAGTGTCACATGATTATAGAATATTATATTATAATTTTTTGTGTTGTATTTTGCACAAAAAATAGTTCTGTGGAAACGCTTCCCCCCCCCCCCCAGAACCCTTTGAGAAAAGCTTAGAACAGTATTTATATAAAATAGTTTACATTTTTTGTAAAAACATAATATAATTGTTCACTTTTAATCAAATTTGTGTTTATACTTCAGTAATATATACTTGTTTCATACATTTGTTTGCACTGTGTTGTTGTTTTTTTTGACATTGTTTTATTTGTTTTACGTTATTCATTTTTAGATGGAGTGAAGGAGGATGTGCTTTGGACAGAGAAATATCAGCCACAGCATTCCAGTGAATTAATCGGGAATGTGGAGTCTGTCAGGAGACTACACAGGTTGTTAACCTGTCTATGATGCTGCAAGATCCTGTTCACTAGTCAATGTGTCATTAATGAGTTATTTTTGTTTTGTTACATTTTATTTAAATGATTTTTTAGCTGGCTGAAAGAGTGGAAATTGAGAGCTGACCGAGAAGAAAAGAGAAAACAGCAGGAAAAGAAGCAGGAGGAGGACAGTAATGGTATATGAATATGCGAAATGACACTGTATTTTCTAGTTTGCTTGCTATATTGAGAAATCATCACCCTCAACTTTTTTTATGCAGAATCCTGGCTCATTGGTGAGGATCTGGATGAGACCGAAGATTTTCTGTGTAACACACTCCTCATTACTGGACCCACCGGAGTGGGCAAAACTGCTGCAGTTTATGCTTGTGCACAAGAACTGGGATTCAAGGTCTGGCTGAATAATTTCAATGCACTTCTCTGTTTTAAAGGGCACTTATGATGAAAATCAACTTTTTAAAGCAGTTTGGACACAACTGTCTGTAGGTATAGTGTGTCCATTAGAGATGAGCGGTTCAGCTGAAATGTCACCCGAATCTGCTCTTTCATTCTAATCATCCACCCGCCCACACATATTATTTTATATTTAACACTTTAATAATTCTAATTCTTTAAGCGGGATGATAGGTCATTGTGGATCGTTCGTTATTAACAGCAGATTTAGCTTTTACATATACAGGAAATAGATCACAAAAACTGTGTCACTTCAGCCTAAACAGCAGCTATGTTATGTTTACTTGGCCTTTTTCTTTGCACTGTGCAAATCAGAATAGCATCTAGCCTACTGTGCCTGGATTGGGGCTGCACTAAATGAGTTTGCGTGCAACACTTGTTCCAGGAATGCACAAACTTCTCCATGCAAGGCGCTGCAGTCGTGTAAATAAGTGTTTCTTGTTTCTTCCAGAACTATAGCAGATTTTCCTGTGATGACTCCTCTAACTGAAAGTTTGCACAGTACTCTTGCACTTCATCCATTATTTTGGGCGTCTCTCTCATCTTCCCATTCTGCAAAGTCCACTCTCTGCTTTTTTTGCTGGTCAACTGCTATGACCCGCGACCCACCCGCAATTAATCATAATGTGTTTTTTTTATTACCCGACACACCCGACTTATTATCCACAGCGCCCGCGGATATAACCGACATCCGCGCATCACTAGTGTCCACTGTCATATTGGGGTGATATAAACACAAAAAGTCTCTTTTTTTAATTTCCTGACGTTAAAATAGGATCCAAATCCCAGTGATTTTGAGGCCCACTGCATTGTGAGGTAGCAGTGCGATTTCCCCCGCCCACCAAACTGATTGACACTGATGTCCATGGTACTTTTTTTTTTGCAAAAATAATAGTATTAAAATATCTGTTCCAACTCTCTGTGATTTTTAAAAGTTTTATAAGTTTAAAACGTTTATAAACGGAGCATATTTGTACTAAAGAGAGTAAAATTGATATGTAATTCTTGACCACTATAATCACCACGACCGCATTGTCAGCAAACTCTAATAGGTGCGTGACTTCTCGTTTAAGAAAGGCTTGAATAAATTCCACCACAAATACATAAAATATTTACATGGTATTTTTGACTGAGTTTTTATTTCAGCTTCATGCTGTTTATCTGATGTAATGCATGATAAGAAGCAGACGGTGGGCGAGGAGAAGCAGCTCATTTGCATTTAAAGCCACAGGCCACAAAAACAGCTACAATTCAGACAACAAAATGAGCAGATTCTGGAGGCTGTAAATAATCTTATCTGTATTTTGAGCTGAAACTTTACAGACACATTCTAGAGACACCAAATGCTTACTTAACATCTGGTAAAAGGGGTAAAATAGGTGCCCCTTAAGATGTCTATTGTCATTGGAAAAAATAACATTTCTACTTTTGCTGTTGGTTTTCTTCCTTAAGGTATTTGAGGTAAACTCCTCTTCTCAGAGAAGTGGTCGTCAGATCTTATCCCAGCTGAAGGAAGCCACTCAGTCCCACCAGGTGGACATCCAGGGTGTCAACGCTCACAAACCGTCCTACTTCAGCAATTACAGCAGCAACAGCACCACCGTCAAACCCGGCACATCTCCTAGTACGAGTTTCTTTTCTTTTATTTATTTTTTTGGATGATGATTGCTAGAGCTGATTGATTCATTCTTAAAAGATGACGATCTCAGTTCAGAAACTAACATGATCTTATTCCTAAATGACAGGTAATCTGTCAATTTGTTTCAGGTAATCTAAAGTTTAACATCAGCAAATATTGACATCTTTGTTTCAGACTTTATTCTTCAACCACACAGCATTGTTACTTCTGGACAAAAAACAAAACAAAAACAGAAGACCACAATAGAATAAAAAAAAAAGAGTGCTTTGCCTTTTGTTAACATTGCGAACCAATCGTGTATATGCAGAAGGACTTTTTAATTTTGCAGTAATCTAGGTCAAGGGCTTCTGGTGAACTGTATGCAGTTACAAAATTGCAGTGTTTAAGGTCTGTTTTCTTTAAAAATCAGTGATCTTCACTTCCTGATTGATATACGATATAAAGTGGGTCTCGGATTGTACAAGAAGCACTGCATTTAATTCAGTTTTCCTACCTCCTGTCTTTAAAATATGAACATTTACAACATTTTAAAGCTTGAACAACTAAATGAAAGCTGAAGTCTATTTAGCTGATTGTATTTTAATTACATTACAACATCAATGCTGTAAAGGAATTTCATAAAATTGAAAAAAGTCACATTAACCATTCACCGGACGTTTACCGTTATGGGAAAAAAACATTAGCTATGCATAAAGCCTATTGCTTATAAAATAAATAGTTTTGAAGTGTTTGAAAAAACGTGCACTAGAAGCACCTGCTGGTCAACACAGTGTAAGTGCAACAAAACCACAGGCCAAACATTTATTAAAAACTGCTTTTACAAACACATGGCAGACGTTTTATTTAAAGTAATCTAACAATTGTAATTAGCAAATCATCTAATAGTATTAAAAATGGTATTGACCAGAATTCACAGGGACATGACTTAATATGCATTGTGCAAATTTTCAGGGCTGGTTGGGTTTAGGGTGATTTCTTCTAAACAGGCTGCTGAGAGAATTTTAATTACCACTATTTCCAGTGTTATAAAAAAATGTTTATACATTTTACAAACTCATAAAACTAATTATCTATTATATATGTACATTTTCTATTTATCTGTTTTTTTTATTCTAGAAAATATTTACTGTGCATGACATGTTGACTGAATTCTGTGTCTCGTCTAATCTTAGGGAAGCTGAACTCCCCCAGAAGGGTTGTATCATCTCCAAGAAAGCCGCCTCAGTCTCCTCGCAGTGCTTCATCCAGAAGAGGAGGACTGGCACCGACATCTTTGGCCAGTTTCTTCAAAGCTGGTGGAAGATCCTCTGGAAATGAAGCAAACGATCAAGACAAGAAAACACAACCTGGTAATAATATTTCAGAATCCAGAAGTCACATTACCAAACAGGAATGTTGAATTGATATTGAAATGTAATATCTTTGTTTTCAAGCATCATTTTTGAGACTTTATTTTCTTTCTTTAAAGCATGTCCAAAAAAGTCTGCCAAAGCAAAAGAGGCTAATGATAAAAGTAAAGAGAGCCTGAGTGGAACTTCAATAAGCACCAAAATCTCCTCTGAAGACCAGGCCAAGAGGACGGCCACATCCCTTATCTTATTTGAGGAAGTGGACATTATTTTTGATGATGACTTGGGATTTCTGGCTGCAATCAAAACCTTCATGACCACAACTAAGAGACCAGTTATTCTGACAACGAGTGGTGAGTCAAGTCAACTGTGAACAGAAATGTATAATGTGTGATTCATGAATTGGCTATCATGGGCTTTTGTTTTGTGCAGATTCATCTTTCGGTGCCATGTTTGATGGGCAATTTGAGGAGATCCATTTCAAATCTCCTTCAGTGGTAATTAAACAGTAATTCTGTTCTTTTCATAAATATTTTATTTTGTGATTTGTCTGGTTTTGTGAAATTAACAGCTTTTGGTTCTTCCAGGCGGATGTGTCCAGTTACATCCGGCTCATGTGTCTGGCAGAAAACCTGAGAACCGACAGTAAGGATGTGTCCTGTTTGCTGGAGTGGAACGGCTGTGATATTCGGCAGAGTCTCCTGCAGCTGCAGTTTTGGGCCTGCAGTGGTGGAGTACAGCAGATACAGAAGCCTCTGCCCTCATCAGGCAATGATGGATTTAATTTGATCCTGAAAGCATGCTTCAGAAACTGTGTATGATAATATGACATGCATCTGTTTTTCACACTATAGAAAGCAGAGGGAAGTCCAAAAGTGGCACTGATCTTCAGCCTGTGAAAACTGAGGATGTAAAGGAGGAAAATCTGCCACATTGCCACACTGCATTTACAGAGAGCTTGTTGGGGATCTGCAATATGCAAACCGAAAATTTTGCAGATTTACTGCTGAAGGTGTATTTTTTTTTTCTCTCCCTAAATATGTATGTACAGATGAAGTGCAGAAATCCAAAAATAAACAGAAAACAAGGAAAGTAATTTTTTTTTTTAAATTTCTAAATAAAAAAAGTTTATGCCCGTATGCATACTTTATTTTCAGATTAATAATTTGAATATTAAAATAGATTTGAGAATAAATATTTTTATTAAGATATTTTTATCTAAAATCCAGAATTGGTGAGGACAACTAATAAATAAATTATCAATATTAATATTGATATTAATATATTAAATGTTAAATCAATAACCTTCAAATAAAATAATCAAACATTTTTTAATATATGGTAAATGTGATGAGTGCTCTAAATTGATTAGTGATTTTTCATATATAAATTGAATGGGTGTTGATGTCAGAGGTAATGCACATGAATGTTGGACAAATGAGTGTATAACATTAACACCCGCCAATGCGGGTAGATTTCAGCTGTGCCGGGTTACACAGCTACCCCCACTAGCCACTTTGGCTGGTTGAAAATAATTTTTAAACTGCCAGTGCTGGCTCGTCACTAAAGATTAGAATTTTAGTTTATGACCGTTTGTCAATATGCATACAAATGTGATCTTTAAATTGGGTAGCAGCACGACTGACAAAAATAACTGTTTGCATAAGCAATGGAAAGCAGGTAATTACCAAATGAGATAATTGTGCGCATGGTGAGACACAGGCTGTCCTCACTCACCGACGAGGGCTGATGTGATTCACGCGAGTGTTTAAAACGCACGCACCCATTTCCTTGCGCAAAGCAGTCATAGAAACGCAATGTAAACTGCTATATTTTGCTTGTTTCGACACATTGTTTAAAATTTGTGATGAGGAAATAATTAGCTTGGTGTGGCCAGAGGAAAAAAATGGTAAATTTATAGTGTTGAGCTCTGAAATGTCATGTAAAATAAAACTATTTGCAATGGAACACTATGAAACCACAACCCATTTGCTTATGCTCATTAAGCAAGGTCATACACAACACACAAACAAGTTAAATAAAAGAGGAGGCATGTGGACATAGCACAAAATTTAATCAAGTAATTTTAGCATGCCAAAGTCAAATTTATACATAGAAATATTTATTTTCCCAACAACAAAATTGTGGCTAGTAATGTTAGAAAACTACTAGCCACAGTGGCTGGTGATCAAAAAAGTTAATGTCAATCACTTTAAATATATTTAATATATAAATTTGTTACTGATCAGACTTCATTTTTTACAGCATGAATCCTCTTATCTAGAGAGCATTAAGTCCTGGGATCTTCTCTCTGAGGTTCACAGAAGAGGAGTGAATGTTCTCCATTCGAATATGGAGAGTCTGCTTCCTCTGCCAACTCGTCTTTTACCCCAGTCCACATTTAAATCACAAGCAGCACCAGCTACACAGTCCCAACCTGAGCAACTACCTCAGACTGTGAGATTAGAAAGTTTGGATGAGCCCTCTGATGATGGCAGTCCTCTCAAAGTGTCCTCCAGAATGAAGGGGCGGAAGAAGATGTGCATCGGCCACAAAGATGTTTTCCAGTCTGATTCAGAGTCTGAGGAAGACTTCCTCTCACTGCCAAAAAACATTAGAGATCCTGCTCAAAGCACTAATGTAGAGACACCCGACGTGCCTGAAGCTGCCCCCAAAAAATCAAGGCGTACTGTGTTAACTGAAGCCGAAAAGAAGAAGAGCAAGCCAGTGATGCAGTGCTTGAGTGGTTTGGCAGAATTTTTAGACCTCATGTCCTTCCTAGACTCCTCACTACATTATCAGCCCTCGCAGTCGGAGGGGTTTTGCCGACCACAGGATTCTGGCTGGACCGGTGCAGAGATCAAGAGCGGGATGACTGATGATATTCGGTTAGAGTCCGTCAAGCAGGCCAGCGGTGTTAGTGTTGAAGAAGTGCATGCTGTGTTGGGGCATTTGAGTTTTAAGAAGTGCAAGGCTGTAGTGTCTGAGGCCTGGGACAAAGCGCAGCAGCTGGAGGATGAGATCAGAGGAGTGGCTGAGGAGGAGCTCACACTCCCCGTGGCTCCACACCGACAGAGCTTTAGCCTCACACAGACTACACCTTGTGAACCGAGGTAGGAATGAGAATTTTTTTTATTAATTTATTTTTTTGCATTTATTTCTTTATATATGTCTTTTCATCATGGAAGAAATAATGGATTAGCAAAGCAGTGTTCCTCTCTGAATGAATGAGTTGCTTGTTATATGTTGCTCACCAACTAGTGGCTGATTTAGTTAGGGTTATTAGGCTATATCATCGAAGAACTAATTTTACATTGGAGTAACAAAAAAAGTCTGCAAACTCAAAAAGAGACCAGCGAGAAATTTGACTTGAAAACTAGGCAATTTTTTCTGTTGCGTTGACCATTGTTAATGCCAAGCTATCCATGTTAGAACAGAGAGCCATCTTAACTGAAAAAATCTGCGCACACTCAAATCAGAAAGACACAAGCGAGATGAAGTGACAAGCTATTGTACACACCTATTGGATTGTTTTTGAGGACCGCTGAGTCTTTAGTTGCCTTTCTCAGAGTATCCATGGGGTCCTAAAAAGTCTTAAAACATCTTAAATCTTAAAAGCAAAATTTTAGGCCTTTTAGCTAATTTAGCTACCCAATCTGGCCATTAACACCCATAAGATCACCAACAATCCATCTCAATAAAACCTTTTATTTAAACATAGCATTTAATTACTTTCCTTACAGTAACATTTGCTTAAAGGTTCTCCATTTATTTACTGCTGAAGATACTGACCTGAGCTAAAATTTTTATTATTATATTATTATTATTGTTGACTGATGTCATTGACAGCTATGTTTTGTTCTATTCTTGGTAAGGGTTATATAGGGTTTGTGAATGGATATATTTAAAAACTATTTTTTATTAAATATATAAACAGAAATAAATATATA
>CAIGQZ010016425.1:14336232-14356828 GCA_903798205.1 Danio tinwini
ATAAATATATATATTATAAAAATATTAATATTATTATTATAATTATTATTGTTGTATTATTAAATGTATTAAATTGTAAAAAAATTTTGATAGGGGAAGTAAACATCTATTTGAAAATCACTAGCATTTAGATCTTTGTATAAGTCTAAAATTTCCTTCATAATGGTCTTAAAATGTTTTACAAAGTCTTACATTTAACTTGGTGAAACCTGCAGAAACCCTGTTTTCTATATGTTTCCATATTTATATAATAAATAAAAAAATAATAATTAAAAACTTCAAGCATGAAACATAAAGATCAAGCTTGTGAATTTATGCATGTTACTAAAACTGAAAAGTTAGGTCCAATCCCAATTCTATTTTTGTGCCCCTACCCCTTCCCCTTGGCCCTTAAAACCGAGGGTTAAGGGGAAGGGCTTCAAAACTTACCCCTAAGAATTGGGACAGCACTTCAACACCTGCACATGTCATCATATGTCATCGCGATCTCTTGCTTTCTATGAGATCAGACGATGGCGACTGCTGTAGTTATTTCAGTTGTGTTATTTTTTGGTGTTTATCTTCAGGAAACCACTGAAGGCAGATATTATGTTATCATAACAATCTAATGTGGCAAAAAGATCGTAACTGTACTGTGTATTTACACAGTGGTCATATTCATCTATGTAAACACATGAAAACAACATTAACATTATCCCAGACACTGTAAAAAGCTCATTTTCAGCCACTTGACTGCTCTGACAGGGTGTTCGAGTGTCAGAATGTTGTGGGACTACTGTACAGGAGTTCTTATTAGGAATTATAATTCTTTTTTTTTTAAAGCATGATGGTAAAACACGAACGCAGTTATGAACATATTCAAACATGAATACTAATTCATATTAATACATATTAATACATACTAATACATATTCATACAAAAAATACTAATTTGTGGATCTCTTTACTTCCGGGTTCAGCACTACTGCCGTTGTGGCAGGTGTATTCTGGGAAATTTTCTTTACCCCTCTGTTTTGAGTGTGGGGCTGAAAAATCTTCGTTCAAAGGGGTCTATACCCCTTGCCCTTAGCCCTACGCCTTCGAGCTAAAGAGAATTGGGACACCATTACCCCTTGACGGGAACGCCAAAACGAGGGGTAAGGGGAAGGGCTAAGGGGTGGAATTGGGATTGGGCCTTAGTGTTTAATAAATTGTTAAACATTGCCTGCTTGATGCTTTCTGTATTTAACAGAATAAATACTTAACGCAAATTGCAAAACAATTTAATAAATGAGTTAAAAATTCAATAAAAAAATCATTGCATCTGCTGACTATATTACTCTTCCCTGATCGAAACGTAGTTTGCATTAACGTGATCTCTCATTTTTATTTACGATTCGATTAAAAGCTAATCTTGTTTGCGTTGTTGTGTACAGAGTGATGGAGAGTAGAAAGGAGGTGCTGAAGTCAGTGCTCTTCACCAGGTCTTCTGGAACACTGGGTAGCCGAGCAGCAGTGGCTCTGGATTACCTGCCCTGTCTGCGCACCATCTGCAGATCAGAGAGACTGAAGGAGCAGGGAAAGATCAAACGCAGGTCACTTGACCACACATGTTTTTTACTTTCATTTTCAATATTATAAAGGTTTATTTTCGTATTGCTGATGTATTATATCAAGCATATTGTGTAATGAATTATAATGGCATCACTCAGTGGGGCACAAGAGAGTAGTCTGGAGAATGCTTCTTTCGATATTAAAAGGATAAATCAATCAGAAATAAATATTCTTTCATGAATTACTCATGTGGTTCTAAACCAACAAGGCTTTCATTCACCATTAAAACACAAATTAATATATTTGTGATTGATTCTGGTAGGTTTGTTCATCCATGCATTGATAGCTTACGTAGCTACCACTTTCAAGGCCCAAAAATGCATCAAAAACATGATTGGCTTCAGGGATTCAACCTTTTTATAAGATCATTTGAATGCATTTTGTGAGCATAAAAGGCTTCAAAACAACTTTTAGAAAACTTCAGTTCAGTTTCTGACACACTTTTACTAGAACACTAAGAATAATAAAAAAAGTTCTGTGTGCTTTGTGTTTAAACTCCATTGCACGTCAATGTCTTTTTTAAGCCATCTGGCCAATCACAGTGGAGGAGGGGCGGGACAAAGACCACACAAACAAATTCAATACTGTACATCAGGCAACCAGTTCTGTGCATTTTTAGGAATGTGTAGGCTTAATTGACATAAAAAATTAAGCATTACCATTATATGTAATCATTAAATGTTATACCAATATTATATGTTAATTCTTAGTTGTTTATGGACATAAATGTTTCTAGTTTATTACTGTTATCTCACATTAATGATATCAGACGATGAATCAATAACTCTGGCAGAGGCAGACTTAAATGTATTTAAAACAGGACATTTTTGTCACTGCTGGGGGTCTCTAATGCATGTCACACCCTTGTTTATGCACAGAGGCTCCGTCCTTTGTTTCCCTCCTAAAGTGAGAGCACTTCCACTTATTCAGAGAGAAACACCCTTTACACAGTGGGCACATTTTACAAGTAAAGATTGCATAGTAGATTTACAATGAGCAAACTAAAATAAAAATAACAGCTTTAAAATAAAATAAACATGACAAATAACAGCTGTCAAAAAATAAAGGTTAAATGCTTTATCCAAATATTTACAAGCTATAAATAAATGTTAACTGATGCAGTTTTTTTAATTCCTTGGCCTGGGCTATCAAAAAAAAAAGATGACACTTCAATTTGGTCAGAGTGCAAAGGTCTGTAAAAATGAAACGCAGCAAAGGGACAGGATGTGGTTTTAGCGAGCTTATATTTGGCATGAGATCGCAAATTGACAGATGAGGTTTTGTTTCTTTTCTTCATATTTATATTTGTGTCAGTATAAGCCCTTTACGTTTTGTCAGCATTTGTTCTGTGGACGTTTAAAATGATCCCATTTCTTTACGTTGCAGGAAAAAAATCACATACAGCATAAAATGATCAATTATTATTATTATTATTATTTTGCAGGTTCTTGCACTATTTGGATGGTATACATTTCACTCTTCCTAAAAGCACAGTGGAGTTCCTGGCATGCGATTTCCCTTAAATGACATGCATCTTCAGACAGCCGGTTGAGGGTTGCTGTGAATATGCATTTGTACAGTAATATATACTCAGAAGGAGTGTGCTTTTATGTTGTTGTGTGGATAGCACACATTTGTACGGTTTTAAATTTGCCGTTGCTCATTATGAAGATCATTTATGTTTTGTAATTTGTCATGCATTTTCCGAAAGGTTTTATCAAGTAATAAATTTGCTATTTGCCAGCAAATATGTTTTCCTCAAAATATGTATGTAAATTGTATGAGATCTTTAAACATGATGGTGCTACTGGAATTTGTGTATGATTTATTTCCCCCTAACATATACATTTCATCACATTCAGTGTGAGAGAAGACCCTACCTCGCTCATTTTTCGTGAAACAGAGTCATGAAGCCAACTCGCCTTCACCTCTCCTAAATGTGATGGTTTTATAGTCTACTTGAATCTTAGAAGATAACTATACCCGTTAAACCAGTACATGCATGTTTTGTATGTGGTTTTAGTATACAACTGGAGTACTTAAGATTAGATTATAAGTAAAATCACTTGATTATCAATCTAGACGAAATTTAATTCTTAGTGTCTTTGTTTTTACCTTGTATACTACCTCTGCTGAAAAAAACTGCTTAAACCAGCCTAGGCTGGTTTGCTGGTTTAAGCTGGTCAACCAGCCTGATTTTAAAGGGGTTTTGGCCATTTCCAGGCTGGTTTAGCTATTTTCAGCCTGGTTTTAAGCTAAAACCAGCTTGACCAGCTTGGTTTAAGTAAGACAAACTGCAGGTGGTTTTGGCTGGGCTCAAATTCTGGCAAGACTAATCAAGCTGGTTTTAGCTGGTCATTTCCAAGCCTGACCAGCTAAAACCAGCTTGATTAGTCTTGCCAGAATTTGAGCCCAGCCAAAACCACCTACAGTATGTCTTACTTAAACCAGGCTGGTCAAGCTGGTTTTAGCTTGTCATTTTCCAGCCTGACCAGCTAAGACCAGGCTTAAAACCAGCCTGGAAATGGCCAAAACCAGGCTGGTAGACCAGTATAGGCTACCCTGCAAGCATTTTTTGTTTTTGAAAGATGTCTAATAGACATTTAAATGTAGTGGTCTTGGTTAAAACAAGGCTAAACTTGGGCTTAGAGAAAATCTAACAGACGTCTTAGAATAGGCCAAAACTAGACTAGTCAACAAATAAGCAGAAATGATTGAATACACATATAAAGTCTGTCTATTTGACGACTAGTCTAGTTTTAAACTATTCTTAGATGTCTATTAGATTTTCACTGACTGCCCAAGTTTAGCCTTGTTTTAGCCAAGCTGTCTACATTTAGATGTCTATTAAACACAGAATTGTTTGCTGGGTAGGTAGGAAGTAAACCTTTATGATACTGTAATCAGGACACTGTATAAATAGTTTAAAACTTAAATTAGACGTTATTGGTATTTTGTGTTTAATATTTGAATCTTAATTACAAAATGTATGAGCGGTCAATCACTGTTTACAATTCGCTATCATTAGCAACCAGTCCTCATATAAGGTTATATTGACAGCATACGATTTTAATGCTGTTATTAATAGAGCATGCATTTCGGCAGCAGCTCAGTGTTCGTTGTTTTCTACAGGAAGTGAACACGACGGGATTTTTTTGGGTAATTGAATGCTTGCGGAAGACCTCGCTGTTGCCAGGCTGCACCACAACATTTGAGGCGCATTTGATTGTCGACTCTGACGCGAAGGACGTGTTTTAGCGACCGAGTGACTGGAATAAACCGCGAAACCGCACCCTCCACACGTCAAAGTTACAGGCAAGAGAGAAGAACCTAATACCTATATGTTTTTAAAAGCAAATCGCCTATGGCAAATCGAGAAAAGAACAAAAAGATACTTCTAGAGTTGGTGAAGCTACCAGAGAATAACTGCTGTGCTGACTGTGGAGCTGCAGGTGAGTACAGTTAACAGCTATTGTCTCTATTGCTTTAAACTGCTTTCACTCACAGACAGTCTTTTTGGGAGTCCACAGAATTGTTAGAATGTTCTCTGATATTTTTCATTGACATCCCGATGATTAAACTTGAAATTAGAAGCTATAATCTTGTGGGGGTTAATAGTAAACAGCTTGTCATAGTCGTGGTTCCGCTTCAATGGATGATATTCATCTAGTGCACTTCAGTGGCTTCAATAAAACAAACTCGAATTCGTTAAGACATTTAGGTGAAATGTGATTTTGAACACAATGGCTTTCTGTGATATTTTTATAGTTGTAAGTCATTCATTGTTTCAGACTGTTTAAAAAAAAATGAAATCGCTTTTAAATAGTACATTTTCAGCTGATAATAAGAATATTGTAGGCATACATTTCAATTTATTTCTGTATGACCTTGCATGAAAAATGACAGTTTTACACTTATTTTGTATTGCTTGTTTTTCTTGTACAAAAATAAATTCATCCTAAATTATGCTTGTCGAGTACCACTGACTGAATTGAGTCAATAGTTAAAAAAAGTATGTTTGTAAGTGAAGGCTAAGCACATCACTAATTCACAATGATTTTTTTTCTTTGTTCTGCAATATACTACTACACGTTAATATATAGGATTGTTTACTTGTTAGGTAGTTGTAACAATGAATGGAAGTAGACCTCGAAGCATAAACTACAACTTATAAGAATTTATCCTCATACTTTATGAGCAGGGGCGGATTTAGTGATTTTGGAGCCCTAAGCAATTCCAGCCATGGGGCCAAATTCCTGAAATGCACCCTTTCTACTTTTATCAAATTTTTCTTTATATTGCTGTTTTTTATATATCACTCAATCATCTTTTTGACATTTTAAATAAATTGAATATCTACATTTTAAGTGATTAATTTTCTTAAAATGAATTTACAACTAAAAATAAATATATATATATATTTTATAAATTTGACAGCTGGACTGCTCCATGATGGATATTTTATTTGGTAATATTATTACATAACATTACATTATTATAATATTTGATCTGATTGTATACTAAATAATATTTAACTTTGTTAAAATTGTATTTGTTTAACTCTCACTATAAAAATATGGTAGAAAAAAATGTTCTATATAGTTTATAGGTATAATTTATACTTCTAAATATTTATTGGGGTCCCCAGATTTCCTGGGTCCCTAAGCAGTCGCTTACCTCACTTATTGGTTAAATTCGCCCCTGTTGGTGAGTGGTGTCCTATCTATGTTATTTATTTTGCGCTTGAAGTACAATGTCCTTAACAAATATTTTTGTACTTTCAAATGTACTTTCATCTACACTACCAAATAAGATTAACTTCACTTCAACAAGTTGTGTTTTTTCTATTCCATCCCATAAATTCAAACATGTAAATTTAAAACAAACATTGTAATTTAGTCAGAAGAGTAAACACTACAAGCAAAGTATACTTTAAATGGGTCAACTTAATTACCTAAACTATTATATGTATACAATTGTAGTATATAACATTCATAAGTATACTTAAAGAGATAGTTCACCCAAAAATGAAAGTTCCTTACCCTTGACTTGTTTTGATCCAGTTTTCTGCACAAAAAAAATATATTTTAAAGAATGTTGGAAACTAGTAACCATCAGTGGTGTAAAGTAGCAAATTACAAATACCCAAACTACTGTAATTAAGTAGTTTTTCCCAGGAGTTGTAATTTACTAAGTAGTTTTAAAAATGCGTCCTTTTACTTTCCCTTGAGTAAATTTTTAGGGCTGTTTCAGTACTTTTATTTCATTATTTTCCTTCAACCTGCAGTCACTACTACTTTAGTTTATTTTTTTTGTCCACGGGAATGGCTAAAGTAGAACAATAAGTCCTGTGATTCCTGTCCAGCACATAGAAACTAAATTGCATGTTACTGAACAACCTCAAGATATGAGTGCTATATAAATGCAGCTAACCATTTGGATGGATTAAAAGTGTCCAAGAAGATGCCCAAAATCATCACACGCAGTAATCGAGAGACTGTTTGAACTGGATGACTTATGTATTATGTCTGAAAATAGCCTTAAACAATCACTTATTTTACTACAGAATGTTACGTTTTCACACACATACACGCACAAATTGCATGTAAAGGCATTACACTTTCAAAGTAAAATACTCACTACTCTTAAGTACTTTTAAAAGCACTACTTTTCATTCATACTTTGAGTAATATTCACAACAGTTACTTTTACTCTACTTGCACTACATTTTTGGGCAACTAATTGTACTTTTACTTGAGTAAGATTTTCCAGTACTCTTTCCACCTCTGGTAACCATTGACATCCATTGGAAGAAAGATAAATACTATGGAAGACGATGATTACAAGTTTTCAACATTCTTCAATGAAATCTGTAGCCATTGACTTCCATAGTATTGATTTTTTCTGCTATGGAAAAATCAATACAGGTTTACAGTTACAGGTTTTCAGAGCTTATCTTCCTTTGTGTTCAAAAGATTAAACAAACTTACAGAGTATTGGAACCACTTGAGGATGAGTAAATAATGAGTAAAATCACCTTGGATAGGCTCTATCTGCATTCTGAATAATTTTGAGATATTGAGCTTCAAAGTTTTTGCATTCCATAGCAAACAATGTGTGTGTAACATTTGTTTTTTAAAAAGTCTTAAAATGTAAACAACTTATAAAAAACATCCCATAATGTAAATAAGTTGTCATTTAATAAAAATGTCAATAACTCAAATTTGACAAAAATGTCAGATAGAACCATATAATTCTAAGATGACGATATATATATATATATATATATATATATATACACACACACACACACTTTTTTTGTAAGGGATTTCATGATCTCTAATGTATAAATTTGCATGTTTTTTTTTCTCTTGAAGATCCAGATTGGGCTTCATGCAAATTAGGAATATTTGTGTGTCTAACCTGCTCCGGAACCCATCGCAATCTTCCTACTGTAAGTCGTATCAAGTCCATTCGCTTAGACTTCTGGGATGATGAACTTGTGCAGGTAAAAATGACATTGTGTGCTACGATTTTCAATGATTAGCTCAGATTATGTGTTAATTTTTGTTTGGTCATCATTATTTTATATTTCATAACCTGGTGGTTACATTAAGTCATGAATGTGAACTATAATCACTATTGTGTTTCTTTTCAATGCATCGTTGGATGAGAAGTTCATGAAGGCCAATGGAAACTGCTCTGCCAAAAACTTCTATGAGAAATGTGTGCCGGTCTTTTATTACAGGCCACATCCACATGATTGCGAGTAAGTTATCCAGCTCTTTTCCTGATTAAAAGTCATACGTTAAGCATGCATTGCATTATTTTACACCTGAAATACTCTGTGTGTACCATAATAGAACAGATCGATGTATTTTTATTTTTTAAAGGAATAATTTATCCAAAAATATAAATACGGTCATCATTTGCTCACCCTTTACTTGCTCCAAACCTTTATGACTTTCCTTCTTGCTGAACACAAAACAAGATAAATAAGAAATGTTGAAAACCTGTAACCATTAACTTCCATTCCTACTATGGAAGTTAATGGTTACAGGTTTTAAGCTTTCTTCAAAATATCTTCTTTTGTGTTCAACAGCAGAGAAAAACGTATAAAGGTTTGGAACCACTCGAGGGTGAATACATTTTTATTTTTGAATAAACTATCTCTTTAAAAAGGCTGATCAAGCAAATATTTTACTGGCAAGGAAAAGAAAAGGCTGTGTGCTATTGTTGGTCACAGAAAGAGGAACTACTGATTTAACTAAAGAGGTTTCTGGTACTTTTAATGCTTACACACTGCGCATTTTTTAGCTGAATATATTATCTTTTTCAGCAAAAATATTTAAATATATAAAAGCACATTTATTCTTAAATGGTATATGTAATTCACACATCAATGATCTCCAGTATGTTACTCAACACAATGCATTCTATGTACACTCTATAGGGTCCTTAGAGAACAATGGATTCGAGCTAAATACGAAAGAATGGAGTTTACAGAGGAAAAGACAGAAAGACCTTACACAGCAGGTGATCCGTTTCAGTTCCCATATGCTTGCTTTTAGCCCTAGTCCTTTCAATCATATTGTGTATGTACAGTACTGGTTAAAGTTTACGTTAAACATTAACATTTTATATGTTTTTAATGAAGCATTGATGCACCCAATCATACATTAAAACACTGTTATTGTGAAATAGTTTTACATTTACACAAATCTACACTATTAATATCTCAAAGGTACAAAGTACCGAAAAATGTACAAAAAAAGTGTTCTTCTTTTTTTTTTTAGGTACTAATATAAACTTTTGAGGTACTAATAGGGACCCTTTAAGTGTGTACCTTTTGAAAAGGTACCACCCCAGTGACAGCTCGCATACCTTTATTTCTGAGAGTGTAGAGATGTGCAGTTTATGGAGAAACATATGGTTGCTAGGGTATTTTTAAGCAGTTACTAGGGTGTTTTAAGCGGTTTCTAGGGTAATATGGATAGGTGCCAAGTTGTTGCTTGGGTTTTTTGAGTGGTTGTTGCTGGGGTGTTGTTAGTAGTTTGCAAATAATATCTGGAAAATGGTAATATATTGCAAAATGTCATTTAAATTTTTAAAAAACATTGTCAAAGCTGAGTCTTCAGGCTCACCTGATCCTTTGATAATCATTTGAATATACTGATATAAGGCTTTTAAAAAAGATATAAAGATATGCTGTGTGTTATGCTATATTATGCTATGTGATATGCTACATGTTTGCGGTTATATATGTGCTCAATAGAAAGTATTGCATTTATTAAACAAATATGCATTAAATGGATAGTAATAGTAAAAAATGTTCAAATGGTTGTGCAAAATTTTATCAAAATGAGTCCATAAATTATGTAATTGCAACACATTTTAATAACTGAGTAATAATAATAAGTATATCAGTATATTAGAATGATATTTGCTGGCTCTTGACACTGAAGACTAGAGTAATTCATCAGTTTCAGCCGATAATAAAAAAAATATTTTTATTCTTAGCATAAGAAAATAAACAATAACATAAACAGAACAAAACAAAAGGTACAAAGGCCATTTGACAAAACACAAACAGTCACAACATAATACAATATCATCCAGAAAGCATAAGAGGAAAATATTTTATTAAATATAAAAAATAAATAATTTACAGAAAAATGTGTAGGTTCCACAACTCGACTTATGCCAAACCAATCCCACCTATAATGAGTTACAAGTCAGCATAACTGATGTAAAACATAATTGGGTTCCAGATTTTAAAAAATATGTTTAGTTTGTTTGCCATCCCATATCGCATTTCTTCCACGGGCAACACATAACTTAGGCTCCTAATCCAGGTTTCCAAGACATGCACGTGATCTGACTTCCAATTTGTAAAATTATTTTCTTTGCTAATATCATACACAAATATACTGCCTGTGATATATATTTATCTCCTATTTCTGAGGTGCCTCCAAAAATGCCCAATTTTGGCTCTGGCAGATATAAAATTAAAAACATTCTGCCTAAATGAACTAATTTTATGACATGGCCATGATTAGATTTATTGCACAATAACAATACATTTGGAAAAAATCATATGTAATTTTACTTTTGAATAATGAAGTCTGTGGATAACTTTAAATTCAATCAGTCTTTGTCTCACGTTGATGGAACAATCATGAATTTTGGAAAGATAATCTTCCTATGAATCATCTCATATCCCTTTATTAAGCTCTATTAATGTAAGTGTTTAAATTAACCTTATCTAATAATAAATAATAAAAAAAGAGACCGCACCTTTTTCTATTGAGTTGTGTTTTGTTATATTTTCAGGTGTCTGGTGTATGGTTATATTTTTAGAACCAGGAACATGTTTCCTAGTAAAATCCCTTATTTGTAAATATCTAAATAACTCAGAGGATTAAATATCCTACTTTGATTTTAAATGAGCCAAGCCAATAACAAATTTATCTTTGCAAAGGAATATTTCCATAAAAAAATATATTTAAAGTATTGAAAAAAACTGTAACATTTAGACTATATTTGTAATACTTATAATATACTAATATTTAGAAACATTTTTGATTCCAAATGACTAAATAGGTTGTCATGATGCTGACACTTTATTACATAATTCAAATTTTATAGCATTCTGTTTTGTCTCTGTCAACATAAACTATTAAAGACATTAATCTTTCAGCAAAAATTTTTTTTTTCTGGCTCTAGATGTATATGAGGGCATGCTGTGGAAGAAAGGAAGGGATAATGGACAGTTTCTGGAGAGGAAGTTTGTTCTTTCAGTGCACGATTTTACCCTGAAATACTACAAGGAGGATGTGAGAAAAGACTTTTTGTTGAGCAATGATGTTTGCGCACCATTGAGAAAGAAACCTTATGCTTTATTAAAAGCATATATTGTACAACACAGCACAAAATGGAATATGATTTCATGTTGAAGTCAATCAAACCTGATAGCTGTGCATTGTTAATCCAATATCCAATATAATAAAGGGATAGTTCACCTCAACAATTGTTTTTAGTTCCAAACCTTTGAGTTTCTTCATTCTGTTAAACACTAAAGAATATATTTTAAAGAAAGCTGAAATCCTGTAACCATTGACATCTATAGTAGGGAAAACAAATACTATGGAAGTCAGTGGACAACAGGTTTCTAACATTCTTCAGAATATCTTCTTTTGTGTTCAACAGAATAAAGAAACTCATAACGGTTTGGAACAGGTCAAGAGTGAACGACGGAATTTTCAAGTCCCATTATCACAGTTTTAACTCGAACTCTCTTTTTTTAATATTTTTTATAAATTTTATGGTAAATAACTGTAAAAAAAAGAGACAAAAATAATTATTATAAAAGTATAAACAAATCAACTAAAGCACATCTAACTCAACTATTTAAAGAAATATTTAAATAATAAAATCTAATAATGACTTATTAGGTGCACAACTGACCTGTAGCGATTCATTTTCAGGAATCGAAAGGACCAAAGGCTACTATTTATGTGAAGGACCTGAACGCAACCTTTCAGCCTGAGAAGATTGGTCATGCTCACGGCCTTCAGATCACCTACTGTGTGGACGATCACACCCGGAACCTGTTTGTTTACCATAAAAATGGACAGGTAAACATATTTTGTCATATAGTTTTAGCTTTATTTCAAAAATCATACAAATGTAGTGCAGTTTTCAATGCTCTTGCATATTTTTCCACCCTCATATTCAATTTATATTCAAAGGCAGTGTGTTCACTAAACAGTATTTAAGCTGTTATCCCTTCCTTTTAGGAGATTGTCAATTGGTTTAATGCAATTAGAGCGATTCGCCATGCCTACTTGAAAACAGCCTTTCCAACTGCTAGTGAAGTAGATGTAAGTATTTTTTATATACTTGGTTTTCACTTACAATGGGGATGTTTACATCTGGTAAATTTGGGTTTTTCTGATTGGACAGCTATCTGGTCACGAAATATACCTGTGCCAAATGCTATATGACACATTCGACAAATATATACAGTTGAAGTCAGAATTATTAGCCCCCCTGTTTATTTTTTCCTCAATTTCTGTTTAACGGAGAGAAAAGTTTTTCAGCACATTTCTAAACATAATAGTTTTAATAACTCATTTCTATTAACTGATTTATTTTATCTTTGGCATGATGAAAGTAAATAATATTTGACTAGATATTTTTTAAGATACTTCTATACAGCTTAAAGTGACATTTAAAGGCTTAACTAGGTTAATTATGTTAACTAGGCAGGTTGATGTAATTAGGCAAGTTATTGTATAATGATGGTTTGTTCTGTAGACTAAAAAAATTGCTTAAAGGGGCTAATAATTTTGACTTTAAAATGGTTCTTAAAAACATTTAAAACTGCTTTTATTTCAGCAGAAATAAAACAAATAAGACTTTTTCCGAAAGAAATATTATCAGGCACACTGAAAATGTCCTTGCTCTGTTAAACATCATTTGGGAAATATTTAAAAAAGAAAAAAAATTCAAAAGAGGGCTAATAATTCTGACTTCAACTGTACAATACATTTTACATTTTAGGAGTATGTCATTGTATTTTGCACTGTCTGTAGCCAGCTCCTAAGCTTTTCACTCATCATAGCACATGTGCTGCTGTTGATGTGACAAAAAGATGACAAAGTGATTTGATTTAATATATGCAATTGACCTCAGAAAGTGGTCTGGGATGCACTACAGACAAAACCAGACAGGTCTAAGTGGTTCTGGTTGTTGAAACCACATGCTAATTTTATATCAATAAACTAGTGGTTAAGTACATCAACACATAGCACTTAGGTGCTCATAGGGGCCCGAGTTCGATTTCCAGCTCAAGATCTTTTGCCGATCCTTCCCCTCTCTATGTGCTCCACTATGTTTTCTTAATAAAGGTGAAAAATGGTTAAATGAAAATGAATATTTGAAAAAATTATTTTGAAAGCATTATAGACCAAACAGCACAAATACAACACACAACTCAACGTAACATCCAATGCAACACCACATATGATCTTTTGTTTGGGATCTTTGTTTTGTTTATTGATTTTTTTCACTGGTCATTAACTATGAAATGATAGAATTAGAATGATTAATCAATATAAAAATGGCAGCATTAAAAACAGAGACATATCAATCACATGTAGTCACCTATAGAGAGAAAAAATAATGGAAAAAATATATTATTTTGTTAATTTAAAAGGCACAGTGTTTTGTTTTTGTGAGAGTAAGTTATGCACAATTATTGTAAACCCTTTACACTTTTGAATGATGTCTTGTGGATATCTGTATGACTAAAAACAAACGTTTCATTTAACCTGAAAGTAAATGCAGGCCTGCCGTGTTTGCTTGTAATCAATGTTATTTTGTTGCTGAAAAATTTTCGTCATAATTTTTATGATGAACAAGTTTCTACCAACAAAAACTATACGAAAACTAAATAAAAATTAAGTGATGACACAACTATAATTAAAATATACTGATATTTTCATTGACTAATACAAAAATGAGACGAGAATGTGATTGAGGGATGTATTATATGGAACACATTTTCATTTGCCAGTCAAATGTCATTACTTATTTAATCAGGGCTATAGCTGAGCACCAACTACTGTAACACCAACTACAAGAGTAAAGCTTGTTAGACTGACATTGCAAAGCGGACTTTAACTATTTTAAGCCCTTTCATAGATTTAATGGCTTGAAACGGTTTAACAAACTGGTTAAAAAGACTAGTAGTTTACCACGTTAAAATAAAGGGTTTGCTAAATAAATACACAATCTACTGTTCTTACATGTGAATTGATTGCCGACACATAATTTTACATATTATTTATGATATAAATAAACAATGCCTTTCAAATTTTTAGTCTTCAACGGAAAGGCTATATTGTAATGATACTGTTTTATTTAATTTTAAGTTTGAATATTTTGAATAAATGTATACAATACTTAAATTAAATTACACTTAAGTAAAACCAAATATATTTTAGTCAACTAAATCTACAGTCAGTCTATAGTACATTTAGTTACTAAAATCTTTTAAATTTAGTCAACTAAAACTAGACTAAAACTAAAATGATTCAGAAGACTAAAATATGACTAAAATTAAAATGGAATTTTAGTCAAAAGACTACGGACTAAAACTAAATCAAAGTTTGCTGTCAAAACAGTTTTACTGAAACATAAGTGAAGAACAAAGTAAAAATGAAATATGCTGAATAAGATAGCTCAAGTCTCTGTAAAAAAAAAAATCAATATAATTAAGTAAAACATGGTGTAAATGACACTTTAGCCAATGTAACCTTAACCGGTGTTAATTTGCATATAGTATGAGATTTAAAGATTGAAATCATTTCAGTTTAGCTAAGACACATTTATGTGGCCAAATGTAAATGAACCATTCAGATAGCTGTCCAATCACAGACCAGGTGTAAACAGGTCCAGTGTGTATCCAATTTGCATTTAAACATGTCAAAAACACAGGTATATTCTTCTCCTGTTATAGTTGAGCTCACATTGCCACATAAAAGGGAAGTACTGCAAGTTTCCCCTTTTCCAAATGAATGTACTTCCTTAAACCATTAATCTTTTAAAGCCGGTCTTCCCTCCCATTTCATAACATGAATGACCGTCAAAAATACACCCCACACCACTACAATGTCAACAGGACACGGAAAAGTGCTTTTGGTATTCTGTATGCTAAACAATAAGCCCATTTGAAATTGTTTAGTGTATAGAACTTCATACTATATATTTATCTTCATACTATAGAGACATTTTTAGTATATAAAATGGACTTTGTAAAAATGGTTGTGCGTATCAAAGCCAAATCATAGAGCATATAAGTTTGAATTTACTGAATGACTTTTGTGCTACATTTTCATGTGGATTAGCGTTGTAGTGTTAGCATTAAACAGTTTCACTTTGTAGCAGTGTTGGGGAAAGTTACTTTTGAAAGTAATGCATTACAATATTGAGTTACTTCCCAAAAAAGTAACTAGTTGCGTTACTTAGTTGCTTATCATGGTAAGTAATGCAATAAGTTACTTTTGAGTTACTTTTTCTATTACTTTTTTCTGACCTGGCTGATATTTATTTTTTATTTTTTTTTAAATAGATGAGCTCTGCAATTACCAACCATTGTCACATTTCACTCTCTACTATAGAGATGCACTGGAATCGCAGGAGTTCCAAACATGTATTTATTAACAAAGACACTTACTACAGGCACTGGACATATACACACAGGAATCACAGGGAGAACTTCACAGGAACGACATTTAAGACCAGACCAGGGACTGGCTAAACACAGGGATATATATGCACAGGACATAATTGAACTGATACCCAACAGGGGAGAAACACAGGTGAAACTAATAAACACCAAGAAATGGCAGGAAACAGAACAAAGGGATCACATGATATAAACTAACAGACAGGGAGCATGGAAACATGGGTGAAAATCACGACAAACACAAGAACCTGACAACCGTATAACCTTCAATTACCTTTAAAACAATTATGTAGAATTAGGAATTTCTGTTATCTTGGAAGAACTTATGTACAGATTAATGAAAGTTTAAAGCAATGCGTTTGCTACTTTTGTACTTTTTGTCTTATTAAAAAGTTAAATCATTGTCCATTCAGATAATCATATTTTCTTTTTCTTCCATGTGTTCAAAATAATGAAAATATTTCCATAGCTGAAATGTAAGACACTCTTCATTTCTGTCTGTTTAAGCATTCTCTCATTGCATGTGGGATTTAACGTGACTACGTTCATTTTAATTAGCTATTTCTTTTAAAAAATTTTCCCAGAGATGGTTTGCGGCTGGAAGGGCATCCGCTGCGTAAAACATATGCTGGATAAGTTGGCGGTTCATTCCGCTGTGGCGACCCTGAATTAATAAAGGGACTAAGCCGAAACGAAAATGAATGAATGAATGAATTTCTTTTTTAAATGTGAATTAATTTAACTAAAAAGTAATTACATTTTTTAAAAAGTAACTCAAATATTATTACTTAATTTTTTAAAGTAATGAGTTACTTTACTCGTTATTTAGAAAAGTAATATTATTACGTAACTCGTATTACTTGTAATGCGCTACCCCCAACACTGATTTGTAGTTTATTGGAATGACAGTTAAAATGGTACAAAATAATATTGTAAAAATGTAAACACAAAAGTTTACCCTAAATATATTAATAACAAAACATTAAAAAAGTTCAAAATCAAGTATTTGTAGCTTTGTTTTCTCGTGTACAAGGTTAATAATAATTTTCTTATTATTAATCACCTTGATTTTAAATTCCTATGCCATTATTTTGTTTAAAGATAATGCCATGGATCAGCCGAAATTACCTCAAAGAAGGTTATATGGAGAAGACTGGTCCACTGGTAAGTGGATTTTCTTTTCCTACACATGGTTCTCTTTATTGTTTTTTGCATATTTAGAAATCTACATTTTCACTATAGCAAGTTATTTTTTGTGTGTATATGCGTAAATTGCACAAGCATTTAAAAACTAATCATCCAATTCATGTAAAACACTCTATAAACACTTATTTACCCACACCAATACACCATTAACACCATTGTGTACAGTACATGGATTAGTTGAGATGTCCCATTTTGGTGTTCTCATAAAATGTATGTAATTTTCCAAACTGATGAAATATACACAGAAAGCATATACTAAATATTAATCACACTTTATAGTGATGTTCCATTAGTTAATTGTAGGTAATGTGTTTTCTAATATGAACTAAGAATGAGCAATCCTTGTACAGCTTTTATTAATCATAGTTCAATTTACTAATCCATTATTAAAATCTAAAGTTGTGCTTAATGCACTATGAACTAACAATGAACAACTTGATTTTCATTAACTAAGTTTAACAAAGATGAGTAGGGTATATGCACAGCTAGTGTTTCTTCCCATACTGATAAACTAATGGGACTTTGTTCAATTTTATACTGTTCTTTTTACAGCATCAATGTTGTAATTAAAATATAATCCATTGAATAGACTTCAGCCTTCATTTAGCTGTTCAGTGTAAAACAAGATAAAAAGCCATTTACACGTATGCGCCCGTCAGTAGCAGCAGGCTAGAGCAGAACCTACAATGAAAAATTTTTATATTTTAAAGACATGACGCTGAAAACTATAATTTAATGCAGTGCTTCTTGTACATTCTGAGACCCACTTTATATCCTATATCAATCAGGCAGTGAAGATTGAAAATAGACCTTAAATGCACCGATTTTGTAACGGCATGCAGTTCACCTGAAACGTTTGACCTAAGTTATTGAAAAATTAAAAGTCCTTCTGCATAGTTCTGCATATACCCTATTAATACTGTAATAAATATATTGTTCAAAGTTTGTTCATGTAAGTAAATGCATTACCTAACATTAACTAACAAACATTATCGTAAAGTGTTACCCATATATTTATGTCAGAACAAATCACAATCTTTTGTGGTATAAAAACTAATGTTTGACATTTTTGCTCAGAAAAACAAACAAACAAAAGTAAATTAGACACAAATGTAAAGCTTTATTACATAATATATTTAACATCTGCATGATTCAGCGTATTATATTGTTAATATTTCTCCTTTTTGATTTATTTTTCTGTTGTCTAATGATTGTTGTTTTTAAAGAATTTAAACAACTAAAGACATTTTACTACCACTTATGTTGAGAGTGAATGTTTGTGTGTGTTAAACAGCAGCGAGAGCCATTCAAGAAAAGATGGTTCATCTTGGATTCTATGGACAGGAAACTACTCTATTTTAAAACACAGCTGGTATGTCTTCTACTTATTCGTTTTTTGCATTCTCCCTTCCCTACTGAGCCAGTTTTGGCTCACTAAATGTTCAGCAAAAGACAAACATAAGTTTCATATAACGTTATCATATGCGTTAAATTGTATTCGTAGTTAATTGTCTTCTTTTTTATCCTAAAGGATGCCATTGAGCTTGGGGTTGTTTTCATTGGCTCAGAGAATCATGGCTATTCGGTGAGAGAGTGTGTTCCTAAAGGCACAAGAGGCAACAAATGGAAGTGTGGAGTAATTGTGGAGACGCCGGACCGGCAGTTTGTCTTCATGTGCGAACAGGAGCGTGATCAAAGAGAGTGGGTGGAGGCCTTGAAAACCGTTATCTCAAAACCAATGATGCCACAAGATTACACCAGTAAGACTGTAACGGTCTTTATCTGATGTGTGAATTAAATAATGCAAAACATGTTTGAGCTGTTAACTAAAATACTATACTTCCTTTCAGCCGAAGCCAATATCCGTAGACGAAAGTGAACCTACTGTACAACTGGAAGGGACAGTATGCTTAGAGGACAATGTTGGACTTCTTTGTTGGAATTATATTAAACCAAAACCTGATATTCTTAGAGAATATAGGGTTTAGGTGTTTGAGTACCAGAGATATTTTATGCAAAGGGAAGTTTGGAAGAATGTCACTGCTTTTCTCTTTTTTGGAGCATTTTGGGATGTGAAACCAAAATTGCAGTTGGTCAAGTGAGGACAGATCCACTGGTTGAGTTTTCTGAGGGTATGAAAGAAGATGAGATGATCTTGGCTCTACAAGGAGAGATCCAGACACAAGCTTTGACTGAGGAGTTTTGTCTCTGCCCTGTGAGAGAGAACTGAACTAGACTCATGTGACTTGTGAGTCCTCATGCAGGAGCTGAGACACAAAATACAAGCTTCAAATAAGAAATTACGCATGTATAGAAATAGAACTGCATGGGACATGAAGTGTGTGATGTAAAGGCTACTTGTAGAACACCTGGGTTTTATTTAACTGACATTTTGCCTGTTTTTTGACCCTAATTTATAACCACATGGGCAACTGAAACATTTTTATTGAATGCTCTAACGTAATTTTTTATATTAAAATTGCATATTGTATTGCATAAATGTTTCCCATTTCAATAACGTAAAATAAGTATTGGTCACAATTTTTCTCAGAAACCCCCCCCCCCCCATTCCCTCCCCCACCCACCCCTAATAATCAGCCCTGCCCCTCATCAGTGTATATCAATATTAGCTGCTTCAGTCCAACATTTATCTTACCATTATGATGAGGATGAAACCAGGGTGGGTTGATATTTCAGCAAGACAATGATCCCAAACATAGCCAATAAAACTCTACAGCTTTCCGAAAAAGAAAATAAAGCAGCTAGAACAGCCCAGCCAATCACAAACTGGAATCTAATAAAACAAAATTATATCAGTTCATAGACAAGACTCATAGAACAGTCCAGATTTTTAGACTGTTGATGTATGGGAAAAAACTACACCTGAGCAATGTATGTAACTCATCTTGAAGCTTTCATTAACAAAAAATCATTTTATACGAAGTATTAAATACATTTCAGCAATTTGGTGCTTTCGCCTTATCATTCCATAGTTATTACACATAACATCATTTATATTACATTAGGATTTTTGAGTTTTTACTAAAATAAAATTGAATAATATTTCATGTCAACAGCTCCTTTAGATATCTATTTACCAGAAAAAATTCTGACGAGTTTAATACTTATTTTACCTGCTTTATGTGTGTGTTCATGTGTATATTGTTGCAACACATTAAAAACCTAAAAACCACCTATTTCAGTACAGATTAGTTATCAATACAGTCTTGAAAATGTTGAGATGTTATGTTCAGCTGAGGAGAGGACATGGAAAAGAGAAACAGTCAACACTTTTGTTTTTCAGAAAATACTTTATTTTGACCATGCTCAATGTCAACCGCTGACCCTCACCATGCCCCAGTCTTTACCAGTCTTTGACCCGCACCATGCCCAATGTCTGCTGGTGACTCTCACCATGCCCAGTGTCTACCAGTGACCTCACCATGCCCAGTGTCTGCTTGTGACCCTCACCTTGCCCAGTCTCTGCTGGTGACCTTCACCATGCCCAGTCTTTGCCGGTGACCCTCACCATGCCCAATGTCT
>CAIGQZ010016425.1:14356838-14385600 GCA_903798205.1 Danio tinwini
TCACCATGCCCAATGTCTGCCGGTGATCCTTACCCTCCCCAATGTCTTCCAGTGACCCTCATTCTGCCCAATGTCTCCCAGTGACCCTCACCATGCCCAATGTCTGCAAATGACTCTCACCATGCCAAATGTCTGCCGGTGATCCTCACCCTACCCAATGTCCGCCGGTGACCCTCACCATGCCCAATGTCTGCAGGTGACCCTCACCATGTCCAATGTCTGCCTGCGATCCTCACCCTGCTTAATGTCTTCAGGCAACCCTTACCCTGCCCAATGTCTGCCAGTGACCCTCACCATGCCCAACGTCTGCTGGTGACCCTCACCATGCCCAATGTCTGCTGGTGACCCTCACCATGCCGTCTTTGCTGGTGATCCTCACCAATTCCAGTGTCTGCCAGTGACCCTCACCATGCCCAGTCTTTGCCGGTGACCCTCACCATGCCCAATGTCTGCAGGTGACTCTCACCATGCCCAATGTCTGCCAGTGACCCTCACCATGCATAATGTCTGCCGGTGACCCTCACCATGCCCAACGTCTGCTGGTGACCCTTACCATGCCTTGTTTGCCGGTGATCCTCACCATATCCAGTGTCTGCCAGTGATCCTTACCATTCCCAGTAACTGCCCAGACCCTCACCATTCCCATTGTCTGCCGGGGCCCTTCACCATGCCCAACATCTACCAGTGATCCTCACCATGCATGATGTCTGCCAGTGACCCTCATCATGTCCAAAGTCTGCCGGTGACCCTCACCCTGCCCAATGTCCGTCGGTGACCCTCACCATGCCCAATGTCTGCAGGTGACCCTTATCATATCCAATGTCTGCCTGTGATCCTCACCCTGCCCAATGTCTTCAGGTGACCCTCACCCTGCCCAATGTCTGCCGGTGACCCTCACCATGCCCAATTTCTGCCGGTGACCCTCACCATGCCCAACGTCTACCAGTGATCCTCACCATGCATAATGTCTGCCAGTGACCCTTACTATGCCCAATGTCTGCTGGTGACCCTCACCATGCCCAGTCTTTGCCAGTGACCCTCACCAGATCCAGTGTCTGCCAGTGACTCTCATCATTCCCAGTGTCTGCCAGTGACCCTTACCCTTCCCAATGTCTACCGGTGACCCTCATCATGCCCAATGTTTGTTTGTGACCTTCATTTTGCCCTGCTGGTGACCCTCACCATGCACAATGTCTGCAGGTGACTCTCAACCTGCCCAGTGTCTGCAGGTGACCCTCACCATGCCCATTGTCTGTCGATGATTCTCACCCTGCCCAATGTCTGCCGTTGACCCTCACCCTGCCCAATGTCTGCCAATGACCCTCACCATGCTCAATGTCTGCAGGTGACTCTCACCATGTCCAATGTCTGACTGTTATCCTCACCCTACCCATTGTCTGCCGGTGACCTTCACCATGCCCAATGTCTGCAGGTGACTCTCACCATGCCCAAGTCTGCCAGTGACCCTCACAATGCCCAAAGTCTATCAGTGACCCTCACCATGCATAATGTTTGCCGGTGACCCTCACCCTGCCCAACGTCTGTTGGTGATCTTCACCTTGCCCAATGTCTGCTGGTGGCCCTCACCATGCCCAGCATCTGCCGGTGACCCTCACCATGCCCAGTCTTTGCCAGTGATCCTCACCATGCCCAAAGTCTGCAGGTGACTCTCTCCATGCCCAGTCTTTGTCTGTGTCCCTCACCCAGCTCAAAGTCTGCTGGTGCACGATGCCTATTGTCTGCAGGTGACTCCCACCATGCCCAATATCTGCCAGTGACCCTCACCATGCCTAACATCTACCGGTGACCCTCATCATGCCCAGTCTTTGCAGGTGACCCTCACAATGTCCAGTGTCTGCCAGTGACCCTTACCATGTCCAGTATCTTTCAGTGACCCTCACCATTTCCAGTGTCTGCCAGTGACCCTCACCATGTCAATGTGTGCAGGTGACCCTCACCATGTCCAGTCTCTGCCTGTGACCGTCACCATGTCCAGTATTTGACAATGACCCTTACCGTGCCCAGTATTTGCTGGTGACCCTCACCATGCCCAAGACTGCCGGTGACCCTCACCAGTGCTCAGTGTTTTTTATGTCCCTCACTGGCCCAGTGTCTTCTGTTGTTCTACATCTGGGCCTCCAGTTTTACAGAGGTATCTTCAGTTTGTCACTACTATGTGGCAAAGTATGAGAAATATACTTCAATAATCAACTCACTGGGCATCACGGTGGCGCAGTGGGTAGCACAATCGCCTCACAGCAAGAAGGTCACTGGTTCGAGCCTAGACTGGGTTAGTTGGCATTTCTGTGTGCAGTTTGCATGTTCTCCCCATGTCCATGTGGGTTTCCTCCGGGTGCTCCGGTTTCCCCCACAAGTCCAAAGACATGCGCTGTTAGTGAATTGGGTAGGCTAAATTGGTTGTAGTGTATGTGATTGGGAGTGTATGAGTGTTTCCCAGTGAGGGGTTGCAGCTGAAAGGGCATCTGCTGCCTAAAACAAATGCTGGATAAGTTGGCTGTTCATTTCGCTGTGGCAAAATGAACCCCAGATTAATAAAGAGACTAAGCTGAAAATAAAATAAATAAATAACCAACTTACTTGTTATTTTGCATAGTAAATGAACCTGATATTTAAGCCTTATATTCTTTTGTATTTTCTTACTTTTTACCAACAGACATAAAGTTTTATACTGTACATGTGTTCACTGTGACATCTTCCTGCCGGCCCTGAAGTGGCCGTTGATGATCAGGCCTGAAAAAATACACAGTTTTTATTCAAGTGATAAAGAGAAGTGCAGTGAATCACACTCAATCAGGCTTGTCCAGGAACTCAACCATGTGTGTCAGGACTAGAGGAAGGCCTTGCTTCATTTGGCCACATCGCCTCATGTGACTGTTTTTCCCATTTGCTCAAGGATGAAGTGAGTTTACTGTTTGACAAGGCACAGTGTATAGTTAGGAAATATCACATTTATTATAAATAGCCTAATGTGTCTACATTTTTCACCAATTTACAGAATGCAGCATGTTAATTACAATACCTGTCAATGCACACAAGAAATATGAAGAATAAAAATATCCATAAAGCAACAAGCTCTTGAATTATGAACAGAAGGTATTTGTGCATTGTTTGCAATTTTGTTGTATCCATATCGCATACTTACACACACTGACAAAACAGTAATTTTAAGAAGATGATTGGTTAAACAAACAGATGAGTGTTCAAAGCCGAGGGTCAAAGCGGAAAAGGGTCAAAACTGGGAGTCCTAATCCGAGCCAAAATCGAGAGTTGAGAACTGTGAGCCAAAACAGGAGGAGAATCCAAAGTTCAATCAAGCAGAAGTAATCAAAATAAACGCAAAACACCGCCAACAAAGACTACACGTCAGAATTCCCAAAAGAGATATCTATAGAACTCCAGCTGTACAAACCTGTTCCAGATCTCGCGTCATCAGGTGTTCCAATAATTTTTCAAAAAATGCTCAAGAGCCCAGTTACAGAGTGCATAAACCAAAAAAAATATTAGATTAACGCTGTTACTAATAGTTAACCTACATCAGGAATGTTAAAAACAACAGCGTACAACAATAATGATTTAAAACAATAAGTCAAACAGTTGTGCGAGACATTTGCTCCAGATATATTTTATTATTATTAACGATCTGCGAGCAGTTGAAAATCCATAGACAATTTAATAAAAAATGCAGCTATTAAATTAAGATAGCCTGTGGAAAAAATATGCATTGTGTTGCTTAGGTAATATTTATACGATTTAGGTAAATAACTGTAGTAGACTATTGCCAGCAAGAGTGCAGTTTTTAACGAATATGACACATATAGTTCAACATTAACAAAAGAATAAGATATACCCTCATTTTAAAAACAATTATCTTTGTTTAAAATTATCAGTCGCCAATGAAAAGAACAAAATCAAAAAGCATCATACACGTTAATAAACTAATAATAAACTTGGTTCGTTTTAAATATATCGAGTTTTAAAAGAATTGTTTTATTTGATGAACCACAAATTGGCCGTTATAATAAGGACTTACAGGCCCGTAGCCAGGGTTTGGGTGGTTCGAAAGACCCACCCCCCACTGACAAAGGTCCAGAATTTGTCTCATACATGAGCTTATTTGTCCTTTTTTGACTGCTAAGCCAGCATAAATTGTAAAAAATAACCCATTAAGGGCTATAAGACCAAATGGAATCTGACGTAAGCTATCTTTCACTACTGACCTACTGTATTGCTGTTAAATAGAGAAAACATTTTTACAAGAAACGTCTATTGTAAATCTTGGACCTTATTGTTAAAAGAAAAAAAGTTTTTGTATTTTTTATACAAATTAGGCTATTTTTATCCATTAGTTTTCAAATATTTTTTTTACGAGACACTCTTCCTTATTTATTATTTTGTTTATAATTATATATTATATTGTTTTAATTGTTCAATTTTCAAATGACTAAATTCTGACTGGAAAGTTAAATGTGCTGCTCAGTTTGTTATTTGCCTAATAAATGACAATAGACTACAATTTTTAATTTAAAACTTAAAAAAATATATATATTTTCTAATAATTTGTATTTAAAAAAATATATTTTTTCATCTCTTTGTTCTAAATATTTTAGAAAAATTTTTGGTATAACAAAACATGTGGTTATGATGACCATCCGACAAGCTAATCCAGCTAATTCAAGATTTAAATCTTATTATTAAATAGAAAATGAGGTGAATAACTGCAAAAAGGTCCACTATTTGAGAAAAAAGAACCACCCCTTTCACTAGGCTGTCTACAGGTCTGACTTTATAAAATTACATCTGAATGTTTATATATATTATTTGTGATTTGCATATTTATAACAACAATCTCTTTCATATAATTCATTGAGGTCAAAGTCCATTTGCTGCTATATGGGGAATTCTACCAGAAACATACATTTTCACTTATTAAAATTGTGACAGGGCTTGACCTTTATTGACCTTTGACCCTCATACAAAACTAGCATAAAATCATACAACTCTATGATAAAAGGCATCCTTGATCACTGCTTCACCATCAGATGATGTCACTTACAAGTCAAAGTCTTAAAAGTGTATTGCACACATTTTATGTTAAATGTATGGCAAATGTGACAGGACTGACAGAAACAAAAGTACAACTGTGAAATAGTATTTATTTGTAAAGTTTATTTATAATGTTTGATGTGAAATTGATGTGAATGATAACAACTGAAACTTGTTGTTTCTGAAGTTAGTTTTTTCTAAATAACAGTTTTTAGCATAACAAAACTATTAAAGCTGTAGCTTTAATTGTGCTGAGGACAAGGACAATGACAGGCTTTGTACATTTACAAAGTGTTTTTAATCAAGAAAACAAATCTGAGAACCAAATGAATTACATACTCCTTTACAGAACAACTCGCAGAAGTCAACCATCAGTCCATTTTAGACATTTTTTAAGGATGAAATACTTTTTATTTACTGTATTTATGTTTTCATTTTAGGGACAGATAATGTACATTTCTGGTAGAATGTCCCATAAAAGACGTTCCACTGCAAAACAAGAAGACTCACAATCACCAGTTTTCCACATTTATTTCTGCATTAGTGTTTCATAAAAGACAGGGTAAAAAATATCAACATGGCAGTGTCTAAGTCTACTCTATGAAGAAAATCTTATTGACCAAAAAACAAATGGGTTTCAAATAGTATTATTGCCACAAATGGTTACAAGTAAAGAACACAAACAAGACAAAATTAAAATTGTGGCTCAGGATTCAGACATGTGCTGCACTGGAACTTTTAAAACATACAGTGGTAATTCTCACAATCTGTCGACACATTTCTTGTCACGACTATTTACAGTTTTCATCTTTTTACACCTTTCAGTTTTCTGTGAGCATGTGTGATTACATTGACATACTGCATAGTTTTATCATTGTGCATGATACTCAGCAACCCTTTTCCCTTTATACTCCGTTTTTTTTGGTAAATTTCTGTAAACATTGTGTCTTTGTTACTTTTGTCTTCTTATCTGCTCAAACAGCATGGTCAACGTTCAAAACATCATATTTTGTGTCCAAAAGAAAAACAATTCACTCATAGAGGTTTGTAAAGACATCAGGGTGAGTAAAGTGAGCAATTTTTTATCCAATCTACTCAATTTAAACCTAAGCTGGTCGTCATGAACAGTTATGCCTCAATGAGTTGAAGCTATATTTTTCATAACACAGTTCAGTGGCTCAGTGGTTAGCACTCTTGCCTCACAGCAAGAAGGTCGCTGGTTCGAGTCCCGGCTGGGTCAGTTGGCATATCTGTGTGGAGTTTGCATGTTCTCCCTGTGTTGGCATGGGTTTCCTCCGGGTGCTCCGATTTCCCCCACAGTCCAAAGACATCCCACATAGCAAAATTTCTCTGGCCTTGCTCTGGTGCACAAAATCAGCTTTTGCTTGGCCCACATACCGCAGTGAATTACAGTACATTACTGGACCAAGTCTGGTTTCCAAACAAGGGCCAAACAATGACAATATCTGGGCCAAGTCTGGACCGGAACTGGGTCAGGTATGTTGGTATGTCATGACTGTAATGAAATTGATAAACCTATGAAGCGCTTTAGCAATCTCGAAGCGACATAATTGGTAAAAATGTTTTCCTTTACTTTTCCTTTAAGTCTAGGTCAAGATAGGCTAAACTTACGTGGCTTACATATACATTTTTAATATCTGGACCAAATACTACATTTCACATATGACCCAGGTCTTGTGTGCTACCTTAAAGATTGTGCCACCTCTGCTAAACCCGGGCAGTCCGATATGCCAGAGTCGAATGAATGCCTGCTGTGCCAGCTTTATGCCAAATCTGGGCCAGAATTCTTTGCCACCTGGGATGCGCTATATAGTAAATTGAATAAACGAAACTGTCTGTAGTGTATGTGTGTGAATGAGTGTGTATGGGTGTTTCTCAGTACTCTGCAGCCAAAAGGGCATCCGCTGTGTAAAAAATATGCTGGATAAGTTGGCGGTTCATTCTGCTGTGGCGACCCCTGATAAATAAAGGGACCAAGCCGAAGTAAAACGAATGAAAAAGCCCTGTAATATTACACAGCTAGCGTGTGTTTTTTCCCCCAGTCCTACAGGAGGCAGTGTAAAGTCATCACTGCGAGCGGAAAACAAGAAAATGTCAGCGAAAGGAGATCCGCGTTTTGTCTGTAGCCACTTTCCGTACTTACCGGTTATTGGAGGTCAGCCTCCTGTGGCGTGAGCTTGAAATGTGAACCCAGAAATGTCATGAAGTGAATGTGAAGAAAGCAACCAGTGCCTTTAAATACGCGGAATCGCTTTGTCTTCATGGCGTGAATCCCCTGTTTGTGTTAAGCTGTTGCGAGCGGAAGTTGTATTGCGACAGAAACGGGCAACAGTTGATCCGTCCGTTTTGCCCTACAGAGGCCTGCGCTGTTACATATAGCAGCAGGATCAATGATCCTCGACAAAGGACTTGTCCGTTTTTTATTCTGATCATATTAAAGTTACAACGATGAGAAAGGACGTGAGGATATTACTGGTCGGAGAACGTAAGTGAATTCATTTAGTGTTTTCCTCTTGTTTGTTATATGAGTATCAACTGAATGCAATTGCTGTATTGATTTTTCATACCATAAATTAGTCAATAAGCACATCTATTTACTATGATTTGCTTAATTAGCTTCTTCAATTCTGTAGATTAACATTTTGACATGTTTCTAATCAGATATGTAATGCAAGATATTGACAAGTGACAGAATGAAAGATGTTGACTCAGACGAAGCAGATGCAAGTCATTATTCTCGGTGCTTGTTTTAAATATTGTCCACAGTCATCAGATACATCATATTAATGCTTGTTCAGTGGGTGTTAAATGGCTGAAAGGACTAGTTTTTAATCACCATAATTGACCAAATCAGCAGCCACTGGCATTAATGATGGGAGTGGCATCCTTCATCTTTCAGTTAATTTCACCCGTGTTTATCAGGGTTATTTATAGCAGTTTTAGGGGCAGCTCTCACGGGCCTCCAGACTGTAATAGCTGCCAAACTTTAGATGGGTCAGCCAGAACAGTACGTGTCTGTGCAAACGTACTGCTCTCCAATGCCAAACAGACTGCAGTATTTCGCTTTATTCATAATTGAACAGAACATATTGATTATGATTCAGTGTTTTTGCATATTTCAAATATTACAAACAAGAGTTATTAAAGTTACACTAAAACAATAAAAAAAAACTTTTACTTTTTTCCATTTAATTACACCTGACTTGAAGTAATATGCTAAAATGAAAATCTAAAAAAAAAAAATTAAATCTAAAGTGACTTAATATAATAGTTTGTAATATATTTAAGCATCTTCTAATATCTAAAGTGGCTTAATATAATTAAACATCTTCTAATATTTAGATTGAATTAATATAATAACTTCTAATATATTTAAGCATCTTATAATATCTAAAGTGACTTAATATAATAACTTCTAATATATTTAAGCATCTAATATTAAAAGTGAATCAATATAATAACTTCTAATATATTTAAGCATCTTATAATATCTAAAGTGACTTAATATAATAAAGTGACTTAACTTAATGTATAATTTGTAAGCATTTCCTAACATCTAAAATAAGCCAAGTAATAAAATGTAAAATAAACATCCTTGTCTTGAATATGACTAAAACAGTCTGCCAGAAGGCTTATGCTTTAAATAAATTTACTCTGAAATATTAGTTGGGAAACATTACATAAAAAAAAGAAACACTCAATATAATTGCTTTAACAAAACCATTTAAAAATTCTTACCTTTTTAATCAATATTTTTTAAAATAAATGAACGTCGCTGAACATATTTTGCATCCCTTAAAATAAGCTAAGTAATAGAATGTAACGTATACATGAAGTTTGATATTTAAATACTTAAATTACATCCAAATTTTGTTATAAAGCTTTTAGAAAATATAAATGGTTAATATCTGGGTTTAATTTTGGAAATAACTAATCCTGATTTTTGCCATAGAAATATTGCAATTACAGCAGAAATTCAATATCATATCAGCTACCTCTTTGTAAAGGGATTTAAATCTCAGAGCTATGAATAGAGGCAGAACACAGCGCTCATTTTGAAATTCTTTATCTTCACAGCCAAAGTGGGGAAGACCTCTCTGATCATGTCACTCGTCAGCGAGGAATTTCCTGATGAGGTAAGCCATTCATTAAACTCTTAAAGTCATGGAAATTCATCAAAGGACAAGTTAGTTTGCTACTGTGTTTCTCAAACTTGTATTGTGTGTCCACTGAAGGTTCCTCCCAGAGCCGAAGAGATCACTATTCCTGCAGACGTCACACCGGAGCGAGTGCCCACTCATATAGTAGATTACTCCGGTATGCACATCTCCATATAATAAAGCCTGCATTACTGTTCTTATGTAAATATTGATGTTTAGCTCCGGTTATTCCACTGTATTATGTTTTATTATGTGTTTTATTCATCCCACAGAAGCAGAACAGTCAGATGAGCAGCTTTATCAAGAAATAACAAAGGTGTGGGGGTTGTTTAATATTTTTTAATGATATTTTTTATTTTATTGTTTAACTCTCCTCATGTTTTCTCTCTTGGTACAGGCCAATGTTATATGCATCGTCTATTCAGTGAACAATAAGAAATCAATCGAAAAAGTATGTCTTGTTTACTTTTTGTTTTGTGTATTTATCAAATGAAATGCATTTGATGGTTTATTGCTCAATGGTTCCGTTGGGTCTCATTTTTGTGGCGTTCCTGTAGGTGACGAGTCATTGGATTCCACTCATCAATGAAAGAACGGATAAGGACAGCAGGTGTGTGGCTTTCTGACAGGTTCTTGGAGAACCTGGTCTCTGTAAATCTTATTTGCTCATGCTTTTAAAGTCAAGTCACCATTATATACTGTGGAGATCAAAAGTAAGCAACAATTTATATACTGTACACTTGATTTTTTTAAATGAGTTCTGTTAGTGCTGCACAAACAATCTAAGCACTAGACAACATTAATAATTGTCATATAGATAAATATTGCAACTTAAATTTCAGTAGTTAGTAGAATGTGTAGAGGATCAGCTACAGATTACTGCAAATATTACAAATATTAAAAAATATCACAAAAATTATATTTGTAATAATCTTTAGCCAGAGTTCCACAGAAAGTGGTGTCTTGATTTTGACTTGATTATACCAGGCTATATACATTTTTTGCATAATTATATTTGAAGAAATATAATTGTGTAAATATCAGATCTGCTAAATATTGCATCTGTAAATATTGTATCTGCATAAGTGTCTACTAAATGTATATAAACAGTCTGACAGGTTTTTATTGTCAGAAAAGCAAATATAAATGAACAATTATCATGGCTGTGTACACTGTTTTGTAGTTTTATTATAATTTTATCAAATTTATTTACTCAGTGTTAAATAGTTTTATGTATAATAAATAATAATCCATGTGGTCATTGTATAACTCTTCCTTAATGTGTTTATCGATTTTAAAAGGGTATTTCACATCAATTGTTATTATTATTATTATTATTAGTAGTAGTAGTAGTAATAAAAAAAATCAGAATAGGATATCCTGATAAATGTTGAAAACTGATAACTGGAAGTATCAATAGTGGGAAAACTAAATATGCACTGGCTACCAGTTTTCAACATTCTTCAGAATATCATCTTTTGTGTTCATTAGAAGAAAGATACCCAACAGGTTTAAAATAAGCAGAGGAAGAGTAAATGAGAATTTTTACTTTTGCATAAACCATCATTTTTTAAGTGTCCTATTTACTCATTAATTTACCAACTCGGGGGTAAAAGTTAGTTTAAAATATCTGCGTTTAGATATATAAATGGGATATATTATAGAATAGAATATATGAATATGTGCAGTGTGTTTTCTTCTTAATACAAAATAAACATGCAACTAAAATTAGTTATGAGAAACTGTATTTTATAATACTGATGTGGATGTTTGATATCAAACTTGGTGGTGGTCTGTATGATGGTTTAGGTAGCATTGAAATTCCACCATGCTTAAAGCTGAACAGTGTTTTAAATCTCTTTGTCTTTGCACAGAGTGCCGCTAATCCTGGTGGGCAATAAATCTGACCTGGTGGAGCACAGCAGCATGGAGACCATCCTGCCTATCATGAACCAGTACTCAGAGATTGAGACCTGTGTGGAGGTGAGTGCCGTGGTCTAGAAGTTTCCACTTACAGCTAGTGAGCGACTGATAAATCCAAAACTGAAATTGATTTGAAAAATTATTTACATACATTGCATTTATTTATTTTAATAACTCTTATTAATTCTTATTTATACACAAATAAACAAAGGGGTGCATTAAAAAAATGTGTGTGGTACTAACATGCTTTTGTTTAAAATAAAATATTTGATGCAGTAAAAGTTAAAATAAGTAAAAAAAAATAAAACGATCTATACCTTTATATATATATATATATACATATATACTTAAGGTTATACTTTAACTTTCTCAACCACGTTCCTGGAGGATCACCAGCTCTGCACATTTTTCATTGCTGCGTCCCAATTCGCATATTTATATTTTGCTCTAAAAGTGTGTCATTTTTTTGTAAAGGAAAAGTACTGTATATACTTTTGAGTGTGTAACAGAAGAGTATGCGAGCTTTGGGACACACTACCTCCTTGTTAACAGATCGTTATGTTGCTTGGTTACGAGCCCTGTCAATCATCCACACATTATCCATATTTCTTTCCTGTTTAATTTCCGACCTTATTGGAGAAGCAGCAGCAGGATAATCTGCCATTCCTGAGTCTTTTATGCAGAGAAATCTCCCCAGGTCTTTGGATAATTATGCATTCAGATGTTAATGTCCAAACATATCTTGATGTAAGTTCTCATTGTTGTTGCAGATGAAACATAATACAGAAATTGTGATTTAAATATTTTCTATTTGGCTAGATATTGATTAACAGTCATACAAACATCTTCACTGAAGCCTCTCTACTTGACGGTTGGTCTCGCAAGTCCATCATGTTTGAAATTACAATTCACGTCCAACGCTCAATGTACTGTGGGCAATATCAGCGGTTGGAGTACGGGCGGTTCTCGAATTTTAACCAGAAATCGTAAACCTTCCGGGAACCTTTGGCATACTCTTTTCAACGATTTGGGACATACTAATTCTATTTTCAAATACTATTTAGGACGGATAGTATGCGAATTGGGACGCAGCACATGTCTCCTTATTCAAACGCACCTGATTCAGATCAACAGCTTATTAGCAGAGACTAAAAGGCCTGTAATGGGTGTGACAGACATAGGAGACATCCAAAACATGCAGTGTTGGTGGTCCTCCTGGAATGTGGTTGAGAAACACTGCTTTAACTTAAAATGTATTCTTTAACTAATGCTTTTTAATGGTACCTTTTTAGATGCTGTCTTTGACCAGTTATTTTTAAAGGTATTCCAATGTATGCATTATAAAGTTTGTCAAAATAATTGTAATATTTGTAAATATTTTTAAAAGGTCTCTGCTCTGTGTGTCTCCCAGAATAGAGGTCCATAAGTCAAAATCTATTGAGTTTTGCAATTTAATTTTTTGGTTGTGTTTTATGAAGAATGATTTTATTAAACCTTGGTCATGTTGAATTATTTTTTGGAAAGTGTGTTTAAAAAACAAAAAAAAAAACAAAGGAAAATTATTTTTGATAGATTGTTGAAAATATAAATCAAGAAAGCACATCATAGTTTGATGCACATTAAATGACTGTATTTCTCTCTCTTAGTGTTCAGCCAAAAACCTGAAGAACATCTCTGAGCTGTTTTATTATGCCCAGAAGGCTGTTCTTCACCCCACAGGACCTCTGTACTCTCCAGAAGAGAAAGAGGCAAGATATTTAGCACTTCTGTTAATCTGACTGCTTTATATTAAAAAAACATGCAAATATTCACTAATGAGTTTGCAATAATAAGCTTCTTGCGTTTTTTTTTTTTTTTTTTTCTCCAGATGAAGCCGTCTTGCATCAAAGCACTTACTCGCATTTTTAAAATATCAGACCTGGATAATGACGGCATTCTGAATGATAATGAGCTTAATTTCTTCCAGGTGAGTGCAGTTTTTCTCAACACTTGTTGCTCAAATTGCTGTGGCATTTTGACATGGGGAGCTTGTTTATGCACATAGTTGTAAACGGACTGCATCTTAATGAGAGTGAAAGGTGGTTGTCAGATAGTCTCAATTGCTGTCTCGATTGTCTCATGGACACCAATAATTCGATTTTAATGCGATTAAGACAATACTCTGATTAAGAGTCTACCATGTAAACAGCAATTTTTAAAATTAATCAGATTAAGGTCATAATCGAACGAAAGAGAAATCGATTTAAGACATGTGGAGTATGCCGATTATAGTCGCATTACTGAAGTGCAGTACATACATGTAAACACCTTAATCGAACTATTACCATTACTATTACCTATTATCATGTAGGACTTTAAGCCGCTTTTTGTGACAGGGTAGTCCACACACGCACGCACGCACGCACACACACACGCAGTCAGTGCAGACCACAGACACCTGCATCGTGAAATGCTGAGTTTTTTTTCTTTCATTCAGCATGCGGTATGAACTTCCATTAGAAACAACACTTCCAGCAGTTCAAAGTTGCATCCAATATCTTGTTTGTCACGGTGGGCTTGCATGAAATGTTCGTGAATGAAAGTCAAAGTGCCAAACTGCAGTTAAAGTCGACAAATAAAAATGAAACTCCTGAAATTACTTGAAACTCCGGAGGAAATGCGGATAGCCGGTGACGCAATGACGTTAATCGAATGATGTGCTATAACATGTAAAACGCAATCATGAAAATAACACAAAAACTAAAAAAGCAACTCATGTAAACACCTTAGTCTTATTATTCTCTTAGTTAGATTAAAGCAAATAATTTGATTACTGATGTCCACGTAAACGTAGTCACTGTTGATGTTCTGTGCTCCTGTCTTACAGAGAACATGTTTTAACATACCACTGGCACCTCAAGCCCTGGAGGATGTCAAGAATGTTGTGCGGAAAAATATGACCGATGGAGTCAGAGACAACGGCCTCACACTGAAGGGTGAGCAGAAAACTAAGACAGAAGTCATCGATCTTTCATATAAAGAAATAGAGTGACATTTTCTATTTATAGAAATATAAATTTGTTTAATATAATCGTTCCAGCATAACATTAAATGTATAAATATTTATATTAGATAAATCTATTATTTCCCAGTAATGGGTTGCCGCTGATAGGGCATCCGCTGTGTAAAACATGTGCTGGAATAGTTGGCGGTTCATTCCGCTGTGGCAACCTCTGATAAATAAGTGACTAAGCTGAAGAAAAATGAATAAATGTATTATGTAATAACATTAATATTTATGTATTTATTTAGAACCATGTGGTGGTAATGAGAAGCCAATAATATTTTAAACAATATGAAATAGATTATATCATTATGTAACATTAATAAATATATCTAAATGACTATTTATAATTGGAATGATTATTTTATTTGAATAATGAATGAATGTATTTTTGATTAGTTAACAAGTTTGATTGTGATGGGAATCCACACTTAAGAAATGGTTATTTGCTATAATAACAATAGTATTTTTTATAATGGCCATATTTAGTTTTTTATGATGGGGGAAGCTAAACTGTTGTCATTGTTTACTCCATATATAAATATGATCTATTTTTGAAATGTATAAGTATATTAAGATGAGTAATAAATTCTATAAGTTAAATTAATGTACAAAATTGTGTTAAATGATGTATAATGTTGTATTATGTACATTATATCTTGTACATCATTTTGTAGGTGTATTATATAGTTAATAATAATAATAAGCAATATTTCTATTTATAATATGCATTTTTTTTTTATTTCTGTTACTCTGTTAATCCTTTATGCTCTGTTTTTTTCTGTGTTTCCTAGGTTTTCTGTTTCTTCACACACTCTTCATTCAGAGGGGGAGGCATGAGACCACATGGACCGTGCTCAGGAGGTTTGGTTATGATGATGATCTGGAGCTCACACAAGAGTACCTGTTTCCACTGTGAGTGCCGCTCAAATCTAGCTCTTCAAGATTGTTCATTATGTCTGATTGCACAATCATTATCAAGAACTCCTGTTATACAGAAACGTGAAAGTTCAATGTGGTTTTTCTAATTGACTATGATTTAATATCTGTCTTGTATTTTTTCCAGGTTTAAAATACCTCCAGACTGCACAACAGAGCTGAACCACAATGCCTACCTCTTCCTCCAGAGCGTGTTTGACAAACATGACAAAGTAAGCTCAGCAAAAATGCCCTTCTGCATTTGTTAAAGACAGTTATGTAACATACATCAGAGTTCGAATGAAAAGGATTGAACATGCTGTGTTATAAGCTTTCTGGCCGTTTGCTTAATTTAATACTACAGTTATAGAATTTATTGAATAATGCATTTTTATTATCAATAATCACTCTGATCATTTATACACTATGGCAAATAGAAGATTCCAGAATCAGACATTTTTAAAGCGTTGTTCACCCCAGAATGTAAATGCTGTCATTATTTACTCAGCCTTTTACCAATTCAAACCCACGTGTTTCTCTTTCTTCAATCTTCAGAACACAATGAAGTTATTTGAAATGTGAGGGATTTTTGTTCTTCTATTGTACGATCTTAATTCATCTTAGACTTTCTGATACTTCAGGATGTTTGTAAAGAGATCAAAATATGTGAGATAAATGCTCAAGCTCAATTTTAAAGGGTTAGTTTATACAAACACGAAGAAATGTCATTCTGAATCTATTAGTCCTTCATTCATCTTTAGAGCATGACAAAATATTTTATTAAAATCTCAGGGACTTTCTCTGGAGTGACGTGATCACTTTGTGTGAGGAACAAATACAATTTTGTATTTTATTCACCAGTGAAAATAGACAAAAGTTTGAATTCTGCTAGGGAATTTTATTACTCTGTTAATAAATACTTGAACATTGTTTGCAAAGTCAAACTAGCTTGGAACACAACAAGCCGACTGTCGACTTTTGGGCAGCGTAATGCTGTCTGTGTGTGTCTGTTGGGCTAATTTGTTTGGTGTGTTCCACACTTAGCCTTTTTTTGGGCTCACTTCATCAGGAGTTATCCCAATTCAGGCCCCATTTACAGTAATATTTTATTTTTATAATGCTTAAGTTTTGCTACAGTTACGCCATCCGTCCACACTACGCCGAAGTTTTCGAGCGCCAAAAACTGAGCTTTTTGAAAACGAAAAGAATCTTTGAAAAAAAAGGCCGTTTTTATTTTAAAATGCTGCTGCTCTGTGTCAGTGTGGATGGAGGAAAACGGAAACATCTGAAAACGGAGGCATGGCTGCAGACAGTCACCTACCTGATTGGGGCTTTTTCCTTAATATTAAGTAGCCTACATAGAGTTCAGTCTTGCATCCTCTCCTTGTAAGTTCAGACTTCGCAAGTTTGATATGAAAAACAAACTCCCGAGGACACAGTAAATCTTCAAAGGGAACAGTGTACTTTATAACCTCATTCACATCACTCTGCAGGCTACGTTGTTTTACTTTCTTAACAATAAAAAATGAAAACATGATATAAGGAACTGCCTGTTCTCATTTTGAAATTAACTTAACAGACTCCAGAAATGTTGAGGCGTCGTGTAGCTACATTATTTATATGACCATCTTCTTCACTGTGTGCATATTTATAACAAAATGGAGCCTATAACATAACTGGCTTCTTTAATTTTCATTAAAAATACTGAAAATACAATTTTTTAGCTAAATATTAGTTAATTAATAATGGCCATTATAAAAAATAATGTACAATAACTTTATACAGTATAAGAAATAAATGCAATTAATCAGTCAAATGTGCAGAATCATTGTACATGGTTACATTAATTAATATATTAACCTATCTTTGCCCTCAGCCTAAACATGTTACCAAGTAACAAGTAACAGATTCAAAAGACCAAAGTCAGGGAATATGTCGTTAGATAGAGACAAGATGAATTAAATATCACGTTTAACAAATATCCACCAGTAGATCCTTGATGAGCAGTCCGACGTGCACAGCTCTCATCGCTGCAGTGCATGCCAGTGTGTGTGTGTGTGGTCACGTGATGTGCATTTTCAGGGGTGTAGTATGGATGGAGATCTGTTCAGAAATGCTAGCTAAAACGCCAGTGTGGACACGGATCGTTTTCATTCTAAAACGTCGTTTTAAAACTAAAATGTATTAGTGTAAACCTGGCCTCAGTTTGTACAAACTGCATTGGCCATCAGTTGGAATGATAATCATTTTGAAAAGCACTTTACTGATAAACTTGAATTAAACAGAGCACTCTTGATTGGCAAGATGTCAGAGAATATTCACAGGAAGTCTTTGATTATGCAAGGAAGTCTTTGATTTTTTTTATGTCTCACAATTTACCCCAATGTAGAATGAATCTATATTTTCCTTTTCCTATTCTGAACGTTTGTGTCAGGATCGAGACTGCGCCCTGTCTCCAGATGAGCTGAAGGATTTGTTCAAGGTGTTTCCCTACATGCCCTGGGGTCCCGATGTCAACAACACAGTTTGTACTAACGAGCAAGGCTGGATCACTTATCAAGGCTACCTTTCCCAGTGGACGTGAGTGTGGCCTTCATCCATCTGCACTTGAAAATATGCATCACTAATAAATCGGTCAGTCATTCAATAAAGGCTTTTTCTCCATCTCAGACTTACAACATACCTAGATGTGCAGCGGTGTTTGGAGTACCTGGGATATCTCGGCTACTCTATCATTCAAGAGCAGGAGTCACAAGCTGCTGCCATCACAGGTAAAAATGTTTTCAAAGATGTCTTGATTCATTCATTTGACTGGAAAGCACATTTATTTTACCTTTTTGCACATGTGACTACTGCAGTTCAGGTTATTGGTTGCATTTTCACTTTTGGAGAAGTGCTACTGAAAGGAACTGAGGCTGTGTTTACACTAGTGCATTAGTGAAAATTTGTGTCTTTTACTGTGCGTTTACATCGAAGGTGGTGAGAGCGTCAAAGTTTGCTCTGGCCGCCCTGGTGTCAATGCTGTCTGCCTTCAGCTCCAGTGGCAAGAGTGTCAATGAGTGCTACATTGATCTCATGTTTAAAGGAGCCTTTGCAGCATATCAGCAAATCAGTTACATTCCCACATAAAAACATGCTTTCTAGCATGAAAACGTTGTCAAATTCATTTAACAATGGAAGATCTACTTGTTCCGTTTCGTGTGGCTTTGCTCCACTTATCCGATACGTGTCCATATGTCTAAAATATTCAGATGTCCTTATAGTTGGTATGAGATACACGTTTTTTAAAGAAAAAATAAATGGTTAATGCACATCAGTAACTCACCAGTAACTTATTTTTAATGCATGTCCCTGTAAGAAAACATTGTAAATAATTGGAAATCCGCAACCGCAATAATCAAACCCTTGGGAACAACTGCGGTCAGAACTAAAGTTCACAGGACTGTGTTCTCTGGAATCCTCTCAATCGGTGGACTTCTACATTCTGACTGCTTGCCGCTGAACTGCGTCATAGCTCGTTAAAATACTCGCTGCTTAAATGAATTGAAAATGAATGATTTCATTTTGAAAATGAATTGAAAATGAATGATTTCCGGCTACTTTGTGTCCACACCGAAAGGGGTGAGAGTGTCACAGTTAGAGTGAACACATCATCCAGACTAGCATTTTTTTACTGCGTTTCGGAAAAACAATCTCCATCCACACTATACTGCATAAAATACATCAGGGTGTCCATGAGGTCTTAAAGTATTCAAAGTTTCTTAAACAATTTAGAGAAATTTAAGGCCCTTAAAAGGTATTAAAGTCTTAAATGCTATTTTACAAGGTATTAATATTTGTATCAGTATGCTAAAGGTTGTCTGAATTTAATGTGAAAATTCTGGGATGCTGTGTAGTTTATGAAATTCATAAAATCCTGCTAGATTTGATGTCAAGCTGCTTTGTTTACTGCATTAAACAAGGCAACACTGTTCTTTCTGCTGTTATAGGTGGCATCAGCAGGATTAGTTTTTTTATGCAGTATATGAATAGTGTTTTAGTTTAGGATTAGTTTCTTACGATCAGTATTTAGTAAATATACCAAGTTAAAACGTCGCCCATGTTACCTGTTGAAATCTAAAGTGGTGATGAGGTCTTAAAATGTATAGAATCTAAAAGGTCTTCAAAGGTATTGAATTTCACTCTCTGATTTTTGTATAGACTATTTTGAGGGATGTAAACAAAAACAATGGTCCCAACATATTTCCTGTTTTACATTTTTAATTTCTATAGCTTCCGAGAATCCAAAAAGAGCCATATATTGATAATGTTATGATTGCTGTTTTAACATTACGTTATGATTGAATTGCCTCTTGCTACAGTTATGAAATAGTTTGATAACAAGCAGGAAATGTTCTTAGGCCAATGACATCCCCACATTGAAATGGTCTATATACCCTTTATATGATACGTGACCATTCACATTTACTGGGAATGTGCATATTTGCCATCATCCCTACTTGCCATCTACTGGTTGTGTAATGGTCATATGAGATGGGCTTCTTAAATCAGGAAATGATACGCAGTAGTTAACAAGACCAGTCAGACAGTGATTGTGGATAGCTGTGCATTTGTTCTCAAAAGTGTGTTTCAGTCCATCTATACTGAAATGAAACACCCGATTTTTTTTCAAACTAAAAGTGGGTCTTCAGTCTTTTCAAAATTATTTATTTTCATTGATCGAAGATGCCGTAGTTATGTCTGGCATAACATTGCAAAACTTGCTAGTGTAAACAGTGCCTGATAAGACATAACTTTAAATAAGGTTATGCAACAAATAATCCATATACATAGCGAAAACGGAGTGTGTGGTATGTTTGGCATAGTTTTTTTGTATACATCATGAAATTAATGTTACACTTGATATTTTATTGTAACATTATTATCACAAGCATGTCTGTGGTCAGATATATTTTTGACATTAGTTGCTCCAGATTATTTCTCTTTGTATTCCTGCTGTAAAGTAAAGTTCAGTATAACTACATACTACTGCTGTGTAAAGCTTGCTGCTGAAAGCTATTTGCTTATTCAAATAGTTGCCTTTTAATATTTGATGGATGAACTGTGAGGAGAATAATAACGCTTAATCAGTGCAGTTTAGAAACTGGGTACAATTGTTTATAGTTTAACCCTAGTTACTCCCAAAATTCACGCGAAGCTTCATTGGTCAAGGAGTATAATCTTAATACATCCTTGTTTGTGCAGTTACCAGGAACAAGCGTATCGACCTGCAGAAGAAGCAGACCCAGCGCAGTGTTTTCCGTTGTAATGTCCTCGGGGCTCGAGGCTGTGGTAAAAGTGGCTTTCTGCAGGCTTTCCTGGGCAGGAACCTTGCGGTGAGTACCAATCCCTCACAGGAGCATTTAGCGTTTTCATTTCAGCTTGATTTGATGTTCGCTTTCTTCATATTGCAGCGTCAGAAGCGGATAAGAGAAGACCACAAGTCTTATTATGCCATTAGCACTACTTACGTTTATGGACAGGAGAAATATCTGCTCGTAAGTTGGAGCTCTTGTTTTTTTGTACGCTCAAAGTAAAGCCATCTTTATATCTGGCTTGTGATGAGTAATTTATTTATTTATTTTTTTAAACTTTCAGCTCCACGAGGTGCTTCCAGATGTGGAGTTTCTCTCTGAAGCTGATCTGGCTTGTGATGTTGTTTGTCTGGTCTATGACATCAGCAACCCACGCTCTTTTGAATACTGCGCTAAAGTCTACAAGGTCAGTTTATTTTCACAATGTATTTACAGGCGAGAACGTATCTATAAAAGTACTGTTGAAGTAATATTAATTAACTACATGTTGTTTTGAGTTATATGTAGTTATGCATAATTTAATATTATTGCAATAGGAGCATGGAACTTGTGTGACTAGGAGACTTTAATATAAAGTTTAAACCAACTGTTTAAACGTTGTCAAAAACAGGTAGAAAAAAAGTCATCATTTGCCCATCAATAAGTTTATTTCATCAACAGTGCAGAAAATCTTTAATATTGTTAAATTTATTACAGTAAATCTTAAATCCTATGTATTTTAACATATTTAATATTGTAATTAATTCCTGTGAAGATAAAGCTATTTTTGAGAAGTATTCTGTCTCACGAGATTCTTCAAAACTCAATTTAATGTTGTAATCTGGATTTGTTTTGATGAATAGTTTGAAGAGTAATCGTTTGTAATAATATAAATGTCTTTACTGTCACTTTTTAAATCAATTAAATGCATCTTTAAAGAATGAGACATAGTAATGCCTGGCGGTGTTTGTGGCTTTAGCTCAATATATTGTTTTGGGAACTTATTGTATCTAATCAGCAACCAAAATAATTTAAACAAATGTTATGATTGCAAAAACTGTATTATTATATATTTATATTGGGGCTGCACGATTTGGAGAAAAAATCGAATTGTGCCTTAAAGTGATTTACTATAATTTCATAAAAAAGCTGCATGTTTGATTCAGTGGCTTTAATAGCACCAAAAAAATACCAAGCATAATAACAAATTACACTACACTATGCTTATATTTAATACCATTTTTTTCCAATTTTTTTGTCATGACAAATTAGGAAAATAACTACAGTATTTTAAATTCAGTTAAATGAGTTCTATATAACATCTTATCTAACCTTTAAAGGGAAAAATCTACTTTTCAAGCTGTTTAGACAGACATATGTGTAGGTATAGTGTATAGACTGTCATATTGGGGTGATATAAACACACCCAGTCCTTTTTTTTTCAATTTAACAACATAAAAACGGTGGACCAATTGGAGCTGTTTTGAGATCAACCGCAACTTTACGTAGGAGTGTGGTCCCCCCGCCCACCAATATTGATTGACAGATGTGCATTACCATCTCCTCAGTATGTTGTTTCACGTCCACCATTTTCAGCGTGAGTCAAAGCGACGTCACCAAAGAAACACCCTTGCTCTATTTTTAGATAGAAGGCTCATTGGGCTCAACATTCACCACGTTATCACTCTACTCCACGCCAGTGTTTGTGAGTTTTGGTGTGTTTGCATACATGTGTACTTTTCATTGTGTCTTCCTTAAACTTCAGCGGTTTGCATTTCCCGTGGTCACAGAAGCTCCCTGTCATCTTAACTAGGTGCAGTTGGAAAGTGCGAGTGCGCTGCCTCACGTGCTTGTCCCTCCATTGGAAATAACGAACTAACGACGCGCAGCGCCATGCATTTCGCGTTGTCATAAGTGAAAGTGACGACCGTGGCGTTTGCTCACTATTCTGCCGCCTAGGTCGCCTCTATGGACGCGCTGCGCTGCTCAGGACACTGTTCATATTTCTGCCGTGCCACAGAGCGTAATCTGAATAGTTTCATTTTAAATAACATGCGAATGTGCGCGTCTAGTGTGCCGCGTCGTGGCTCTGAGCGACGCATCCGGTGTATGACGCCCTTTAGTTATAGCCTCAAGCAGGTCCTACACCAGAAGCGCCGATCGGCGACACTCAGCGTCGCGCCACGCAGCGGCATGCATTTCTGAATTCTAAACATAAGTTTCTATCGGATGACACACCGGCGCTGCAAGTGTGCAATACTTTGAACTGTCATGTGCGCGCCGTGTGTCGGTGCATCCGGTGTGTGATGCCCTTCAGACATAGTTAATTCACTGTGCTTTATTAGTCTCGGTGTAGGCTACAAGTTCGGAGCTTTAAACTAGCACACAGCTGGCTGTAAAACTATACAAAGACACATGATTCTGTACTCTCTGCTTGGTCTGTGTCTAAGTCCTACATGTACGTCTGAATGCTGGTACTCATGTTGCTTCTCTCTGTCTGCCTGTACACACAGCGGGGGAGCTCTTGGCGGGAAGTCGAAACTAGTTTTCATGTGAAGCAACACGCCCCTAAAACAGCAAACTGTGTACACGCCCCCAAAATGACACTTTTTAACACATCATAATAAAAAAATCTGAATTGTGTTTTAAACTGAACCTAAACTGGCATGCTCAGAAGAACCATAATATTAATATTACCTCTTAAAAAAGGGTTAAAATAGGTGCCCTTTAAAACCTTCACATTTAGATACATTAGTTCAAAAAGTTCCATTTTTCATATTGATTTCATGACATTTACAGTGCATTGACAATGCTTTCCCTACACAATTTTTGATTTTACTTCATAGCATAAGACCTCTTGTATTAAAATAGATATTTAAAAATATTTTATATTTATATTTTATTTTCTATATTAAAACAAGCAGTCAGATATATGAACTGTACCTTTAATTTTACCTTCTCAAAGAAAAACCTTTTTTTAATGTGTCAAACAAAACTCAAGTACATTTACAGAACAACATGAGCATTTATAGCAACTAAACAAATGTAAATATTATGCTGCTTGCTTTTTGAGCGTTGTTAAGCAAGTTCTTAAATGCCTATTGGTCATTGTGTTCCTGCACTCGATAGAAAGGGCTGCGATTGGCTCTAATGGTTAGCACGGCTCTAGTGTTATTCACCGATGAGTGACGCAGATACAGATCAACAGCCACAATTACAGAGAGGAGAGAAAACGTTACCTCACACAAACAGATTAAAGGTCCAGACAGACAGACAGACAGACAGAGAGAGAGAGAGAGTTTACAGGATCGTTGGTTCTGCTACAACAATTGTCTGCTTTAAGTAATTGGAATGTTTTAATTAGGCTACTCGCGCTCTCCTTCCTCGCCATAGTAATACTCGAAATAATTGCAGCTTTCGGAGTTTGTTTTAAAAACGATTAATCATGCAGGCCTAACTTATATTGTCTATTGTATATGATTATTTTATGACTTGATTGATCCTCCATTGCAAAAACTCAATTATTATGTATTTATATTATTATTTTTGTTGTTGTTGTTGTTACTATTATTGTTATTATCATTTTTATTATTATCATCATCATCATCATCATCATCAGGGCTTGACATTAACTTTTTTGATCACCAGCCACTGTGGCTAGTAGTTTTCCAACATTACTAGCCACTCGCCATTTTCACTAGCCACAATTTTGTTGTTGGGAAAATATATTTTATATGCGTAAATTTGACTTTGGGTTGCTAAAATTACTTGATTTTAGACATTGTGTTATGTCCACATGCCTCCTCATTCATTCAATTTTGTTTTGTGTATGAACTTGCTTAATGTGCATGAGCAAATGGGCTGTGGTTTCAAAATGTCGCATTGCAATACATTTTTTATTTCACAGGACTTTTCAGTGCTCAACACTAAGGATTTACCAAATGTATCTCTGACCACACCAACAATAAATAAATAATTATTTCTTAGCCACAAATGTTAAATAATATCAAAACATGCAAAATATAGCGGGTATACATGCTCTTTTTATTTACAAAACCTTTCTTAAAAAAAAACAATTACATATAAAAAATAAATTATTGCCATGTATCGAAAACCATGCACAGTACCATAGTCTGTCCAGGCTAAAGGTTTCTCAGATCACTAGTTAACTACACATACATGGGGAGTTAATCTCCTATTAAAGCAGTGTTATTGTAAAAGTGATAATTAAACCATATTACCAAAAATAACTGTAAGCAAAAGAAAGCAGGTGAAAAACATACCGTGTGTGATATTGGAAGGATGATCATGTGCACACGGGTAACGTTAGGCCCATAATCTGTCATGTTAAAAGAATGGTTGCTTCGCACCAGGAAACGGGAGCGCACATCACATCACCTGTGCACGCGAGTGATCATGCTCTTATTCACTATTCACCTGCTTTCTTTTGATTGCTCGAATGCAACTTTTGTCGGTCATGCTTCTTCTCGATTCCAAGATGACATTTTCATGCATATTGGGCCATCTTTAGTGACGAACCCTGCTTTTAAGAAAACTATCATTTAAAAATGATCTTCAACCAGCCAAAGTGGCTAGTTAGAGTGTCTGTCTAACCCACCACAGCTGTAATCTACCTGCATTTGGCAGTTTGGCGGGTGTTAATGTAAAGCCCTGATCATCATCATCATTATAACATTATAGTTTGTGTTGTCAATTTACTGATTAAGCTCAGTGTCGCTAATTTATGCATCAACATTCTGCCTTTTTAGGATGAGATCTGGGAGAAATACAATGTGAATAAATTTTTTATAACCCCAATAAAACACACAAAAGCTTTAAATATGTACAGTTAAAATGTATTTCTATTTAACGCCATAATGTCATTCATAGAAACACTTCATGGACAGCAAAACCCCATGTGTGATCATTGCTGCCAAGTCCGACCTGCATGAAGCCCGTCAGTACTACAGTCTCTCCCCGCTGGACTTCTGCCGAAAACACAAGCTTCACCCGCCGCAGCTGTTCACCTGCAACACCACCGACGCTCCCAGCAAAGACATCTACACCAAACTCACCACTATGGCCATGTACCCGTGAGTATACAGACCTTTCTTAACCTGACCTTTGTTCTGTCCCATTGACGACTTCTTCTGGTAGATGGTGATTGGCTCCTCCAGCTCTCCCTGCTCATCTCTTTTGTGTTTGTCTAGTTATTGTCCCCTTTTGTGCTAGCAGCTAAATTTTGTTATAATTTCTAAATGTTATTTAGTGTTTCAGAGAGTATCAAGTATTATTTGTTTCTTGGACTTTAACCGTAGTATGTGCATAACAGTTTCTAGTTAATGTGATTTTGTAGTGGCTGTTAAAGATCTTGGCTATGCAACGGTTCTTTCCTAAGTTTGTGTGTGTGATCTTCATTTTAAATGGTAAATGATTATGACATTGGAAATTGCTTTTTAAAAAAATTATTTAATTAAGACCAGGCTTATTGTTTGTGAAAGTGCCTACTAATGGTATGGTTCGTTCAATACAGAATACTAGTCGACTTTGTAATTCAATCTTAGGAAAGAATTTAAGTGAAAACCAGCCATTCAAAAGTTTTCATTTAATATTTAATTTCCTTTCCTCCAAATTCGAATAAAAGCTCCAGGTTTTCTCTGCTTGTTTTGTAGGGCTGCACAAAAAAAAGTAGAATAATATCTCAGTATCACAATCTTAATAAAATGTAACAGTTTTAGGTGTTTTTACAAATAAGAATATTGAATGGAAGATCTATTGTGGTGTTAAATATAAAACAGGAATTTAAGAAATGGTAAAAAATATTTAGCAGTGTAACTAGAGCAGTGGCAAATCTTTTGAGAAACGGATTCTCCATCAGGGTGACACGGTGGCGCAGTGGCTAACACAATCGCCTCACAGCAAGTAGGTCCATGGTTGGAGCCCCGGCTGGGTCAGTTTGGCGTTTCTGTATGGAATTTGCATGTTCTCTATGTGTTCGAGTGGGTTCTCTCCACAGTCCAAAGACATGCGTTATAGATTAAATAAGCTAAATTGACTGTAGTGTATGTTTGTGAATGCAAGAGTGTATGGGTGTTTCCCAGTGTTGGGTTGCGGCTGGAAGGGTATCTGCTGTGTAAAACATATGCTGGATAAATTGGCGGTTCATTCTGCTATGGCGACCCCTGATTAATGGTTCAAGTGGTGTTTGTAAGGAATTGGATGCAAGCAAAGTGAGACTGTTTATAAAGCCAAGATCACCAATTACTGTTATAAACTACGCTCAGAATCTTTTCAAGAGAGAATAGCGATGCATTTTAGAAATCGCAGATTCGATTTCTCTTTTTTTTTCACCACAGCTCCAAGTATAACTTTAAAGTCACCATACTGTTTTTACCTAACTTCATTTCATTTCCCCAAACCTTTATGTTTTTTTTTTAAGCTTCTAAACCTTTTGTTATGTTGTTGACGGCAGCCAGTGGGGAAGTGTTTGATGCTCCTTATTACATGTTTAAGATGATAATTTGTTCCCAAAATGCACATTTTAAGTGAACAAAAAACAAGATGAGGTTTGTGAAGAGCAGCATTTACTGGGAACCCTGCAGTTTAAAGACACTTAGGGTGCTTTCACACCTAGACTCTTGTTTCAGAACCTGGCACATTTCCCCAGTTAGCGCAGTTCGTTTGGCAAATGTGAATCCCGCAATCATGCACGGATCTGCGCCAAAACAATTGGTCCAAGATCGCCTGAATGAGGTAGTCTTGGCTCGATTGAAACGAACTCTGGAGCAATATAATCCAACGAGCTAATGAACCAGGCTTTACCACAGTGTATTATGGATTTGTAATAGGCATATATGGCTGTATGAAGATAGAATGATAATTAGGGTGGAATATCATCGCTCTTACCAGTAAATGTGCGTTTCATGTCAAATACAAAAGTGAAAGCATGCTGAACTATTGATGAGACCTGTTTACTGGTTAGGAAAATTGAGTACACTGCAGTCTTGCTTTATCTGTTATTTCTTTCTGTAATGTAAAGCCTATTATGTAAAGGCTATGTATGAGAAAGTCTTATCTCTGATTTATATTTGGTGACAAACTGACGCTGTCTGTGGGTGTCACCATTCAAAATGAAAGCGCAGCTTTTTGCTTATAATGTCTTATTGCTCATCATAAATTAAAATAAGGACGGATGACAGCTGAGCGGGACTCTGAAAAATAAATCGTGGAACTCTGAGCAGTGTGAGAAGAGTTTACTCGCACGTGACTTGTTTTGTTTTAGCTGTTTTGGTCCGTTTGGAAAATTTACAGTGTGAAAGCAAACCGCACCAAGAACAAAGTGCAACATTGAACAATTTGAATCCCTGTTTTGGAACAAAACTATCGATCTACAGGTGTGAAAGCACTCTTAAACCATCAGTTCAGTTGCTAATCTATTAAAGAACAAAATGTCAGGATTCACTTTGAAACATGCAGCACAAATTTGTATGCAGTTACATTGTTGTCTTTTAGGTTTAAAAGCCATATTGAGAAATCTGGTCTATTTAGATCAATCGTGCAGCCCTATTGCTTGTTTCTCCTTTGCTGGATTGTAGCAAACCTTTTATTTTTTCATTGCAAGACCTCCTATTGCGCTCTCTATTCCAGTACTTTCATCCAGCCAGTTTTCCACTTACAGCAACTGAGTCGTCTTTTACATGTAACTTTGCTTGCCTCCCTGCACTCCTCCATCTCCAGTCCCAAGTCGGGAGGTGTGAGCCTAGGATGAAGCTCTCTTTAAACTGTGTCACGTCAATGACTCTTCCTGTCTATGTGTGTTTCTGCAGCCACGCCAAGTTACGCTGCATGTGCGGCTGCAACAGGTGCACCTATTGCATCTGTCACAACCTCCTGAACTCTGAGCTGGTGCGCTCGGTAAAGGCCAAATTTTCCAGCGCTGTTCTCAACAGGTCTCTGAGTATAGCCTATACCACCCCCATCCTCTCTCTCTCTCTGCGCTGGGCCATCTCTAACCTTGGCTTCTTAACACATCTTTCCCTCTTTGTTACTTGATGTTGGCCTGGCAGGTATACATTGCATATCCACAGAGGGATGTTGGGACATTTTCTGGCTGTGTGTGGTAGTCATTGGTAGAAATTTATCATCTGTATATTTTGAAGAAACCAGATAGATAGACTCATTTCATCCATGCAAAGCACAAACATGAGGTCTTATAAAAGCTTCTGTTGATTGATGTGGTTTTCAGCATTGGATGATTTAAAGCGGTAGTTCACCTGAAAATGAACACTTTATTTACTCAC
>CAIGQZ010016425.1:14393322-14414905 GCA_903798205.1 Danio tinwini
TCTATCGCTCTCTCTCTCTCTCTATCTTTCTATTTCTCTCTCTCTCTAACAAAAAGGTTTTTTATAATAAAAATAATTTGTTGATATAGTAAACGACTATTTATGTACATATTTATTTATAAAAGACTAGACAACCTCAAAATGCTAATGAACTGTCATTTAAATCTTTATACTTTACCCCAATGGTCTCAAACTCAATTCCTGGAGGGCCACAGCTCTACGTAGGCTGTTTCTCAATTCCAAGAACGCAGAGAATGGACTTGCGTTCTTGTGGAGAGCGGTCTTGCCAGGTGTTCTCGGAAGAACGAACTCGAGAGACCGCGAGAACAGAGAACGCGTCCTGTGAAGAATGTGATGGTGCGTTCTTTCTGATGGTCACGTGACCTTCACGCGTTTTTAATGGAAAATTATTTCAACATTACAGCATTCATACAGCGAGTTAGTTTTTCCCCTTTCCAAAATATATACTATACATAAAAACATTAGAAATATACGTTGCACAATATAAATAAAACAGATTTTTAATACGAATTTCAGCAAATAAACACCCTTAAAGTGTTCATTCCTTTATTAAGATGTCCATGATAATGTTTACTTTCACCGTCTCATTTACAGAAACTCCTGAGGTAAAGAAGTTCTATCTCTGAACAATAATAATAAGTCTAAATAAAATGCTGAGCTTTCCACCTCCAGTCGCAATGACTTCTGGGACTTCTAGAGCGAGATCTGTGCTCAAGTCTGCATCGGTGCGTCTTCGATACCAAGAACACATCCGGGAACTTTCACACGTGCTCTGTTCTTGCAGTCTTGAGTATTGGAACTGAACGTTGTCAGCTGATGATGACGTTACACGAGAACACAAGACCGCTTAATCGTCTCTAGTAGTCTTGAACACCTTGATTAGTTGGATCAGCTGTGTTTGATCAGGGTTGGAGAAAAAAAAACGTGGGGGAAAACTGTCTGAAGAATCAAGTCTGAGACCTATGCTTTACCCATTTGTCATCAAGAAGTTTTTTATAGTTTACAAAATAAGGGAATCGAATCTGATAAATTAGTGACGTACATATCTTATTATTTGCATGTCAAAAGCCTATTAATCAGTTATAGATGTGCGTTATGTTTATACCATTTATTTAAAGTGGAATTACAGAACTTAAACATGGCATACTTTAAAAAAAATGCAGCCTAAAAGAAAAAGATGATCCTAGATGTGATGAATAAACTACTAAACTATATATAAATGCTATATATAATAAATAACTATACTAAATGTGAATATATTAAATAATGTGGCATGCTAATCTTTTTTTTTTTGTATAAGCACTTGGTTATAAACCATCAAAAACATTCAGCATTTGTCTGATTTTAGGAACAGAGTTGCTGTTTGTAGTAGTGTGTGTGAGAGAGAGAAAGTGTGTGTGTCCAGCATGTGGTGAGCAGTGGGTGTTTTGGGGTGGTTCTGTCGGGTGTGTGGTTGTTGAATTGCCATGCTGTGTGCATGTGTGCATAAGGTTGAGACCTTTTATACAAGATGTGGGCACGTTTCTTTTGGCTGATGAGGAGTCCAGCCTCACCCATCAGGTTCATGCAGTCAGCTTTGTAGAGGACTCGGTCTTCATGGATTCGTCTGTCGACCCGTTTGTGCCCGCTTGTAACAGGTAAAGAAAAAACTGGGGTAGCAGGTGCTACACTTTAAGGCCACACACTGCAGGTCAATGAGCTCAAAAATAGATTGATTACATGAGGATAGTTTTCTGAAATGTTATGTTTAAATATAATAGTTATATGCTTGTTTATATACTTTTTATTACTAATATCTGAACATTGGATGAAGTCGGGTTCTAAATTCCTGTTTCTTTTTTTTGGTTTTTCATTCCATATTTTAGGAAGGTTTTTCATTCCATATTTTTTAATATTCTGCTATTTTTAAATTATTATTTTTTTTAATAATAACATGGGATATGTAGTCAGGTAAATTATATAAGATTATACCCTTCTGTAAAAATATGCATAACATATATTAGTTAAGTGTTTGGCATTTGTTCAGTTCAACTCATTTTGATGCATCGTATTTGAAATCTACGGGGACAAATTGGTAAAGTTAACAGTTTTTTTTTTGACAGTAGACTTCTATTCAAAGACAAAAAAGCCTCAAATCTCAAAATTGAATTTGAAAATGCATTTATTTATATTTTGGCTGCTGTGTCTAGCCTTAAATGAGAGTTTAGGATTAAAAAAGAAATAGTCTTGAACTGTTTTCAGTCAGGTGTTTAGATCACATTCTTCACTCTTTTACTTTCATCCTATTTTCTCACTATATTCAAGATATTTTCAGATGTCGTGTGGACTGTATCAGTGCAGAATGCTCAGTATGAGTCATTTGTTAATATGTGAATTCCATCACATTTGTTGCTTCAATTTGCATTATTTCCCTAGCTATCTTTCTTTTTTCAATATATCTTTGACTTTTACACAATACAAGCCTTGCTCTGATGCTTTAAGTGTGAATTCAGAATTTGATTTGACCTTTTTGTCTTTCATTTCCTATATCACCTCAGCAGTGTGTTCAGCTTTTGGCCTCTCATTAGCTGGCTCTCTCATGCTTTCCAATGCTGCTGCTTTCCCAATTTCAGCAGCTACCATGCCATTGTGTGTCTAAATAGCGAAGCAAAATGCATTGTTTTTATTGTTACTGTATGTTCAAGTGGTTACTACACGCACAAGCAATAATATATATGAGGGAAAATTGCAGGAAGATTTCACATTTCATTAGAAAATCAATAAATTAAAGTAATAATTTAGCATAAATAAAATGCTATTTTCATGCCAAATAATAACATGATAAAGAAATAAAAATAAAGTACTAATTTTATAGATGTATGGATTTTAGGAGTTTACTGTATACAGGTAAATGTAGCTTATTGTTACATTTATAATGTATTTAAAAATCCAGTAATCAGATTTTAATAAAAATGGCAAGCATTTTTTTAAATTATAATTGTTTTACACATTGCTCAACCCCTGCAATTATTATAATATACTGTACATGAATCTTATCAACGAAGTTTATCGTTGGCTTTAAAACTCTGTGCATAGAGCCCATTGCTCTTGGGAGGAATGAGATTAAAATGCTGAATCTATACAGACTCTTTTATATGTACACAACATAAACAATAAAACTAAATATTCAAGTATGTGCTCTGTAAATGTAATAAAAAGGGGGAGGAAATAACATGCATACAGTTTAGGGAGAATAATTATAATTTTCTTTAAAAAAAAAATTTCAAGCACTAGCTTGATTAAAAAAAATAAAACAAAATAATTGTCATTTATTCTCTTAATGATCCATCCCAATTCATCAGGTTAACAAACACCCTGTTGTTTCTACACTTGTGCTCTTTTCCAGACACATGACCCAAGCTGACCTGAAAAACTCTACATTTTGGCTGAGGGCGAGCGTCGGTGCCACCGTCTTTGCTGTTTTAGGCTTTGCCATGTACAAAGCTCTCCTCAAGCAGCGGTGATCAGCGCAAAAAAAGCAAATAACAGCATGTTACTGCAGACCCAAACCCACGATGATCCCTCATTCCATCCTCGTATCATTTAGGAGAGAAGATTCCTAGTAAATAGCATAGTACATTTTGTAGAGTAAAAACTGCCTTTCCCAAACCAAGTGTTACAGGAACTCTATTTGTTGGAACGGGACGGGATTTTAAGATGTCTTGGAAAGAACCTGTAATCGCGACTCCTGCTCTTTTTCTGATGGGAAGGTTTTTAATTTATGCACACTGATGTTTTCCTCAGGTCAGTATTAATTGGTGTGACCTATGTTGGAGAGGGACAGCAGAGAAGCCTGATAGGTGACTGAACACTGTTTATATGTATGTATATATATATCTATCTTACTGGACATTCTACGATTGTCTCTAGCTAGCGAACAAACCATATTTTATCCCATAGTGCTCGAGGAAGAAGCACCGAAACCAAGCCATTTTTCATGTCGAGGTCATTTTGCTCATTAAACATCACCATTGTGTTTATTATTAGCCTTATTTTTGTCTTTTTGGGCATGCAAGAACAAGGAATTCTTTTTTTATGCAATATTTTGTTTTTATTTTGATAAGTTATGCATTTATTTCTTCGTTTCCTTACTACCCATGGCCTTCATGAAGAATATGCACACAAATAAAACCTTTTTATGTTCAGTAATAAGATGCCATAACCGGGTTTTCAACCAGACTAAATAGGACCTGCTTATTACATTAAAAAAGACGGTATGAGTTATTCCCAAATAACAATTATGTAGAGACGACGTCATATTTTGTTCTGATGTTTCAGCTCTTATGCATATGTAACTTTTGAGTGCAGTTTTTCCCTGTTTAAGACCACGGGATTGTTGCGCTTGTGGGTTTTCAGTCATTTACAATAAATAATGGTGTGAATAAATGTGGGTTTTTATTTGCTCTACTTGAAGCTCGCTTCATGGATACGTTGTTTGTTTTTTGCCATAATGGGAAGTGAATTTACATATAGAATAAAACTGAGAAGTGCTGTGCGGAGGATCATGAACCTCCCCCGTGTTTTGGCCTTTTTGAGCACAGCATCTCTTTATTATACAATCATCAGAAGTGAGGATGTGACAGTTTCAGGGGGGAAGTCATGATGTTGTTTAAGGTGTATTATGAAGTATGAGCACTTTCAGCACACAGAAGTGAGCATGAGCATGTCGTCAACTGGAAGAGGAGTGCCGGCTCCGCTCTGCCAGGGCTTCCTGAAGAAACGCAAAGACAAAATGGTATGAATATATTTTTTGTATTTATTTGCAGGAATCGTTTTGTGACCCTGGAGCACAAAAGCAAGGTCAATTGTTTGAAATTAAGATTGGTACATCATCAGAAAGCTGAATAAATAGGTTTGCCATTTATGTATGGTTTGTTGGGACAATGTTAGCCATGATACAACCTGAGGGTTTTAAATAAATCAAATTAAAGTTGTACACCTTAGGTTTTTAGCGATGCATATAACTAATCAAAAAGTTTTTTTATATTTGTAGTAGGAAATGTACAAAGTGTCTTTTCACTTTAATTTTTACAAAATGTAACTCACTTTAAGCTGAAAAAAAAAGTTTTATGATGTAGTGGTTTGACATACACACTGGCCACTTTATTAGGTACACCTGTGCATCTGCTCATTAACTCTTTTTCTAATCTGCCAAATTTCTAATGGGAACAGCTTAATGCATTTAGGCATGTAGACATGGTCAAGACGATCTGCTGCAGTTCAAACTGAGCATCAGAATGGGGAAGAAAGTTGATTTAAGTGACTTTGAACGTGGCATGGTTGTTGGTGCCAGACAAGCTGGTCTGAGTATTTCAGAAGCTGCTGATCTACTGGGATTTTCACGGACAACTATCTCTACGGTTTACAGAGAATGGTCCAAAAAAGAGAAAATATCCAGCGAGTGGAAGTTCTGAGGGTGCAATGGCTTTGTTTATGCCAGAGGTCAGAGGAGAATGGCCAGACTGGTTCGAGCTGATAAAAAGGCAACAGTAATTCAAATAATTACTTGTTACAACCGAAGTATGCAGAAGAGCATTACTAAACGCACAACACGTTGAACCTTGAGGCGGAAGACCACACAGCGGGTGCCACTTCTGTCAGCTAAGAACAGGAAACTGAGGCTACAGGCTCACCAAAATTGGACAATAGAAGATTGGAAAAACGTTGCCTGGTCTGATGAGTCTCGATTTCTGCTGCAACATTCGGATGAAAGGGTCAGAATTTGGCGTCAACAACATAAAAGCATGGATCCATCCTGCCTTGTATCAACATTTTAAGTTGTTGGTGGTGTAATGGTGTGAGAAATATATTTTCTTGCCACACTTTGGGCACATTACTACCAATTGAGCATAGTATTGTTGCTGACCATGTCCATTCCTTTATGACCACAGTGTACCCATCTTCTGATGGCTACATCCTGCTGGACGTAGCCATCAACGCACCATGTCATAAAGCACAAATTATCTCAGACTGGTGTCTTGAACATGACAAGGAGTTCACTGTACTCAAATGGCCTCCACACTCAATCCGATAGAGCACCTTTGGGATGTGGTGGAACAGGTTCCATCATGAGATTCGCATCATGGATGCGCAGCCAAGAAATCTGCAGCAACTGCGTGATGCTATCATGTCAACATGGACCAAAATCTCTGAGGACCATTTCCAGTACCTTGTTTAATATATGCCACAAAGGATAGTTTTGAAGGCAAAAGGCGGTCCAACACGGTACTAGTAAGGTGTACCTAATAAAGTGGCCAGTGAGTGTTCACATTCATGTTTATCAACAAATACAAGTATGTATGGCATATGGGGGAAAGGCTAAATGTACAAACGTTTTTTAGACCAATATAATTTCATAGATGTCAATTTTTGCCTCCAAATGGTATTCTATTCCAAGCCAATTATTGCAGCTTATTTTTTATAATCCTTCATTTTTAATGAAGAATTCATTCATGGATATTACTTGTTGCATACACACTAAAAATTTCAAGCCAAATTTAGATAAATATGGACCATACCCTACAGTTGGGTTAATATTTTAAATAAATTTAGAAAATTTTAAATTAAATAAAAAAATAGTTGGGTTTGTCCATATAGTTCCCATGTTTAGAGGGAAAGTTAAAACAACCCAGCATTTTTTTGTTATATTTTTCTCAGAAACTTCGGTGGGTGACTTACTGGTTCAGACTTTACAATACAACGTTGTTTTTCTACACTAAAAAACATGGAAGTGCTGTAAGTATTTAACTGTTCATGGTACATTTTTTATGAGCCTCTGATGTTAGACTTTGGTTGAATAAAGTGAATTATTTTATTTTGTTTGGTAGTGTGTTTGTGATTTAAACATTGCAGATCAACTCTACAATACACTTTACTGACATTTTGAAGGCTATTCTTGTTAGTTATTAATCCATTGTGTCTCAAACTTGAACAGTTAGACCTCAGAGGCCAATACTACATATATGAGGTAAAGTCAGTGTGTAATATTATCCGAGTGTCATTGTTTGGTTGTCAGTAAAGGACCAATTGAGTGTGTCCTTGTCTTAACAGGTTCAGTCAGTGCGGGAGGTCAACAAATGTGAAAATCGCTATATGTTTGAGATCACAATGAAAAACGGGAAGAAGAAAATGCTTGTGAGTTTCCATTTGAATCAAAAGAGTGTCTATAATCTGTGTTTGAGGATGTGGTTTACCATTCGCCACCTGTGAATCGTGTTATTTAGTTAGCAGGACTGTCAAAAACTGAAAGAATGAATATTCTCTTTATGCTTGAATTGTGTGCAAACAGGCAGCAGAATCGGCTCCCATCCGGCAGGAATGGATGGACCAGCTGTGGAAAGCCATGCTGATCAGCGGTCCTGACAGATCTGGATCAATCTCCAATGGGTACCACTTCTCTTTAAGAAACTTCATGGCAGCGCTAGTTTCTGTGTGAGGTTTATAATGCTCTGAATGTGTGTTGTGTGTTCTTGAGATTAGGGAGCTGCTGCCAGAGTCCAGCAGATCTTCAATGGACAGTAGATGCTTCTCCATTGGTCAAGAGTCATTTCAGTCCTTTTCTGGTAATGTCCTGCATCCGGGACGTGAACTATGCAATTTTTACTGATTTCTAAAGTGTCTTTCACAATGATGCTTTTACTACAACCTTATGGGATAATTGGCAAACATTTGACAACAACAGTAATTGATTTACAAACATGACATGACAAAAATGTATATATTTGTCCATTGAACATTGAATCTATGATCCTTCATAAAAGCAAATAAATGGGTTTGCACTTTGAAAGTAAAAGATAAATGATATAGAAGCATAACTTATAGCTACTGACAATATATTGAGGTCTTGAGACGTGAAATCAATCCACAGCTTTGACAAATGTGTGTGTTCATGACAGTCTGGATCAAGCTTCCTGATAGAGCATATATACAGTTAGGTCCATAAATATTTGGACATCGACACAACTCTAACATGTTTGACTCTTTACACCAACACAATGGATTTGAAATGAAACGAAAAAGATGTGCTTTAACTGCAGAGTGTCAGCTTTAAATTGAGGGTATTTACAACCAAATCAGGTGAACAGTGTAGGAATTACAACAGTTTGCATATGTGCCTCCCACTTGTTAAGGGACCAAAAGTAATTGGACAATTGGCTTCTAAGCTGTTCCGTGGCCAGGTGTGTGTTATTCCCTCATTATCCCAATTACAATAAGCAGATAAAAGGTCCAGAGTTCATTTTTAAGTGTGCTCTTTGCATTTGGAATCTGTTACTGTCAACTCTCAAGATGAGGTCCAAAGAGCTTTTACTGTCAGTTAGGCAAGTCATCATTTGGCTGAAAAAACAAAACAAACCTATCAGAGAGATAGCAAAAACATTACGCATGGCCAAAACAACTGTTTGGAACATTCTTAAAAAGAAAGAACTCACCAGTGAGATCAGCAACACCAAAAGACCTGAAAGACCACAGAAACAACTGTGGTGGACAACTAAAGAATTCTTTCCCTGGTGAAGAACACGCCCTTGACAACAGATGGCCAGATAAAGAACGCTCCAGGAGGTAGGTGTATGTGTGTCAAAGTCAACAATCAAAAGAAGACTACACCAGAGTGAACACAGAGGGTTTTCCACACAAGATGTAAACCATTGGTGAGTCTCAAAAACAGAAAAGCCAAATTGGAGTTCTAAAAAGCCTCCACAGTACTAGAACAACATCCTATGGACAGATGAGACCAAGATCAACTTGTACCAGAGTGATGGGAAGAGAAGAGTATGGAGAGGGAAAGGAACTGCTCATGATCCTAAGCAGTGAAGCATGGTGATAGTAGTGTCATGGCGTGGGCATGTATGGCTGTCAATGGAACTGTTTTCTTGTATTTATTGATGATGTGACTGCTGACAAAAGCAGCAGGATGAATTCTGAAGTGTTTCTGCAGTATTTTCTACTCATATTAAGCCAAATGCCTCAGAACTCATTGGACGGCACTTCACAGTGCAGATGGAGAATATGACCCAAAGCATATTGCAAAAGCCACCAAAGAGTTCTTGAAGGAAAATAAGAGGAATGTTATGCAATAGCCAAGTCAATCACCTGACCTGAATCAGATTGAGCTTGGATTTCACTTGCTAAAGACAAAACTGATGAAAAATGCCCCAAGTATAAGCAGGAACAGAGCACCACCAGGAATAAAACCCAGTGTCTGGTGATGTCTATGCGTTCCAGACTTCAGGATGTAATTGGATTTGCAACCAAGTATTAAAAAGTCAAAGTTTGATTTATGATTATTATTCTGTCCCATTACTTTTGGTCCCTTAACAAGTGGGAGGCACATATGCAAACTGTTGCAATTCCTACAGCGTTCACCTGATTTGGATGTAAATACTCAAATTAAAGCTGACAGTCTTCAGTTAAAGCACAACTTGTTAGTTTCATTTCAAATCCACAGAGTTGGTGTATAGAGCCTAACATGTTAGAATTGTGTCGATGTCTAAATATTTATGGATATTTTGGGTTTCATTTAATAAACATTTGACAAAGTTGCAACAGGAAGCTTGTGCTCCAAACTGCCATGAAGATGCACAAGACCATTTTTTGAGGCTGAAGATCAGGGGTGCTCAGCTCTGTTCCTGGAGATCTACCATCCAGCTAAACTGTGCAAAGCTGCAGCCCTCCAGGAACTGAGTTTGACACCCCTGCTGTAGATTAAAGGTAAAGGATTTCTTTAAAGATTACTATGAACTTGAATTGAATTGTCATTTCTATGAACTTGAATTGAGCTTGAATTGTGTTGGCGCAATGTGTTTTGAAAATCAAGGTCTTACGGGTTTTGGAATGACTGTGAATAAATGATGACAGATCAGCCAAAATGAAAATTCAACATTTACCTGTTTGCATTTCTTTCTTCTGTTGAACAGAACATATATATATATTCTGAAGAATGTTGGAAACCATTAGCCATTGAGTTCCATAGTAACCCCTCTTATTAGGGTTCAGTTACCAACATTTCTCAAAATATCTTGTTTTGTGTTCAATTAATCCTGATTGAATTTTCCTTTTAGGGTGTAATATACACTCAAAAACATTATATTGCTGCTTGTTCAAACTACTTCTGAGCTACTACTGAGCTAAAACTACAATTTTTGCCATTTGTTTTTTGACAACCTAATAGTTTTATGTTTAATCCACTTAAATTTGTGAACTTAATCGATTTGTGTTGGCACAATATAAATGAATTGTGTGGAACCCTACAATTTTTTTACAGTTTACATCTGAATAATTTTCATTAGCAAATTAATATCTTTGTCAAACTATATAATAGTTAAATCCACTTATGGATCTTAAAAAAGATTCTTACAAGAACTTGTTTTTTCTTCAGATGCTGATGAGACACAAGAAAGTTTGCCCACAGACAATGAAATTGAACAAGACACTGAAGAGATTTTGCTGACAGACTATGAATATGACGTTCTACCATCCCGAAAACGTGCGCATAATGATCTTTTTTTTGCATAAAACCGTTGTGAAACATATGCTATTTCGACATGCAATGTTTACATGACTGCATATATGTTTGCATTGTCTCCTGTATAATTCTGATTCACTGTTATACAAATAAGTGTATGTTGTTTATAAATCTATGACTTTTGTTAAATTATTAATTGATTACAGTTACTGAAGAAGCCATTTATGACACTCCCACATCTAAAAGGTCAACCAATGAGAGAGAGCATGGTAAATCCAGACCCAATACTAGTTTACAGTATTGTATTATTATTAATTGTACATTGATTAATTACAGTATTATTAAATATTTGTATATTCAGCATTGTATTGTTGTTCTCTTTTCACAGCTGTGACTGATAGCATTTATGATATCCCAAACACCTTGATTAGGAAATTCACTGAACATACAGTTGGTAATATTAAAAAACAATACTAACTACTCGATTATGATTGTTTATGTGGTATTTGATTCGATTTGTTTTATGAATATTGCTCCCCCTCTTCCACATTCTGTCAAGCCTAAAATTACTCGTATACCCCAGGCAAATTCTGACTTAAAGATTTAGTTTATATGTAAATAAAAGCTGAGATTTTGTTTTTTATTTCTCACAAGAATGCCTCTTGTTTTGGGAGAAACCTGTGTCATTTCTAGTCCTAATAATAATAATAATCATTGAATAAAAGTAACTTTAATTTAAAAATTGCCAGGGGTATGAGTAATTTTTGGCTTGACTGTACATTGTTATATTATGTATTATTGTTATACAATAAGTATTAATCTATTATTATTGTAGTTGTAATTTTAATGTCTTTTTTTTATGTCTCTCTACAGAATCTTACAGCGGCAGAGCGAGGCCTGAGAGCGGTGGTCTTCTGAGTGACATGATAGCCTGTCTGGACAGTGAATCTGCAGCCTGGGTCAAAACCGCTCCTCTGTGAATGTCTATGAGAAAACGTATTCGTACATGTGTGTTGTTGCAGTAAAACCAGATAGTTCACTCAAAAGAAAGAAGATTCTACAATCATTTCATTTTTATGTTGTTCCAATATCTTTAAAACCCCAACATGTTGTTATTATGGGCTAAAGAAGTAATGACAGAATACTTAATAAATGTCTTGTCTTGTGTCAATAATGAACAAGTGTTTTTGGGTTTGGGTCAATAAGAGGGTGAGTAACTGAAAAGATGTGAAAGTGTGCTCTTTAACTAAGTTGTTTTAAGACTTTGCTCTGGGGAAGTTATTAGGAATAACAAATGACAACCGTGTTTATGACCAAACATAAAATAAAATAATATGAAAATACTGATTTATAACTGCAGGTTAACTGTGTTTTAAGTGTTGTGTTGAAAATTGAAAATGAAATGCACTTCTCAAACCAGTTGAAAAAACAAACAAACTCTTAAATTTGTGATTAAAAAGACATTTAAGCTAAATTATTGCAGGTTAATTACTTGCAAGGCTTACAAATTGTTATAAATTAATAATTTTAAATAAATGAAAAATTACATACAATAAAAATTGTTGTTAGTACACTGTAAAACCCAACAGTCAGCTTTATCAAATGAAATGACTGTAGTTAACTCAAAATGTACTGAAAGTTAATTCTACTCATTTGAAAATAGTTTTGAACTCAGTGTTGAAGGTTTATGGGTTAATGAAATACCTCATTACTTCAACTTAAATGGAGTAAGTTCACAGTACTCATATAGATTTGTTTTTTATAGGTTTACTCATAACTCAAATGGTTTGTAGCAATCGGTTTTCTCAAACGGATAAGTTGCGTTGAATTATTGGGTTTTACAGTACTCAGTTGGTTTGAGTTCTCTTTATTTATTGGGTTTTACTGTGCTCAAATTGCTTCATTTACTAAAATGGATTAAGTTCACAGTACTCATTAGAATTAGTTTTTGAACTTAAATGGATTGTTGCAATCGGTTTCTTCAGTTTGTTACCTTAACCTATTGGGTTTCACAGTGTAGTAGTCTAGTTGTAAATTGCCCAACATGGCAGAGGTTTTTAAATAATAAAGCTGCATTAAAATTTGGTTTGAATTAGATTTTTAAATGACATGCAGTAGAAGAATGGTAGACTAATAGTTGAAGGTGAATAAAAGTTTTTGTTAATACAATAAGCATAAGAAAATAAAAAAAATATCTTTGCTGTGGAAGAACATACAGTTGTAGTCAGAAATATTAGCCCTCCTTTGATTTTTTCTTCTTTTTTTAAATATTTCCCAAATGATGTTTAACAGAGCAAAGAAATTTTCACAGTATGTCTGATTATATTTTTTCCTCTGGAGAAAGTCTTATTTGTTTTATTTTGGCTAGAATAAAAGCAGTTTTTTAATTTTTAATAGCCATTTTAAGGTCAAAATTATTAGCCCCTTTAAGCTAGATTTTTTTCGATAGTCTACAGAACAAACCATTGTTATACAATAATTTGCCTAATTACCCTAACCTGCCTAACCTAATTAACCTAGTTAAGCCTTTAAATGTCACTTTAAATGTCACTAAGCTGTATAGAAGTGTCTTGAAAAATATATTATTTACTGTCATCATGGCAAAGATAAAATAAATCAGTTATTAGAAATGAGTTATTAAAACTATTATGTTTAAAAATGTGTTGAAAAAAATCTACGTTAAATAGAATTAGGAAAAAAATAAACAGGGGGGCTAAAAATTCAGGGGCCTAATAATTCTGACTTCAACTGTAAAATGAATTTAATCCATTTTGGAATCAGGCTGTAACTTAAAAAGTGAAGCGTTATGAATACTTTACGGGTGCACTGTATGAGGAAGTACCAGTCTTGCCATGAATTTAAAAAAAATGTTGACAACTCCTGGCTTATGGTGACAGGCTCCTATAAAAATGGTAAAATATGCTGATTTTTGTCATATCTTCATTGTCTTTATTGAACATAATTTTAAATGTGATTTTGGAGGTCAATGTCCAATATATGTGTGATTAGACAGGTTTTAGTGCTTTGTAAGCTGCCAAATTAAAGTTAAAATATATGGGTCAAATTCATGTTTAATAATTAAGAACAAAATTATGGCTAAATTATAGAGTTGTTTTTCTAAATGCATTTACACTTAGATCGTACACTTTGGACTGTATATTTATTTAAAAAAAATAAACGTGAAAAAGTAAAATAATAGTAAAAATAAAAAGTGTTTTATTTTCCAAGAGATTTGAGTTTGCTAGAAAATTTATATTTTGATCAGTTTCTTATATTAGCTTATATTATTATTATTATTATTATTATTATTATCTTTTATCATCCCCTCTTATATTATCTCATCCCACATTTTTCAAAATATATTGTTCAACAAAAAAGAAACCTCGTTTTTAACAACAAACCTGATGGTGAGTATGTTTCCTATTTTGTGTGAACTATTTCTTTAGGGTCAGTATGTGCATTCTATTCGACCGTTAGTGGAATTCAAAGTTGGTATTCTTTTGTGAGATTATTCCGAACTGAGTCAACATGTTCAGATGGAAGGGCACCGAATCGATTAATTCATTCACATTGTTTATTTTTTATAAAAGATATCAAAGCATACAGGCCGCTTTTATATTATATATTGTAGGCCTATAATTAAGTTAATAATAAATGTATTTCATAGTATTTCATATGTTTGTAAATTAAAAAACTCATGGATAAATTGTAGACTAAAGGTAATAGGCCTGCAGGAACATCAATACAAATATAGGCTAAGTCTAATGTCGTAAAACCTCAAATTTCTCTAATGTGATGACGCTTCCATTATTCCGAATGGACGCATTTTATTAAGTGAAATGAACTTCAACAGGGATGCAGTTGGAACGCAGCTTGTGTCAAGTCAATTTTGTTAGTAATTTGTGATATCAGCAGCTTTACGTGGACATCGGCAGATAGAAAAAATATAAGGTAGAAATCTGCTTCAATGTTTTGCTAGTTAAGCACATCAAGCATTAACAGAGAAATTAGGCTATAATTTGCCACTCGACGTTGCTTCTGTATTGTAACAATATTTTAAATGGATACTAAGTATGGAGAACAGGGCAGGGTTTACTTAATCTGAAACTAAACCCTGAACAGGGCAGTGTTTTGTTGTAATGCTTCGCCTTGCCATGTTACTCGCAGAACGCTTGCTCGCTCCCTCGGCGGGGTTAAGTTGGTTTTGTTTTCGATATTCCTGACACATTCAGTGATAGACGGCAATAACTCAAAAACCTCTTATCCTAAAAAGATCTAAATTGTGTTTCCTACAAAAAGACAAAGCTGGCTATGTTTCACAGCTGTCTTTTTCTTTTTCTTTTTTCGCTCAATATTACGAGCACTGCTGCGTTTAAGCCCTCGCAATATAGCCGGGAGAAGATTTTCTGCATAGGCCATCAAACTAACGTCTGAAGAGGGGGAAATTCTTTCCAGAGTGTAAGCAATTTTTAAAATGTCCTCAATTTTTTCTTTTTCTTCTGTGGATTAACAGTATGAATTGTTTACTCGAATAGCTGTAAAAATTAACAAATTATACTGTCAATTTTGATTTCATGTAAGTTGAGTGTGCTGTGTATTTCGATAGTATCTTATATGTAATCTAATTATTATATCAAGACATTAGACTTTTTAAAATGTTTCCTAACCACAATGGAAGAAAGAATATATCATTGCCTACCCTGAGGAGACATGACACACCCTAAATGCGTAAATGTGTTTCACTTTTTAAAATTTGAGTAAATTCGAAAATTCATAAAACATTAGGTTAGGGCTTATATATTTTTGCATTTAATAAACGTACATATTTAATACAAGCTGGTTGGTTTGACACTCTTTATTGTGTATCAAGAATAAGGTCTAAAGTACAGGATACACAAAAGTTAATTGTGCAATATTTACTTAGTGAAAGGTGACCTCCCTTTGGATTGCAGTGTTCTTTACTGGCATAATGTTGGTTTAATGCCTCTAATGTACATATGGCAGTGGTAGACACTTTGCTAACTTCAATAGCTATTGAGAAGAATAACTTTCTTATTTCAGTTACTAAACAAACTTTAACATGTTCATGTAAATCTCAATTATATTACACACCCATAAGTGTTTTATATTTATTACAGTAAGCTGTAACTCAGAGGGAGGAGGGGTGTGTGTGTGTGCTATTTTTCATAACCGAATGTCCTCAAATGCTATCAGATTTTAAAGCTTAGATTATGTTCCTTTTTTTTTTTTTTAGCACTGATGGCATAACTTTGAAATGCACTCCTATCAATATTCTCCACAAAATGGGTAAGTACTGTACACTTGCTATTTTTCATATACTATTTTTTTATTATTATTTAATAATAGGGGTAATAATAATAATAATTCTGACAACTAAATTTTATACTCATACAGACATTTGAAAACTGATGTGGTATTTTATGTCCTGTATTTAAATTGCTTATATTTTGCCTTTCTAGATTACAGTTCTATCCCATGTTCAGACTGGAATGAGCAGCACGTCAGCTTATGGTTACAATCTATTGGTATTAAACTAGAGCACATACATAAACTTAAACAAGAAGAGGTAACAGGACCTGTTCTTATAAATATTACAAAGTCATACTTAAAGGAACTTGGTTTTGGAGGTGGTCAGATACAGCTTTTGCTACGTAAAAGAGATGAGCTTTCACAACTGGGCAAGTCAAAATCAAATAAAAAGAAAACTTCTTTTGATGCTGAAGAGAGAGAAGCAGAACATGGGTTTTTGTCATCCAGTGATGTCATGAGTCCTGATCAAACACTTTCTAGAAGTGATATTGCTAAATCAACTGAATGTTTGCAACAAAGTAGGTATCGGAAATTTAATGATAATGAACAAAACTTCATCTACAGAAAACATGCTGTGCTCCCACCAGAGACAGGAATAGACAATCTGATCACTCCATGTCATGAGTATAAATCACTGGAAATTGCCTGTAAATTAGAACCAAGAAAGCTAAAGATCAAATTTGCCAGTGAAGTCATCCAATTTGCATGTGCCTGCATGAACATGCGTGCAAATGGTACAATTCACTTTGGGGTCATGGACAAGACAAAAACATCATACAAACATGGAGAGATAATTGGAATTCCCATTGAGGACAAAGAGGTCTATGAAGATGCTTTAGACTACATTGAAAATTGCTTTCCAACTCAGAACTCTGATGCTAGGAAGTGTATCAAACCTCCAAAATTCATCCCAGTAATTGGCAAAGAAAAAGAGGCTCAAAACTGGATTGTAGAAGTTGATGTAGTTCCCATGGTGGATGTTGTGAGGGGAAAACTGTTTGGTGCCCGAATTCCAAAGTTTAATGAGAAAACCAACAAAGTTGAATATGAACCAAAAGCTTATTATCAAAGAGTTGGACCAAATACACCACGTGTTACTGAGGATGAGCTTGTCCATTTTATTCAAGCACTTAAAGATACCGACCAAAAAAGAGAACAGGAAGAAAACAATCAAGATCAGACCCAGGCTTGCTGTAAAGAGGATTTGGGAAGAAAACTTTCAGTCCTCCTGACACGTGGGAAGAAATACATGGACAACTCATTGCGATACATTATAGTGTCAAACAGATTTGATCATGAAAACCTACAAAACATCAAGTTCCTTGCCCACATGAATATCTTTTGTGTTTTTGACTTTGACCCTGACTCTAAATCATCTGGACTATGTCACAATTACCAAGAGCACCATGCAGTAAACCTTCATTTCCTACATGATTATGATCATAGGGACAACATCGCTAACTTTATCAAGAAGTTACAACTCTTTGACAGAACAAGCTGGATCTTCTGCAATGGTCGAAGTGATTACATTGGAGGTGAGAGTCCATGTGATGAAAAAACCTGGATCAAAAACAAGAAGAAGCTTTTGAAAAGAGCTATATCTGTGATCTGCAATGAGATTCTTCCCAAAGGATCATTTGTGCTGCTTTTCATTATCACATCAGAAGTTGAACAACCTCTTGTTGACACCTTTCATGAATTCTATGCAGAAATGAGTGGACATGAAGACATAGTCATCATTTCAGAGTCAAAGCAGAATTATAAGAAATGGTCAAGCTTTGCCCAAGTGTCTTGCCCCCTGGATGCACTTGAACAAATCAGTGTTGTTGGTATGCCAATGAGTCATGTAGATGCTACAGTTCAAAGCATTCAGCTCACCAGTCTTCAGGCCACAAGGCGTTTGCCTGCATCAAACAATGGAGTATGTTTTATAAAACCTGTAGATGAAGACAATATGCTCTCCCTTGAAGTAGTCAGTGTTGACCAGTGTGGTGAAATAAATACAAATGTCATGAAGCAAGAGCAAATACAGAAAGCTGAACAATACTTCTATCAAGGAGGAAAAATTGACTGGACACATTTTTGGTTGGCTGACAGTAACCAGTGTGGGGAAGTCATTAAACGTGATGCATATGCAGAAATAAACAAAATCTTAGAAGACCTTGAGCACAACGAAACATTAAAATGGTCTGTTGAAAATATCACTATTTATCATGAACCTGGAAGTGGTGGAAGTACAGTGGCACGGCAGATCCTCTGGAACTGGAGGAAAAAATTGCGCTGTGCTGTGGTTAAGCAAACATACCAGGCTACAAATGTCTGTGAACATGCTGTACAGCTTTGGAATTACAAAGAGGTTGACAAGAATGCCTGTTTACCAGTGCTGTTGTTGCTGGAGGATTGCAATGCAGACTATCAGGATGACCTCAAACGAGAATTAGGTAATGCAGTAACATCAATGAAAGTGCGTTCATCAAAACTGTGTTTCATCATTCTGTGTTGTAAAAGAACTCTTAATCCAGAAAGAATGTGTAAAGCTTTGCCTTTACGCACAGTTGGAGTTACACATAAACTGTCTCCAGAAGAAAAGAAGCTCTTCTCAAAGAAAGCAGAGAGTCTCAAGCTGAAGTTTGAACCAGAGTTTATTATCACTTTTGTGCTCATGAGTAAAGAGTTTGAACAGTCTTATGTCACACAGTGTGTTGGGAATCTCCTGGAAGACATTGATCATTCATCTTGTCAGACACAGCTTATCAAATTTGTGGCACTTCTAAACAGCCATAATGAGAATTCACATCTGTCTGTATCTCATTGTGAGGCATTCTTAGGATTGGGAATCCAGAACAAGTTGGATAAAATGGCCAGTCCAAACTCGACTTGGGTTGAGGACGTTCGACACCAAACATTTGAAAATGCCTTAAATGAGCAAGCCAGGTTTTTTTTCATACAGTTAAAATCTAGTGAAACACACATATCATCTGTAAAAATCATTCATCAGTCGATAGCTAAGGAGATTCTAAAGCAGCTCCCCAACAATCAGAGCCAAAGTGAAATAGCAATGAGTCTTCTTAAGGACAAAGTGCTGTTTGACCACAGATTTGGAAGGGAAGAATTTCGAAGGTTTGTCAGAGATCTGTTTATCAAACGGACCAAAAAAAGCAAGGGAGATCCGAATGACAGTTTGTTTTCTCCTTTAATAGAACATTTTAGGGAGACAAAAGAACTGGAGAAAGCAATTGACCTCTTAAAAGCAGCTTACACCCGTTTTGATGAAGATGCATTTGTTGCTCAACAACTTGCACGACTACTTTATGAAAACAAACGTTTTGAGGAAGCAGAGATGTGGGCTAAAAAAGCAAAGTCTCGTCTTCCACAAGATACATTCATAATCGACACACTGGGACAAGTGTACAAAAAATGGTTCTATGGAAAACATGATGACATATGCAAGAGAGACTGCATTCAACCAGAGGATGTCAAAGATATTATTGATATTGCTCTTAAAGGAATCACTACTTTTAGAGAATCAGAAAAATGCCCCCAGTCACAGACTGTCTGCCTGAATAATTCTTATTTTGGAGAAGTTGACATTGGATGTCGACTTCTTACCCTCCTGTCACATGTAGACATTTTTACTTCCAAAGAGGGAAAAGGGAAGTTGATGGACTACTTACTCACAGACTACACACCAGAAAAAGTTAAGAAACCTTGGCAGAAATTTCACGGTCTTCTAAAAGGATTAAAAAGCTGTATTAGAAATGCCCTCGAGAGTATTTCTGATGATCTTGCTCACTTTCAGAAATTCAGTTCTGAAGGAGAGGAGGAGTTGGATGAAGGAGAACCCGAGACAGTCCATAATCCAAGAAAATGGCTCCTCAGGACAAGTGCTGTGTATGCCAAGTTTTTTCTTACAGATATTCAAGAAGATGAGGACACTCTTTCAAAAACTGTTTCTCCATTAATGAGACAAATGAAAACTTTACAACTTGGAGGTGGCAATGTTACAACAATTCTTTACCTGCTGTCTGATAAAAGAACAGCTGGAGCAAAGCTTGAGGATATAATTAGCCTTTTTCCAGCTAATTTGATGAAGGATCTTGACCAGACAGAGCTCATAAACTTCATCTTCTGTCAGATAGCATTGTCTTGTGCTTCACCTGGCTCTGGACAACTTCTATCCATTGAAGAACTTCAAGATCTCAGCAAAAGATTTTGCAGTAAAAAAAGAACCTTCCTACCAGATACTGTGCATTTGCTCCTTTTACTGTTATTTTGGCCTGAGGACTCTATGGGAAAAGACCCCTCCAATACAAGAAGTGACATTGTCACAAATGCAATTAAAGCACTTCATGGCTATTCAGAGTTTAAATCTACTCCCTCAAGAAAAGGTAGGATTTTCACCCACTTCTTCCTTGGAAAAGCAAGGGGTCTCAATAAAATTGTGCACAAGACCACAATTGAAAAATTCTGCAAGGGTACCCTCAGTGAGAGACGCCTCAAATGGCAAGGCGGTGAAGTGTGGACAAACCCAGATGTTGTAAGAGTCCTTAAACGGGTTACTGGATACACTGAAAATGGAAACCTGTTTGTTCTGGTGTCTGATCAAAGCAACATCAAAGTCATTCCACTTTTTTCTGCTTCTTTGCCACATTCAAATGAGAACGTGACCTTCTACCTTGGGTTTTCTCTTCATGGAGTGGTAGCTTTTGACATCAAGGTGGCAGAATGAAACAATACCTGAAACTACAGTACAACTGAGGTTTTCAACAGAGATAAGTTTATAGCATATATGAAACATATTATAGTGTCTTTGTATGGAAAGTATATGTTAAAGAATATGCATCTGGGTTTTGTTTATAATAATTTTATGCTTTTTGATGTGAATGTCTTTTTGACTGATTAATGTTGAGTGATATAATGATGAATATTTTGTGTATGAGTGAAAATTAATCTGCTGTAAGTGTCTACAGAAAATAGTGTTTTACAGTTTTTCATTTTCTTCCAATGCATGTTTTTTTGGCAGAGAAAATACAAATATTACATGATTTATTGTTTAATATTTAGTGTTTCTTGGTGAAAACAGATGCTTAACAAATTACATATTTCATTATTTTTGTTTCAGTTAATTTCAATGTGGTATACTGTATGTAAATGTAGGTTAAAACTAAATCTTAGAAATAGTTGTGGTAATATGCATGATATTGCACTACAACATCGCCACATCTTTTTTGTGAAGTTCCAGGATGCAATTTTCAGCTAACTTGTATTGTGTAAATGATTTTCTTCAACTGTGCCTCCTACGTAATCTGCATCCTTTCAAAGATTTGTCAAAATAACACAGCACAAATTCATTGTAATTGTAAATAAAATAAAGAGTAGAGGTATCTGATAAACTGTCATTATGTCTCTTGTGTATTACATTGTGTATGAAGTGTTAAAAATGTAAGCAGTTGGAGTATTTTAAATATTCTAAATCTACTGCTGATACATTTTTGTAAAATGTGTTTTTTATTATTTGTGTATACTTCAAGAAATAAGGTGAACTGTACAAACAATAACTCAACCAACGTAGTGTTGAAGATTTTTTTTTATTCCTACATTTTCACACAACTGAAATGTTTCAGGAGCAGATTATTCACAGTACAGTCTTGTCAAATCTATGCAAGAGAAGGAACCATACATTATGATAATTATACACATTGTTGCCATTATACAGTTAAATCAACGTAT
>CAIGQZ010016425.1:14419905-14433278 GCA_903798205.1 Danio tinwini
GTATATATATATATACACACACACACACACACACACACACACACACACACACACACACACACATATATTTAAGGTATGTTTGTTTTTACAGCTTTATTATTTCTTGACCATTATATTTACATTGGACGTTTGAATTTAGGATTTTCAGAGTATCTGCCTGTCTTTGGTAAGAAAAAAGGTGGAACAGCAAACAAGAACACCAGCTATCATAAAGTCAAAACAATGCAGTTCTTCATATTAGCCACTTTATCACAAAACAAAAGTACAACAGTCACTGAAGGTCAGTGTCTTTTCGCCACAAAAAAATCTGTTGTTTACATCACAGTCACAACAGGCAATTAGTGTATACAGAGCTTTGTGATTTATATGATTTCAGTTTGCCTTTGCTAATGTACTGAACGTGTTAAATATATTTAAGACTGCTACACAGACAAGACTATATCCTAGAACCTGCTGTCACATATAAACAGTGCTGTCTGTTTTTAAACAGTGCTATATTAGTGAGACTTTTTTAAAATGACGTCTGATCATGCAGGGATTTGATTTACTTCATTTTCTTGATTTACTTCCAACCCCTCACCAATCAACTCACAGCACCAGCTAAATATTAAGTTTCTGTTTCTGCTAAACCTCAAAACACACAAAAATGGATAATGTTTTTTGTTTTTATTTCAAGTTTGTTGAAACTGCCTAAAATGCAGACCATACTACTATAATTTTGGAGTTGAAAAAGGGATGAAATTCAAGCTGTAAGAGACTTAGTCTTCAGAGCATCAAGATCAATAAATTTCATAACTCTTACAAGGATGCTTAATAGAATTTTATATATAAAAATTTTGTTTTAACAGAAAAATATTTTATTAGCTAACCAATGTGGTATAAGGTTAAAACACACTGCACTTACATCCCTCACAGTTTTATCTATCCTCAAAAAATGAAATATAACATTACCCTAAGTTCAATATAGCAGTAGGTTAGTGAGTGAGTGTGTGAGTGATTGAGATGTCAGTATTTTTAGGCCTGTGTCTGCTCACTCAGGAACTCCTCCAGGACGGTTATGATCCCGCAGGCCTCAGGAAGGCTGCTGTGTTCAGCTCGGGCGTTTTGCAGCAGCACATCGCCATTTCCACAGCTCTGCAGGAACAGACAGCAGCGGAACAGAGCGTAGTGGCTCATCTCTGCCTGACGGATGAAGCGCTTCAGGTTGTTCATGTCTTGGATGGCCTGTATTGAGGAAAAAAAAGTGCAAAAAGGTGAAAATTATCAAATCAAAATATATCATTTGAATATTCTAATTTTCTCTGGAATAACTGGATGTATTAGGTATGAGTTTAAATGAAATGTTAATATTCTTTATTCTATAATGGTGTATAAAATTTGTATTTTTTCAGAAAATGACAAATCACACTAGAGATTTAAATTTAGATCTGGTTTCCAAAATCCCACATTAGAATTGGGCACTACCAAAAGAGAGAGATAACAGATAAAAGTGTAGGTTGTGCAAGGATTGTAGGCTAAATGTCAGTTTTGTTTGCCCCTTTGTGAGACATGAGTGCCGCGTGACGTGCGATGAGGTTTGTGACAAACATATCCACTCAATTTACCTGCCAACTACTGATTGTGTTTCATTTATCATATCAGCATTATTTCTTTACACATAGCAGGTACATATTGGGCCAAGGAGTATGTAAAATGTATAGCGATTAAATATGCCTCCTAAAAAAGACAGCCTATAACAACTGACAGCAACACCACGATGCGCATGCTCTCTCTCATTTACACATACACACACACACAGCACCACGCTGGATGTGCACTCTCTATATCTCTCAGATAAAGTTACCGACCGCTACCGCGTTTTATTCTGAAATCTATTATAATTTTTGTTTCCATAATATTTTTATTTTTGTTTTCAGTTTGTACACATTGAAATACAACATTTTACAAAACATTTTTACAACAATAACCTTGTTGTATTTACAAATTATACAAAATATGAGGATATATATTTTTATATTAAAAAACAAACAAAAAAATAAATAAAATTAAAAAATTAAAATAAATAATAAAAAAATTATAAATTAAAGTAAAACTGCTCCTCTTTTTGTCGTTAATGGTAATCTATTCAAGCATGACAATTATAATCATACTGAGTACTAGGTACAGCAAATATATATTGAAAAATGTATCAATACAGAACTATAAGATTGGAACTGCATTGTCCATCAAAAATTATTCATCAACTTCTTCCTCTGTTAATTTCACTTATTTGATTTAACTAATGAAAGGACTCCATATGTTTTATTAAAATTATATTATAATTATTATAATTATAATTCGGAAAGCAGACCTCTAAATCGAACCTTTTTTGGTTATGTTTTTATTCTTTTTTAAGACAACACAATCCAAATGTTTTCAATTCTTTGGACAAAAATACTGCAAATAAATCTTCAGAATTTAAAGGGACAGATCAAGCCTAATCAAAACCCTGTCATTGTTCACTCACACTCAAGTTCTTACAAACCTTGAAAGAAAGAAAATTTGTCAAAACAAGGATGAGTAAATGATGAGAGGATTGTTGGGTGAACTATCCCTATAACTATTGGCTATTTATAAATAATCCTTTTAACTATTAGCATGTTAGCATGCTAAATGTAACTTTTTTTAACAGTGCTATGTTGATACCAGTGTGAATTCTGGCAAAGCAGACAAAGTAAATGTATCCTTTATAAATTAGTTTTTTAATATTTATTCTTAAATAACTCACTGTTAAATGAACAAACAACAGAAAATATGACTGCCATGCAACTTTACATGTACTATCTGTGCACAAGGCTACTATATTAGACACAATCAAAAGCAGATTAACCTTAAGTTTGAAGTTCTCCAAGATCTGTCGGAGAAGGAAAGGGTTAAATCGCTCTGCAGCGTTGAGGAAGGCCTGAATCCAGTCATCACAGAATTTGTTACTGACTGCAGAGGTGAAAATACCCACACAACGTTATCCAAAAATGAACACATTTACGAAAGCAGAGTAACTACATTTAACGATGATGCTGATGACAACACTGACCTTCATTGGTTAGTGTCGGAGGACTGGTTGAGCAGTTGATGATCAGGTTAGTGTGGGAGTCCTCTGAAATGGCCTTGCAGAGAGAGGCTGTAGTGGTGTCTTCCTGGACTAAACCCTGCAAGCTTGCTGCTTTGATGAATCTAATCAATACAGTGGATCAAGTTGCAATGCCTATAAGTATTTAACACTAAAACACGAGTAAAAAGGATATTTTAGTTCACTTACCTTGCTGTATCTGCTTTTGTCCTTTCATCTGCTCCTATGACCTCTACAAGCTTGTGACTCAAAGCCTGAAAAGAAGTTACAGGCGTGTTACACTTATTAACCTTTTGATTTAATGAAAACTGTGCAGTATTTTCAACAATATAAAGCCACTATTTAAGTGCATGGTACAACACAACTTCACAGTGGGTAGGGATGTAAACATATCACTTTAGTTTTGCCACCTCTACATGCTGTCCAGGTCATTAATTTAAACCCTCAGAATCCAGATTTTCAAATAGTTGTCTTATCATAACAATCTATTTCAGAATGTCTCAATGTCCAATATTGGACCCATATGACTAGTGGTCCAAGGTCACATTTAAAAGGATCCTACAGTAACTGTTGCTGACTATTTATTTAAATCTGTCTCTTGGAAGTTCAGTAACGCAGGTAGTGACGATTCTCTGTCCAATCAGTGATCTGCAGTGTTATTAGCATAATTTAATCATAATATACTGTGTACTGTACAGTAGTGCTGTAATGACTCGTGCCATGCAGTGCAAAAGCGGTATAAGTCATATTTTTTATCATATGAAATGTTGTGCGGCTTTAATTTGAAGGTTTCTTATATAAAGCATTGATGTCAAGCAGGCGATATATGCACAAAATGTGCAAATATAAGGGCTGGTGTCATATGAGAGAGACATGCGATATTCTATATAGTGCATTTCTTGGTTACAGTTCACTTCAATAAATTTGTTTAGACTTTACCTTGTTGTTTGTAGACAATGAAACTAAAATGTCTGTTTGTTTTATATTTTATTTGTATGGTTTGTTTTGTTCTAAATTAAATTTGAAAAAATATATAGATTTTTTTTTCAGTCCTAATTTTTTTTACATATACATCTGTGAATTATTTCCCTGATAACATGGTCATTGTTATCAAAAGTGACTTCATAAAATGTACATCATCTACACTACCTGACAAAAATCTTGTCGCCTACCCAAGCTTTAGAAACAACAAATAACTTGACTTCTAGTTGATCATTTGGTTTCAGAAGTGGCTTATATGAGAGGCAACGGCCTGTAGATTATGCTTATTTTACCAAACTAAAATATGATCATGCCTTGATTTTTTATTATTTAATTAGGACAGTAAGGTCTGACTTTACTTAGACAAAAGTCTTGTCACTGAACAGAAATAATGTACAGTATAGAATAAAAATAGTGCAGTGGAAAAAAATTAATATTGTGTATGACTCCCATAAGCTTAGAAGAGGGCATCCTTACATTTCTGCAATGACTCAAATAACTTAATAAAGTCATCTGGAATGACAAAGAAAGCGTTCTTGCAGGACTCCCAGAGTTCATCAAGATTCTTTGGATTCATCTTCAATGCCTCCTCCATCTTACCCCAGACATGCTCAATAACGTTCATACCTGGTGACTGGGCTGGCCAATCCTGGAGCACCTTGACATTCTTAGCTTTCAGGAACTTGATGTAAAGGCTGAAGTATGAGGACTGCTATTCTGCTGAAGAATTTGCCTTCTTCTGTGGTTTGTAATGTAATTGGCAGCACAAATGTCTTGATACCTTAGACCACAGGTGTCCAAACTCATTCCTGAAAGGCCGAAGTCCGTTTAGCTCCAACTTGTTTGAACACACCTGCCAGGAAGTTTGTAGTATTTCTAGTAAGAGCTTGATTAGCTGGTTCAGGTGTGTTTGATTAGGGTTGGAGCTAAACTCTCCAGGACATCGGCCCTCCAGAACCGAGTTTGGACAACCCTGCCTTAAGCCTGGTTTATACTCGACGCGTCCGCTAGTTCGCTTGAGTGCGCGCGGCGAATGTGACGTCATCGCGGTGTTAGCGGAAGTTTGCTTTGAGTGCGCGCGACGTGATTTCGGCTGGAGGTGCGCACGGCATTTTTTGAGACCCGAGCGAACAGTGCGCGCGGCGCCGCGTTTAATTGGAGTTGAATATGAACCACTTTGAAGAGATTTTGTCTGAAACAGTACGACTGTATACATTTCTTTATGATCCGTGATCATACAGATAACCTGATGAACAATAATTCTTGGCTAGAAATAGCAACAGCCATGGCAAAGGAGGAAAGTTTATGTTAAAAGGTTTGGAAAAACCTGAGGGATTGTTAAAGCCTAAAGAGGCCATGGCAAAGTGCAGAGTCTGCAGACCCATGTACACAATTAAAGAAATATGTTTGTCCACCAGTCATAGGTTTTACACTGATGTATATATTACAATTTTGAATTTAAAACAATTTAATAGCTACAAAACTACAATAAACAAATTATTGCTTTGAAAACTGGAAAGGAATATTTGAACCTTTCAGTTGACATTGATGGCCTGTTTTTCAAGGCTTTATTGGTGATAATGGTCAGTAATGTTGGACCATTATTACCCTTTTAGCATAAGTATAGGACAGAAACTAGCCAGACAGTAATGTGTAAATTGTGGAGCGAACTAAATCTAAAAATCTAAATCTATTTTTTAGTAAGTGTGCTTTTTTTTTTTTTTTGCTTTTATTCTTGCCATAGTAAAGAATATATTTGTAGAGCAACCCATGTTCAGTTGTCATTAATATTTTAATAAACTGTAATAGGTAAAACTGTGAACAAAAGCAAGTGATGCATCAAATTTGATTTAAAAAAATCTTCAATTGTTATAAAGATCCTTATAGTCATTAAAATAATTTATAAAAACAATACAAATAATTAGTTAAAAAATCGTGAATAATATTAATGACATGACGTAGTTCCAGAAACTTCCTACTTCTGTGTTTATCTGTGTGAATTTACAGTCAGTTACTTTTGACCGCCCCCTGTTGTTTTAAAGAATATCACAACGGCGAACGCAGCAAGTATAAAAGCCTCGTTGGTGTTGCGAAGTGCGCGGCGCAGTCAGCGGAGGCGCGTGATGTGGCGCCAGGCGAAAGTACAACTCCAGCTTTAGACTGTTGATGTTGCCATCCACTCTGCAGATCTTTCACACATCCCCATACTTAATGAAACCCCAAACCATGATTTTTCCTTCATCAAACTTGACTGATTTCAATGCAAATCTTGGGTCCATGTTGGTTCCAGTAGGTCTTCTGCAGTATTAGTGATGATTGGGATGCAGTTCAACAAATGATTCATCTATAAGGGTACCTTCTGCCACTTTTTCAAATGATCAACTAGAAGTCAAGTTATTATTTGTTGCTCTTACAACTGGGATTGTTGACAAGACCTTTGTCAGGTACTATAGACAGCAGTGTTTTCTTACAGCATGCAAAAGGTATCCGATGTTGGCCTGCAACAGCTGAACCACTCTATGGATGTGCATAACTGACTCCTCATACCAGCGGTTCAGGTAGGGCCTGACCTCAGTCTCCAAATTTAACATCTGTAATCACACATTAACAGGAATAAACAGTAAACAGATATCAAAAGAAGTGTGCTTCCAAAAATCATGATTGATTACTAAAAAACCTGCCCTCACCTCTAGAGTCAAACAACCTCGCAAACCCTGAACATACTTGTCCAGCTCAATTCTAAAGGTATGCAGGTTTAAGGATAACAGCATATGTTATTAAGAGAGCAAAGGTTTTGAATGCAGCAGAAAACCTTAATGTGGCTTCATTCTAAGTGGCTAAGCTTTTCCCTCATTATAGTATACGTGCTGCTGATGATGTAAAAATAAAAGTGATTTGATTCTTTAATCCACAGAGCTGAATTTCCAGCAGTCTATTGTTCAGTTTTTTGTAATTTAAGGATATAGATTCAGGCCCTTCTCAGATCCTCCAAGAAGACACACCACCCAGCCATTGCCATCAGCCTCAGGCTGTTCTGGAGATTTCTCCTGCTCCAGCAGACAGCAGTAACAGCCCACTGCTTGCTCAGGGATGCTGGAACATAGTTAAATCATTCAGTCAGTTACAAAAAACACAAATAACACAAAATGCAATCTTTTCATTTTTTAAACAATGTTGTTAATATTAATACATATGGTAATATTGCAGTAAAACAAAAATAAAACAAACAATGAGTAATGGAAATATATTAATACTACGTTAGTTGACTGGTGTTACATTATTTTATGGCTAAATGGTTAAATATGTTGCAATTTTACTTTAGTATTTATACATTATTATAATGTGTGTGAATATAGTACTTGGTGTTTTAATTAAAGATATAGTTCACCCAAATATGAACAATTTGGCATTATTTATTCACCCTTCAACTTGTTCAAAAACTCTTCTTTCTTCTGTTGAACACAAAAGCAGATACTCTGAAAAATGTTACTTGTTGGCACTTATTGACTTTCATAGTATTTTTTTCCTACTATGGAAGTTGATGGGTACCAGCAACCAACATTTTTCAAAATATCTCCTGTTCAACAGAAGAATCAAACTCATCATAAAGGTTTAAAACCACATGAGGGAGAATAAATTTTATAGTTATTATCATTTTGGGCTGAACTATCCTTTTAAAATAAAAATGAAATTTTTTAAATAATTATGTGCTTCTGCCATTTTTATTATTTTAAATGTTTATTAGTATATTTTATATACGTTTATATATTTATTTTTTATTTCAGCTTTTTATAGCTAGTTGCTTAAGCCTCATTCCTATTTCGTATATATTTTTAAGCTTATTTTAAATAAATTTCGGTCAAAATTCATACATTTTTAATACTTTATTTATGATTACACATTTTTCACCAGAGAAAATATTTAAATATCCCAATTTGATAATCAAAAATTGGTTTTAAGTGTGAAAATGATTGACGTTAACATTAACAACACTGATATATAACACACCTTAGCTCCACGGTGGCAATGTTCCCCATACCCCCCAGCAGAGCACCCTTGCTCAGCCTGCGGGAGATGTAGCTTCGCAGTTCAGGTTCTGCCTCTGATGGCAAACTGGCATCCAGCAGGGTGAGACTTTAAGAGTGGAAAATATATGTTACTGACAAATCATCACACTAACAAGGAAAGAGAACAAGCGGACAGAAAATCAGTTAATGAAGCAATGCTGTTAACAGAATCAGCAGCAGCCCCTAGCAGAGACACATACTGACAAAAAGACAAGAGGATGGATGTTAGACATTATTTTGGATGGTTTTTGATGACATGTGCAAGCCAACACGATGAAAAGCCAGACGCAGAATCCTGAGTGAGGTTTCTGACTGAAGCCATGATTTATTTTTTCATAACAACACTGAAAGTCACGGGACTGTAATGACTGGTGACGGATGGACCCTCTTTACCTAAAGTCTTCCTGACTTGTGGTTGAGTCCGATCTCCTCTGGTTCCATGCCACACTCTCTCCAGAAGCCTCAGATCTGGGTAGTTGATAATGTGTTATACGTGTATATATGTTATGATCTCCCGGTGTCCTCATTGGTCATCTTTTCTTTTTTCTTATATCCATAACAATAGTGTCTATATACAGCAGGGGTGACCAACCCTGTTCTTCGAAATCAACTTTCTTGCAGATTGCAGTTGCAACCCATATCAAACACACTTGCCTGTAGTTATCAAGTGCTGTTCAGGTCCAAATTATTTGGTTTTGGTGTGTTTGATCAGGGTTGGAGCTAAAATCTGCAGGAAGGTAGATCTCCAGAAACAGGGTTGATGATATACAGCTATTTACAGGAAAGTAATAATGAGTTTTCCTTCAGTTTCTCTGGATTTATGATTTACATTTTTAAACATGTAAACTACAGATGACTTTTTAAATTTAAAAATAACAATGTAATTTAAAGCATTTTACCCCAAAATAACAAAATAGTGCAGTTTCTAGATTTTATATATAATTTTAGCCAATGTTTTAACTTCAGAGTAGTTAAGAAAGCCATATTTTAGAAATAACCTTGATTTTCAATTACAACAAATAACAACATTTGTTATTCTGACCAAGAAGTGTCTCTAAATAACATTGTTTTTGAGATTTAGAAGAAATTATCTCCTATCTAATAAATCGAGAAAAACTGAAATTGTTCAGTTTGGTTTGTCTCGGAATTATTTCTATAGCTCGGAGTCAATTCATCCAATGTACAGTCATGATTTCTTATGACTAACCCATTATTGTGAACTATGCAAATGAAAAATATTTAATGTCATGAAAGAGCCAGTTTAATTCATATTAGCGATTCAAATATGCATAGAAAAAATGCAATAGATTAGCTAGACATAACCAGGGTGCGAATTATACATCGACAATAATATAAGTTTTTGTAAATGTATCAGTATGTTTCAGTAAAAATATCATGTATTCAGTAAATCAAATGTATGGTGTAAATTACACCTAATTTATTAATAAAATGTATCTAAACTGCATCTAATTTGACTTTACTTTTAGGCTATATGTAGAAACAAACAGCTATTTTACGAGAAAACAGTCTTGAGAATAATTAAGTTCACAAGGTTCACATCGGTGCTCTAGGTCTGCCGATTTGCTGAATGAGTTTTTTTCTGCCAGACCGATTAGCATGCATTCACAGTGGTATGATCCATTATAGGGGTGGTATATATTTATTCATTCATTCTCTTTTCAGCTTAGTCTCTTTCTTAATCAGGGGTCGCCACAGCGGAATGAACTGCCAACTTATACAGTTTTAAGCAGCAGATTTTTTCCCAGCTGCAACCCATCACTGGGAAACACCCATACACTCTCATTCACACACATACACTACGGACAATTTAGCTTACCCAATTCACCTATACCGCATCTCTTTGACTTGTGGGGGAAACCGGAGCACCGCGAACAAGGGGAGAACATGTAAACTCCACACAGAAATGCCAACTGACTCAGCCGAGACTCGAACCAGCGACCTTCTTGCTATGAGGTGAGAGCACTATCCACTGCGCCACCGCGTCGCCTTATATTAATATTATTATTATTAATATTAATAATTTATTATTATTAACATTATTATTTAAAACACAAAGCAGAGCAGAGTGTTTCTCTTTCCCTCCCTATACATTTTGTTTTGATGTCCTTCATGGTGATCAAGCATTTAACCCCCCTTGTAATTTGCACCCTGGACATAACTGTCCTTGCAGAAATCTCATACGCTCCATATAAGCACAAAAGAAACAAGTATTATAGAAACTAGCATTTTGGAAACTTGCAGTGCACCCTGCATTAGGAAAAGCCTTCTTAGCACAACGTTAGCTTACTATCCCATGCCAATTTACAAGGGTAAACCACTGTACCTTGTGCTCTGGTAGTAGTATATGGCATAGTAGCTGTTAATCTGTTGAATTTTCTGGCTGTATCCGGCGATCTCTTCGTTGTCGAAGTCTGCATCTCTTTCATCCACGTCTATGGACTCCTGGAAGGAAGAGGTCTGGGATGTAAACATGTCTCTGGAAAGCCAAAGGGACACGAACTATACTGATATCTGCTGTGAATGATGCGCTATCCCGATAGCTAATAAATTTGAGCTTTCCTAAAGATGTCAATACACTGAAACAGTGTTGATATTTTATTTGTTATTCATTTAAATGCCACGTAACATTTGACTTATGCCATGATAGTGACAGCATTAAGTGTATGAAATGCGCATGCGCTGGAGTGGCTTGTTCAAATCCATAGATGGTTCGAATTGTGTGCAAGAAATGAAGTGAACGAATTGTTCATGTTCATCCATAATATTGGATCTAATTAAATACATTGAAATTAATTTGTTAATTACAAAAACATGAATGACTATGCTGTAGCAACACTATAGTGAATTTGTTTGTCGTTTTGTTTAGGCTGTTATTATTGTTGTCATTTTATTGTTATCACAAGCTGTAAACTAACTAACTAACTAAATAAATAAACAAACAAATAAATAAATGTCATATTTGTGAGGAAAACATTAAGGAAATTTAAACGTTAGTAATAATAATAAAAAACAATAATAATTTAATAATAATTGATTAACAAAACTTTTATCATGCAAACAGTGTATCACTCAATCAAGTGTTATTTTAATTTCATTGTTTTACTATCTAACTTTATATTAATAATTTACAGAATTTTTACTTTTGTCTGTTCTTTTTATTTTTTCTTTAAAACTTTGTTAAAGTGTAGATAAAACATTTTAACTGCTATTTCCACAATAGTAACTATTCAATTTTATTAAATTTGTAGGTTTCTGTCGGTGAATTTTATTTTAGTAGAAAATTAATTCCTAATTTTCCAAATTCCCCATAAACTCAACCACTTCAAGACATTTTACTGCAAAATGACTCGTTTTATTATTTTTCGAGAATTGATTCAAAAGATTCGAGTCACTTGGATGAATCAAAAGCGTCACCACTACTACGCATGCGCTTTACAGCTTTGTGCGTAAGCGCGCCAAATCAACACGAGAGCACTTAACATTTCACTGCGTCTTCATACCGTAGACCTATTTCGTAAACATGCCGTCAAATGTGGAGATAAAAGCCGTTTTGCGTGATATGCCTTACCTCACGCAGCGTGCAAAGGAGCTGAGCGGTTCGGACGGGACGGTGATCCGTCAGCAGGACACGTTTTTCAAAGTCCCCGCGGGACGCCTGAAGCTCAGAGACTTCCAGGACGGGACAGGACAACTGATCTTCTATGAGAGGCCAGATACAGAAGGACCCAAGCTGTCAAACTACTCCATAACCCCCACAAACGACCCACAGGGGCTTGTCAAGGTTCTAACGGATGCGCTGGGGCAGGTCGGTCAGGTGAAGAAGGAGAGGAAGCTGTATATGGTGGGACAGACCAGGGTGCATGTGGACTCTGTAGAGGGTCTGGGGGACTTCATGGAGCTGGAGGTGGTGATGAAAGAACACCAGAGCAGAGAAGAAGGAGTTAGCATCGCCAATCAGCTGATGCTGGACCTGGGGGTGAAGGAGGAGGACCTGATTGATGGAGCCTACATGGACCTCCTGTTGAAGAACCAGCAAAATGGACATTAACCATAGTAGACCACCACCTCATGTTGTTTACTGTATTGCACTTAGAGCTGATTGTCTTTCTTGCTTGTTAGCTTGCTATAGGACCAGAAAAATTCCTGATTTAAATGTATTACATGTTTCTGAATTGTTTTTACCTAAAGCATAACATTAGCTGCTCCTTTTACACTACCAGACAAAACAAATCACATTCTGTTGAGATCATAAAGCATTTCATGAAACGATCAACTGAATAAACAATGTTGCATACGTGATGTTTTGTCTGTTTTTATTGTGTTGCGTTACATATATGTTCATTCATGTCTTTTCGGCTTTATTAATCTGTGGTCGCCACAGCGGAATGAACTGCCAACTTACTCCGCATATGTTTTACACAGCGGATGCCCTTCCAGCTGCAACCCAGTACTGGAAAACATCCATACACAATCACTCACACACATACACTATGGACAATTTAGCTTACCCAGATCACCTGTACCACATGTTTTTGGGCTTGTGGGGGAAACCGCAGCACTCGGAGGAAACACAGGGAGACCATGCCAACTGACCCAGCCAGGGCTTGAACTAGCGCCCTTCTTGCTGTGAGGCGATTGTGCTACACACTGCACCACTGTGCTGGCCCTCAACGCTATCAATAAAGTGAAAAAGTAACTTAATAGAAACTTAATTTTCAAAGTATTAATTAACCCATATATGATAGGAATATTTCACTATATAAAGTAAGTCCCTTACACAATATTAATGGTCTCCCCTTATAGAACCGATTTGTATTGCAGAACATGAACAACTTTGTAAAAAAAAATTACATTACATTACATTTTCCTTCGACATAGTCCCTTAATTCATCAGGGGTCGCCACAGTGGAATGAACCGCCAACTTATCCTACATATGTTTTACACAGCGGATGCCCTTACAGCTGCAATCCAGTACTGGAAAACATCCATACGCACTCATTCACACACATACACTACGGACAATTTAGTTTATTCAATTCACCGATAGTGCATGTCTTTGGACTGTGGGGGAAACCAAAGCACCCTGAGGAAAACCCACGCCAACACGGTGAGAACATGTAAACTCCACATAGAAATGCCAACTGACTCAGACGGGACTTGAACCATTGACCTTCTTGCTGTGAGGAAAAAATGA
>CAIGQZ010016425.1:14433678-14459440 GCA_903798205.1 Danio tinwini
TATATATATATATAATTGTAATTACAATTGTAATTAAAAATAATTTTGAAAATGGCTATAAAGAAAATCAAACAAAATCTTTAAAGAATGCGACATAAATAATATTTTATAAACAGATAAAAGCATAAGGATATTTCTGTAAGGCGCTCCAAACAAATAGAGGGCAGTCGCACAGACGCTTCAGCACGCAGCGCCCTTCTACATTCTCGCGAGAGTACATTTTTCCCTAATCGCACCGCGCGCCCCTCTTCCTTCCTCTTTCCGCCATATTGCAGAACTGGTAAGGTTCAGGATTCTTCATTGCATGTGTAATCTGTTTAAAATCACGCACATCGCCACACATCATCCACAGAGAGACCGAGATGTAGCTTCACGAACACCATAAGCGCAAGATTTTTGAATCATTTGGCCAATCGTGTCTGTATGAAGATAAATTTCCCTGATGATCATGAGTGTTCAACCTCTCCACCGCTCAGTAATGCCTTTCCATGATACCGAGAGGCAAACACGAGTCAAACTAAGTTATTATTAACTCCGGTGCCTCATTTTACACCACAAACGTGCGTTATTGTGTACTAGATTAGTCAATGTTGAAGACAAGTTCACATAGCGCTTATTTGCTAACGAATTCACGCACCGCTTAAACGTTTAGCGTTCATGATGTCGGAGAAAGTTTTAACCAGGTTTTATTTAAAGCTAACATCTACTTTACGATCCCCTCGAAACACAGCTGTACTCTTGGTCTTATGTGTCCTCTGTCGATGTATATAGGTTTCTACAATGGCCATACGAGACTGTGACTGATGTAATGACTGTATATTGTATAATTCCTGTAATGTTCCTCCTCAGGCATCATGGTGCGCATGAACGTTCTCGCTGATGCGCTGAAAAGCATCAATAATGCTGAGAAACGTGGAAAACGCCAGGTTCTCCTCAGGCCCTGCTCTAAAGTCATAGTACGCTTTCTGACTGTGATGATGAAGCATGGTGAGTTGTACATTTAGTTTATTATATTTAAAGAATTCAGTTATTTTGAAGCCAGCCAAATAAGTTGCTCAAGCTTATTGTGTGATCTCTGCAGGTTACATTGGTGAATTTGAGATCATTGATGATCACAGAGCCGGGAAAATTGTAGTCAATCTCACAGGGAGGCTGAACAAGGTGAGTGTGACTTGCAACACAATGACATTAACTGTGTGAGCCTTGTGCTGTGTTTTAGAGACTGGCTAAACCAGGGGTTCCTGCATAGTTTAACTCTTCCTTTAATATACTTCCTTTAATATACCTGCTTGGAAGACTCTAATATGCCTAGGAAGAACTTTATTAGCCGGTTCAGGTGTTTAATTGGGTTGGAGCTAAAACGTGCAGGACACCGACCCTCCAGGACCTATGGTGTTTGGGCACCCCTGGACTAAATCTTTCACAAGCAGCTGCACTTAATGTGTATATATAATCTCCAGTATTTTTGTCATTATGGCAAAATTAGGACTTGGATATGACAAGACTTAACTATCACAATGCTGATACAAAAAAAAAATCACTTAAACTGCTATACAGATCCAAATGAATGACTGTGACATCCCAAATGAGTACATACACCACAGAGTATACACATTGCATATGAGGATATTTGCCAAGACGGATGTTTGTACATAGTTTTTCATGTATTTAATCATAGGTGTGATAAATGGTGCATTAGAGGCACTTTCTGTTCATGTGTCAGTCAGCACAAGAACATCAAGCTCTCAATCTTCATGCCTAATTCATTTTAAAATGTACGTCTTAAGTCTGCGTAATACTGGCAGGGATAATACGCAATAAGCAATGTTTTTTTTTATATTTTATTTATTATTAATATTAAGGTGCCCTCATTTGGAGGACTCGTCTCTGCTTCTGCCATTAGTATTTATTTTCAGCTCTCTGCTGAGACTTTAGGTTCACCTTTCGGCAAGTTTAGCCAATAGCACCTACTTTGAATGTAGGTATAAAGATAGTAAGGCTGCATGCGATTGGTCAGATTTGTATAAACGCATGCATGCAACATTAATACTTGGCATGTAAGTTTAATTTGGTCCTCAGTGGAAACAGATGCATTGACTATTATTGTGATGATGATAATCTTTCAATATTTTCAGAAGCTGTTTGTCCTATGCTTTTGCTCATTCATGTATGTTTTTTTGTACCTCTATCATGCGTCCGTGTCTTAAGTAGTCTCGCACTAACTCTTCAAATACCACTTTTATAAAAAAAGTCAGTAATATTTAAAGTACCGGTGCATAAAATGATTGATTAATAAAGCCACACTCACTGCACGGTTTGCACCACTAGCTATGTTTCCATCCACCAAGTTGTGCAAAGGTTTTGTGCATATGCGCATAACTGAGTATGATAAACTTTTTATTGGATAAGTGAAGATGCACAAACTACGATGGAAACACTTTTACAGAACAAATTCCAGTATAAGCATTAAAGTCATGTGATTTTGTTATAAGAGATCATGTGGTGATAGAAATGTGTGTGAATGGATAAACCAGCAGGCTGAGCACATTGTAAAACATCTGAAATATTATTTTGGTCATTTGAAAACCCTTAACCATTTTACTATTAGCCACCACAAATGTTTGTCAGGGTTGTCTTCTGAGGCGCAAGTCATTTATTAAATAAAAAAAAGATTCATGCAGCTTCTTACCGCAGCAAATTCTGTTCTTTCTGTTGATATTTGGCACCAGTTAATTAGGATGCGACTATTTTGTTCTCTTGGACTCATTGGATGGAAACACTGCATTATATACACACCTCTTATGCGATATTTCAGTTTTGTGCTTAACTTTAACACTTTTGGATGGAAACAAAGCTACTGACTTTCATTGATACAAGTGAATGCGTTAGACTTGGGGGAAAAAAACAAGCTTGTCTGATAAGTTTCGCAGGTTGCCATGTTAAAGCTTGGTGAAACTTTTTTGCAATACTCTTAAGTACTGGTATGTCATGCTACACTTCTGCCCTTTGTATTAAAAAATGCTGTTTAATAAATTTACGATTGAGCAATTCTAGCGTTATGGATGTGACAGTAAAAACTCAAAACATAAATTCACATGGAGAGTATACGTTAACATTATATTGAAACATCTGTTTATATTTTCCCAAACAACTAACCACAGAGTTATGGGATCAGAAAAATATCAATCTGTAAAAAATGTTTATACTTTAAAAATAAACATGCGTTATGGATGTGACAGTTTGAGTTTAGGGTATACAACATACTTTCTAGAAATTCTGTCAATTAAACTCCACAACCCAAAAGAAACCACGCTAATAAAACAGATATGAGTTGGCTCACTATAGAGCAAACATGATTGATTTTATTTAACATTTTTACATTATGAAAAAAAAGTGTCGTTATGGATGTGACAGCTGTGAAATTGCTACTTGTGCGATTTTGGCAAATTAAATATAATGGTTTTAAACTCTGACAGATACATTTGAGTATTTTTAAAGTACTGTAAAATACTTGCTTACTTGTGACAAGATCTCATACGACGAGATCTTGTGAGATTAAATCGCTGCAAGATTTCTCGTCGAGGTGAAAAGTTGTCTCGTCATGTGAATTGTGATGTTATGATGGAGCGTGAGGGTGAAATGAGCATTGACGATTGGAGGCAGAATTGGATTTGATCTGCAAATAAAGTGCTTTGCACACACCTGGCAATCCAGGCTGGCCTTAGAGTTGCGCTTGTCACTCGGTTGGGTGGGCGTAACCGATTTTTTCACCGGAGTTCAGCAGGTGCCGCATCCAACATAGGCTACAACTACAGCCTCACACATGGTTCATATCCATGCAATGGAATAGCACTTCAGATATGCTGAAAGGCATAATCGTCGTAAACACAAATGGAATTAAGACGTGGAGTATTCCTATTTTAGTCGCATTATTGAAGTGCAGATATGTAAGTGCCGTAATTAAACTATTAACACCGTGAAGGACTATTAACCGCATTTTGCGACAGGACTTGCACACCTAGCGAGTCAGTAAGGCACCACAGACGCACACATCTCTAAGCGTGCGCAAACAAACAAACAAACACACACACACTCACTGAATGAACTCCTGGAGACTCAACGTCACATCATCACGGATCACATGTTTATACTGTCCGGGAAAAGCTGATTTTTTTTTTCATTCTCCGTGCGGTATCAAACTCCATTAAAACAACTCTCCTATCAGTCCTTCATATTCGCATGATTGCATCCAGTAGCTCAAAGTGAGTCACGGGGCCTGAATGAAATATTGCTAAATGAAAGTTAAACTAATTTATTAAATGAAAATTGAAATACACAATTACATATATTTGTGTGTGGAAATAAGTTTGATATCATGTGAAATTGTACAGGGGAGAAGCCAGTAGGCAGAGTTTATAGCTAAATATTTAGCAATGTTTGCATGTCCTTTATGACATAGAATTTAGATAGATTAATAGAAATAAAATACCATTCATTACAATTTTTTTTAAAAAGCACCTAAACAGTTTTTTTGTATTTTGTGATATATATTTTTTCTAGTTGAATAAAAATCTATTTTCCATTCATATATTACCAAATATTTAGCTAATGTTTTAAATTATATATAAAAAGATTATTTTCCATTCACATAGGCTATTAGCAAAATATTTAGCAGTGTTTGCATGACCATTACTGCGCATACCTGCCAACACTCCCGTTTTTCCCAGGAGTCTCCCGTATTTCAGACCCGTGTTCTGTACTGTTCTGTCTTCCGTAAAACTCCTGGAATTTCACCCCCCGCTCCTCAGCATTTTGGTACAGTCCGGCTGAAACCTGGTGCTTGTGAGCATGCTCTTCCGGTCGCGCGCAACCGCCCCATTTGCCCAAACCTCTTACCCTTCCCCGCTCTTCAGTTTGCGCACACCTCACCAATTTCCCGGAATTTACAATCAAATGTTGGCAGGTATGTTACTGCGTATAATTCATTAAAACAGAAATAAAATAACATTCATTACAAGTTGATTTAAAGAATGCACCCAAGTAGTTTTGCGATTTGGTTTTTCCCAGTTGAATAAAAGACTATTTTCCATTCATATATTTCATCATTGAGGATTTCTTAAAAATAGTGTAAAAATCTCATCTCGTTCTCGTGAACCCAATCTCGTATCTTGTCTCATGGAGTAGTCATCTCGTCACACCCCTATTGCTTACACAGAAATGTAGAAACGGTTTCTCTATTTTGGTGAAAACTAAATGTTTTTTATGGCAAGGTTGACATTTGCATGGAATTGCACTATTATATTTCTTGCAAACATGAATTCAAATGTCATTTACAGTTATTGCTTAATAGTTGACACCCATGGGTTCTGCCCAGTGAAATCGTGGCAGAGGTTTTTACATCACTATTGCTTGAAACAAGTTATGCTAATGTAAATATTCTTTTGATAAACCATCATTTAGTACAGTCACACTTTAGATAAAAATCACAGTATAGTCTGGAGAATAGGTCAAAACACAGATATTGCATACCAGACCTATTTACTTTAAGAGTATTTCAAAACAGATAAATGTAATCTTTGAACATCAGAATAAATGAAGTGCTTATAGTTTATTTGTTCTCCTAAAAAAACACCTGCAGACAGAAAGAGCGAGCCCAATCTTTATTAGAACCTTCAATTTGAAACAAACTAAAACAAATCTTTTGATAAGATGCTCAATACACACCCTTCCAGCTTCATGCTACTGATGGTGTGCAAGTATTCACTGAAAAAGGCTTGTTCAAATTAGAAGGTCTCTTTAGTTCTTGTTTTCTTTTTGATCTTTCAGGCAATGCGTACTGCTGAGAATAAATTTTTAAATAGTTTGCATAGACAAACCTCGCAGTAGTTTTTATCATATAAATGTTCATCTTGTGTTCTGCCTTTTAAAATTACTGATGATAAATGCACAAAGTGTTGGTTTCAGCGCTCATTTGTTTATAAATCAATTTCTTTGTAATGCAGTGTGGCGTCATCAGCCCACGGTTCGATGTGCAGTTGAAGGATCTGGAGAAGTGGCAGAACAACCTTCTCCCGTCCAGACAGTTCGGGTGAGTATTTAATACATTATATGGAAATGTTTTTTTTTTTTTTTTTTACATTTTAATAGTAATATAGCTGTGACTGGTTAATTTCTAAAGGCTGTTTACGAAGTGGAATACATTTTCTGCATAAGTGTCTAAACTATCTGACAGCTACACTATTTTCTGCTTACAAATCTGGAAAATTTTAGAGTTCTTGTCAAAATGGCAGATATTTAACCATTTAAATATGGTTCTCATTCTCTATTATATAGCTATAGCATATAACTATTTGCAGTGCTTCATGGTAGAGCATTTGCCTTGGCTCTTTTCCCTAAATTCTGTGATTTGCATTGCTTTTATTACAGATTTAGTTTTTTGAATTCATTTTTGATTTAAACTAGAAATTGAATGCTGGTTACAGTAATCATATCTCTGACCTGAAACTGACCTGTTCTATCTAACTTCACAATACAATCATGTGTGTTATCTTTGTACAAGAATGAACAACCTCTAGTTTTTGTAAACAGGAATTGTGCACTATCGTTATTATTATTAGTGTCAATGGATTTTTCTGAAAGTCATTGTTCACTTGTCAGTCTTGTCAAATTTAAACAAGGGTCTTAACCTTTTTGGGGAAGGGATAAATAGTGTACAGCTTATTTGCAATTTACTTTAATTGAATTTAATTACACTGGTTATTTTTCACTCTGAAGCCAGACACTTAAAAATAATCCACATTGATTAGCTTTGTCTTGTTTAACAGTTGTCGACTTTAAGATGAGAATTAGTTTCAGTAATAAGTACTAACTATCTGCAATATGCTGATTGTTACTGGGCAGTCATTACGTTTTCCATAACACATAGCTGCTATATTGTGATGAGGAATCCTTTTTTTATTGTTTTGTTTGTATTATAATATATTTTGCAGATTTGTGTTCAGCGCTGAATCATTTTTGCTGCACCATATATATAAATATACATGTGAACCATCTTGGACCGCCTGGTCATGCTTTTTCTCTTTTTTTCTCTGCAGATTCATCGTTTTGACAACCTCAGCTGGTATCATGGACCACGAAGAGGCCAGACGAAAACACACAGGAGGAAAAATCCTTGGGTTCTTTTTCTAAACATTTAAAGTCGCCAACAAATAAAAACAGTGGAAGTAAAGTCATGTGTTTAGTTTGCTTTCTTAATGAATAACATGTTGTTACTTGTTCATCTCACACTACCTACAGCAGCACATGTACATTTTAGGATACAAAACCACTCCCCATAAGAAAATAACATTTGTCCTGCCAATTTTACTGTGATTTGGCAGCTTTTGTTTGTCTGGAATAAGTACAATTAGTAATAATCAGTTTTGGTGCGGTCATAAAGCAACTGCACATCTGGTAGAAAAGCTTTTAGTCCCTTTAAGTTTATAGCTGGAGCTTGTTAAGGTCTAGTTCCTGGGATTGGCACGTTTGTGTGAAACTGATTGTAACACAGAAGATGCAGTGACTTCATTGACTGGCTCTCATTTAACTGAAGTGGCAGTATTTCATGTCTAGCACCTGCAAGAGGAATGATATGAGTGTGTGCTAATGGGGTTCACGTTTATATGCACATTCCTTAATGGGGTGTTCATAGCGCGTCTAGACTAGACTGTGGTTTAGAAAAAGGATGTACCGTGAGCCTGTCCAAAAAAAGAGGAAAATGTGCTCTTGTACTTAATCCACATGAAATCTAATTGGTGCTGCTCTTTGTAGTTTGCTTTAACTTTCGCAATATCTTTAATTTTATTTCAAATGTAAATATGTAATGGTTTTTAAATTTACCTGAAATGTGAAATTACATATTTTTTAATGACAAAATTGATCTATTACTAAATACTTTAAATCAGTTAGCTAAATTATTTATATATAGTTGTTTTAATGAGAACAAATAGCTTGCCCTTTAAAAAAAAAATCTACATTTACTATGTCCTAATTGAGTGAAATTTATTTATTTTTTTTAAATCCACAGGCACTAAACAGATTTTCAAAGATCAGTGAAGTCATTAAATCTCTTTGGAGGGGAAAAACTACATTTGTGATAGTCAGGTAGTCAAAGACCACATGAGCTTAGGTTTCAAGTACAATTAAAAACTAATGAATGAGCAAACAAAAGCTCAAAGATCTTGGCTGCATAAGATTTTAGCTTTTGTCTGCTCATCAGTTTGTTCAATCATAGTGTAAAATGTTCAGTCGTCAGCAGAGGGCACTGTGCCACTTTCTTTACAGATTAGGACCAGTGCCTGACCAGTGACCAGTTTATCAAACTTTTTTTGTTGCTTTATGTAGATGTAATTGCACAGCCTTGGAAAATATACAAATTTTGCCTGTAGTGCCACATATAAATGTAAACACAAAAGAATTTTTTTTAGCAGAAACGAATCATTGGTCATTCATATAAAACTAAGGGTTACGTTTATTGATTCTTTAAGAGTCATAAACACAAGCAAAAAAATTAAATACAATATCACCTTTAATCCTCAGCAATCGATCACGTCAAGGGTCCTGTCACATTCGTTTTTGGGTGAATTATGTCTTTAAATGGCTGCCGCCGGTGTTCTATCTTGTCAGATTGTCCTACCTTTCGTTCAAAAAGTGTGTAGCACATTTTAATGACGCAATACACATTAGATTTTGCTACCTGTGTAAATTTTAACGTGGAGTAGTGTGATATGAAGCTGTAATATCGCTTTAACCTACCTATTCCGTAACCCCTACCTCAGAACCATTCAAATACAGTGTTGGTAGCATTGGGTCAATGATATTACGCAGATACAAGCGGTGCAGTGTAGGCCTTCGTGCTGGGGCATTATTTTCAGGCACAATATGATTGTGCCAGCTGCAGCCATGGTACAGCAAAATACCTTGATTATTACGCCATGTTGAGAGTATAGGCAATCCTATCCATATTGGTGTAGAAAGAGTTTTCCTTTCACTTTCAACCTTTTATTTATTTATTTTTGTTGGTCATAGTAGCTACATGAAGTTACTACAGAAGAGCCAAGCTTTAAATATGAACATTTTGAGTGATATGCTCCAGTGATCTATGCTAAGCTAAGCTAAAAGTGCTCCCACCAGACACGGAGATTGGCTTAATGAATAACAAAAAAGGTAAAAAAGTCTACGGTTTTACTCGAGTTGTAAATGTAGTATATTTCCCCAAAAAGTGGAGTCTTTAATGAATATGATATAACATTAAAATGGTGTTTTAATGATTCATGACATTTACTCCTATGTTACTAGTAACTGTCGGTAAACATTTCCAGGCCGGCTAGCCATGTGAAAGGGGTGGGTTTTCCTTAAAAAGTGGACCTTTTTGCAGTTACGTTATGACATTTAAAGCAATTTTTTGTTTAAATAGCTTGTTGGTTGGTTATCAGAAAAGAGAAACTTTTTGGTGTACCATAACATTTATTTAAAAATGTAGAAGAGAATACTTTAAAAAATTATTACGTGATTTATCATAAAAAAATGTAATTCTTAATTTTTTTTAAATAAAACTAGCTTATTTTTATTTATTGGGCAAGTCTGTCTGGTCAAGTCTGGCCAGCGCATTCAACTTTCTGCAGAATTAGGCCATTTGAATAAACAAATAAATAAACAATAATAATGTAGAGCTTCACAATTTTTATGGATTTTTTTTCTTGTAAAAAAGTTCAATTAATAATTTATGGATAACAAAAGCCAGATTAGTATTAAAATTAACTTTAAAAAGGGCAGCCTTTGGTGCTTCACGCTATTGGTGCTTCACACATTAATCATTTTGGGTGTCAGAAATAAGGTCCAAGATATAGAATAAAAGTTACTTGTAAAATGTTTTCAGGCGACGCAGTGGCGCAGTAGGTAGTGCTGTTGCCTCACAGCAAGAAGGTCGCTGGTTCGAGCCTCGGCTGGATCAGTTGGCATTTATGTGTGGAGTTTGCATGTTCTCCCTGCATTCGCGTGAGTTTTCTCCGCGTGCTCCGGTTTCCCCCACAGTCCAAAGACATGCAGTACAGGTTAACTGGGTAGGCTAAATTGTCCGTATTGTATGAGTGTAAATGTGTGTATGCTGCAAGGACATACGCTGCGTAAAACGTGCTGGATAAGTTGGCGGTTCATTCCACTGTGACCATTGATAAAGTGACTAAGCCGAAAAGAAAATAAATGAATGTAAAATGTTTTCTCTATTCAACAATACAGTAGGTCAGTAGTGAAAGATGACTTCACTTTATGTATGTTTTCTTGCACAGATGTTGGACTCATGAAAAATGATTGTAAAATAATTGTCTTCCAAGTCACCCGAACCCAACAACCCCCCCCCCCCCCCCCTTCCCGGGCTATGGGCTTAATTTTTTTTTTTTTGGGAAAAGTTTTGAAACTCAATATTATAAAGGGGTTTCATTTGATCATTTGTTCAGCACCATTTCAAAGCCGCTGACATATAATGCAGCAAAATAGCCAGTTTGTATTAAATCCAGCCATTCTTTCTTCCTTCTGGGCATCTATAATAACTTTTCTTTCAAGTATGGAAGCTGTAATGTCAGATGTGTGCGTTTTCCACTGAAGACAGTAATCAGGTCCAGGCCATTGCCCCTGCTGGCGAAGGGCTTATTTGATGACTGTAGATGTTGGGTGTTCAGGCCCATTTGGTGGTGCGTCTCTGTGTGACCGGACCCTCTCTGTGGGCTGATGGGGTATTGCTTTGAATCTCACAGATGCCATTGCTGTAATGAGCACCAGCCGATATAGTTGTTCATTCGACTGGGTTCCTCTGTTAGGTTTACAATGCCACAATGCCCTGCTGGTGTAGAGGTGACCAGTCGGCCCAAAACACGTCAGTCACCATTTAACAGTCGTAATTACATCGTTAATCAAACTTAATGCCCTGTGATTAAAGTGACATTTCCCTGATACATATCTTCTGTGCCGATGTTAATGTTTGTAGCTTTCAAAATTCAGCATGAGGACCTGCAGCATGACTGTCGTGTTAAAGGGATACTTCACCCCAAACTGAACATTTTGTCATCATTTACTCTCTTTTTACTGTTTCAAACCTGTTTGAGTTTCCTTTTTGTTGAACACAAAATAAGAATGGAACATTGACTTTCATAGTAGTTGTTTTTCCTGCTTATGGTCCTACTTTCCACCAGTGACTTACACCTGCAGCTTCTCCACGATGGACGTCCAGCGTTCTCCAGCCTCTGGCACCTTGACTGCAGCTCTGCACAAAAAGTTTGGCCAGAGGAAAAATGGTCATGCCCAACTGAACCTGGATTCTCTCATGGTTTTTTCCTTCACTTTCATCAATTGGTGAAGTTTTGTTCCTTGCCACTGGCTTGCTTGATTTGGGACTTGTAGAGCTGTGCATCAATGGATTTGCTCTTCAGTGTTTTGACTTTCAGCAGTGAAAATTAAACCACACTGAACTGAACTAAACTGAACTTCAACCCTGAAAACTGGACTTACACAGTTTTAATTTACTAGAACTTCTATGTTAAGCTGCTTTGACAGTCTACATTATAAAAGCGCTATAGAAATAAAGATGAATTGAATTGAATTATTGGTTGCAGGTTTCCAACATCAAAATATATTCTTTAGTGTTCATCAGTATAAAGAAAATCATTAAGGTTTGGAACCACTTGAGTGTCTGGGTAAATGAGTATTTTTGGGGTAAACTATCTACCACTCCTTCCCCTTGAAGAAAATTTCTCTTCATTTTGCCTCTAAGCAAATTTCATAATGTCAGTCAGTTCTTTTTCACAAATGGATAATTAAAAATAATGCCTGTGAATGGCTCATTCACGTTAAGAGAGGTGAAGATATGTACTTCTTAAACTTTAATAATTTTTTTTGTGATTGTAGGCCTATATAAAAATAAATTAATTTGCAAAAAGAAAAAATTGTGAAGTTTATTTAGAAACTAATTCTGAGAGGATCATGTGCTTGTGATTGACCATGACTGCTCCCGCATTAGCTAACACATGATTCATCAATTGGATAGTTCTTAACTCACTATAAATAACCAGAGTTTCTTACCTCAATCATCTTGAAGAATCCCCCCCTTCCACTCCTACTCCTCCTACCTTTTCCTTGATAGTGTTGCACGTTGGCCCAGTGGTTTCCTCACAGCAAGAATGTTACTAGTTCAAGTCCTTACCAGGCCAGTCAACGTTTCTGTGTGGAGTTTACATGTTCTCCTTGTGCTCATGTGGGTTTCTCTCAGGCGGTTTCCTCTCACTGTCCAAAGACATGCGTCATAGGTGAATTGACCAATCCACATTGGCACCATAGATGAGCTCTTAATCAGCAGTGTATCTCACCATAGCATTTGCTATTAGCTATAAATAAGCAGGGGAGTTCTCGAGACCTACCTGAGCTCTAACGTCCCTTTCGCCCTGCAAACGGGAGTGAGCCCCGGGCTCAAGGATCATATGAGCTCAGGGCTCTCTCCTGGGACAGCATGCCAGGTTTTTGATGCATGCATAACGGATGTATTCAACTTTTTTCATATAAACAGATTTTTTATGAAGATTTCAGAACAAAGTACACCTACAAATAATGAAAAAGTATAAAAAAATTAGCTGCATAAAACGTAAAAGATGATTTATAATAAACGATTTATTGTCAAACAGTACTAAGTCAGCATATATATTACATGTTGAACAGTACAGTGCTATTCTAGACATTTAAATTGCAATAATTTGCCATGGTACAATAATACCAAACACTTTTTAAAGCCTAAATTATTATAATCATTATAATTCTATTAGTAGAGGCTGTTTCTGTGGCTTCTGTGGTTTTCCCCTCTATAATTACCGGCCAAGCATCACATAACTATAGGGTGGATATAGATGTCAAGTACACAGATCTAAAATAACTAATTTATGCAACTCTTCCTTAAACCTTTCAGTCTTTCAAATAACCGTCAGCAACATGCAATCTTGGCCTATCTATACAGTGTTTCTGTTAGTCCTGTACTGCAAAATACACGTCTGTTGCTTTTGGCCCTATAGAATGGAAGTAATAGGAGTTAATCACACTCATTGTGGCAGATTTTCAAGGAAAAGACAGTAGCAGACAGAAGAAGCTTGCTGACTGAGACAACATAACTAGTAATTAGAACAACTAAACAAAGAGAGAGCGGGAAACAGAAAGTGTTGTGCAGCCTGGGGCTTCAGTACAAACAGACAGTGTAAATAGATGGATCCACCATAGCCCTCGCTCCTTCTCAGACTTCCTAATAGGTGCTTTTCAGTATAGCAGTGCAAAACGGATCAAGAAAAGTGATTACAACTCTCAAATTTAGCTTGAAACAGTTATGTGCTGTTATTAAAACACAAATTTGGAGCCGTGTTTCCTTGCCTGACACCTTGTACACCGTCACCAGGTTCTACAGTTCATCAGTTTTTGCTAGCGTTTGAGAATCAAATACTTTTTAATCATATGCTTTTGTTTATATGAAGTGCAACACCCGCAAATTAAATTGATCATCCACTTATTCCAAACCTGTTTGATTTTGTTTTTTCTGTTGAATTTTGAAGAATGTTTTCCCAACCTGGGTTTTATCAAAGATTTATGAGTGGTCACTCTAGTTACAAAAGTGTTACAAATGAATGAGATAGCAGTTTAATGATAAAACTTACTTACTTAATTACTCCCTGGGCTGTTTACTTCGAAGTTGATGTTCAATTCACCTATAGCACTTGTCTTTGGACTTGTGGGGGAAACCGGAACACCCGGAGGAAACCCATGCAAACATAGGGAAAACATGCAAACTCCAGATGATAAAACTACACTTCCCTAATATGACTATTTTAGTAATCATTCATTACATTACAATGTATTATAGTTAGGGGCGAAGCAGTGGTGCAGTAGGTAGTGCTGTCGCCTCACAGCAAGAAGGTCGCTGGTTCGAGCCTCGTCTGGGTCAGTTGGCATTTCTGTGCAGAGTTTGCATGTTCTCCCTGCGTTCGCGTGGGTTTCCGCCGGGTACTCCGGTTTCCCCTACAGTCCAAAGACATGTGTAAGGGTGAATTGGGTAGGCTAAATTGTCTGTAGTGTATAAATGTGAATGAGTGTGTGTGGATGCTTCCCAGAGATGGGTTGCGGCTGGAAGGGCATCTGCTGCGTAAAATTGTGCTGGATAAGTTGGTAGTTTATTCCGCTGTGGCGACCCCGGATTAATGAAGGGACTAAATCGAAAAGAAAATGAATGAATGAATGTATTATAGTTACTTGATTAAAAACAGAGGTAATTACCTTGGCTTGCGGCATTAAGGAAATTTACTCTGGCATTTCTGTCTTTCTATAAGCACCGCATCAGGCAGATTTTGTTCAGATTACAGACTGGATTGAACAAAGGGGCAAAGTTATATTAAGCTTTTATGTATGTTCAAATTTGAAATAAACAACCAAAACAAACTCTAAAAAGATGTCAAAAAACAGTTTAAAACATAATATTTCTTATAAGGTAAAATTTGTAAGTCAACCAACCAGCATTTTTGTTGATTTAATAAGTTAACTTTTATAAGTTAATTTAAAAAGTCAATAGCTGTCAGTTTCAACAATCTTCAAAATATTCAAGAGAAAAAAAAATTCATGATGGTTTGGAACCATTTAAGGTAAGGGCAAATGGATGCAGTGCAGATCTTTTTTCCTGAATTGTGATTAAAGAAAGTTTAACATTCATTCATTCATTTTCCTTCGGCTTAGTGCCTTATTTATCAGGGGTCGTGACAGCGGAATAAACCGGCCAATAACACTTACTAATCTACAACTGTATGTGAAAATAAGTATGAAAGAGTATGTGAATGTGTTTCTCATCAATTGGCCAGTGAATTTTTTTTTTATTAACAATGGTCTGAGAAGGTGATTTGGTGTGATTGTTAATGCAAAGACAGTGTTGTAAATGTACAAGCATGTAATCTGTTGTGCGGCACTGTAATCTTTTCATGGGAGCAGCTCATGACGAGTGTTTTTGAAAGGCTCAGTTGACAGTAATTGATCCACACACTCTCCATCTCTTTATGTTTAGTAAGTTTGAGTTGCTTATAATGTATTGTAATTTAAAAATGCAACATTGATGTATCTTCCCAAGTAATAATGGTTTGTAAATCCATTAACAACCAAAGGAAATCTTAAAAAAAAAGCTTCTTGTTGAAATTTTGGCCAAAAATCATCTCTAAAATCAAGAAAAAGTGAGAGTAATTACAGTTTATCATGGCAGTGGTACAAAAATTTAAATGACTAATTGTTTTTTAAGTTGCTGACCATTGGCAGGTGTGTCAAAATGGATACAAGTTTAAAGGGATGATTGGTTCTATCTGTTGTATTTTGACTGAATGTGATACTGTCAAAAGTAACTGAAAAGATACTGAGTGGCTGGTGTTGTTTTACCCCTCACTGAGTCAGTTTTAACATTCATGTTTAAACTGCATGTTTGCTAGTTAATTTATTTTTAAGATCTGAGGTAAACCATCTGCTTCTGCTTTAAATATGGCAGTAATAGTCAAGTAAAATGGTAGTCAAACTCACATTTGTAACATTCAGCACTGAATAAAGCACATAATCAGCACCTGAGGTGATCACTGACTACATTTATATGGACATCAGTAATCAAATTATTTACTTTCATCTGAATAAGACAATAATATGATTAAGGTGTTTATATGATTGCTTTTTGAATGGTCCTTTCACAATCCCATTTTACTTGTTACAGCACATAATTCGATTAATGCCTTTGCGTCACCATGCTATCCACATTTTCTTAGGAGTTTCATGTATTTTCTGGAGTTTCGTTTATAATTTGTGGACTTTAACTGTAGTTTGGCACGTTCACTTTCATTCAGGAACATTTCATGCATGCCCCCCGTGACAAACCAGATATTGAATGCGAGTATGAACTGCTGGAAGAACGTTGTTTCAATGGAATTTGATACCGCACACCGCATGGAAAATAACCTCAGCATTTTGCGATGCAGGTGTCTGTGGTCCTTTACTGACTCAGTAGGTGAAGAGAATAGTGTCAAACTGTTGTGAAAATCCTACATGACGGTAATAGTTTAAGCTGTTTACATGTCTGTTCTAATTCGATTATGACTTTAATCGGATTAATAAAAAATGGTAGACTCTTAATTAGAGTATTGTCTTAATCGTATTAAAATTAGATTATTGGTGTCCATGTAAACATAGTGTCATAGTAGTTTTTGCTGTTGAAATAGAAATGGTTTCTTCCTTTGAAGCTTTGTACCTAATTACTTCATCGCATCGCATGTTAAAACATGGTGAAAAAAAGTGTTTCTAAAATAGGAACTCTGCTACAGATGCTTATGACAAAAACTTCTTTAAATATGTAAAGACAGCTTTTACCACGTATTGTCGGTTGTAGTTAGCACACATAGATAACAGGAAAGCTTTTGTTTAGATACAGTAAGCAAGCAATAAAGTAGTATTTAGTGGCTTGTATTTATTGTAAATCACTCTTTAGATTTAATTCAATATTATAATCATGTCCTTATTAGTGAAAAAAATATATTGTATAATTAAATAGTGCACGTATTAATTGTTTGTTTTAAATAAATGACTAATGTCACAAATGCCCCATTTCCACACATACAAACGTTTTTCTATGGTGTTCCACAGAAAGTCATACGAGTTTATAAATTGTGGATTTATATTGTCAGGTGAGCTAATCTACTAAAGGTCAGTCATCAATCAATCAATCAACCATTGTTTTTTCTTTATCCAGTCTAGCGTAGCAGTACCGGCCTCTCTCAGTGCGGGACGAGACAGCAGGTGCCCTGTAGAGACCCAGCAGAGGACAGAAGGCCAGCCCTCCTGCCTGTCAGAGAACCATATTGTCGGCATTAGCTGAAATGGCCGGTTTGGCTGGGCCGAGCGCCGAGCTGATGAGTCAATTAGCACAATGGCAGTGGAAGGGCAGCCGGCCCTCCTGTTAATCTCGAAGAGGTTGAAACCAAACCAGGACCTAATCATCATCATTTATGAATGAAGGCAGGTGACATTTCATATGATGCTGGAGGTAAGAATGAGGGAGCTGAGCTGTGAGGAGAGCTGTTTACAGAGGCAGAGGGCCCGTCTGGACCCGAGGTGATGTTCAGGACGTGGGCAGACTGCAAGGGCTGAACAGAGCAGCTCTGTGGACCTCACAAAACACTGGTGAGAGCTTGTTTTTCTGTGAGAGGCGTGTGAGTAAACAGCCTCTCACCATCCAAGACTCAGACACTTTGACAGTTTGTTTCAAATGGATTCTTGTCTTGAAGAAGGTATTTGCGCTTCATAGTTGTGAAAAACAGGCTTCGTGGGATCGAGAGGACGCTGTTTTATGAGCAGGTTCTTGCATTATAAAGGCCTACACTGTAGGAAAAGTCCTGGTTGCCTTAAATTTTTCAGCTGAATCAAATTAACCTTATGAGTCCATTGAACTGTATGGTAAATATCATGTTAAACTAACCTAAAACAGCTTGCGTAACTTAGAACATGATTAACTTAGTGTAATAAGTTAAAATGACCTAAAAAGAAATGCTGTCAGGACTAATTGAGCATATAAAATTTAACAGTGTACTTTCATCTGTTAGACACTGATTGAAGTCTTCTTAAATAGGCTACTAAAACATGGCTGAATTGTTATTTTAAAAAGAAAGTTTATTGTTAAGTGAATTTTTTTGTCATTGATTTCTCACTCTCATCACATTCTGAACCTGCTTTCAATTTTGAGGAGATCAAAATAAGACATTTGATTTTTGATATTAATTTATTGTTTGGAAAAATGTACACAAAAGAAAGTCAGGTTTGTTATGAAAGTAGGGTTTTGATAGTGCCACTTGGACACCAATAATCAGATTAAGACAGTACTCTGATTAAGAGTCTGTCATGTAAACAGTGATTTTTTAATAATTTAGTCAGATTAAGGTCATAATCGAACTAAACAGAAATCGAATTAGGACATGGAGTATACCGATTTTAGTCGCGTAATTGAAGTGCTGTACAGACATGCACTGTAAAAACACAATTCATTCATGTTGTCCCAACACAAATTGATTAAGATAACACTTTTAACAAATTTATGTAAATTTGAACATAAAAAAATTAAGTTGTCCCAATGAAATCTCAAGAATTGTGTTGAATTGTGCATCTTATTTTAAATAAGTAATTTGAACAAGCAAAAAAAATATATTTTTTGAGTGTGTAAACACCTTAATCAAACTATTACCATCGTGTAGAATTTTCACTGCATTTTGCGACAGGATAGTCTATACACACACAGCTGTTTGACACTATTCTCTGCACCTACTGAGTCAGTAAAGGACCACAGACTTATTCAGATTAAGGCAAACTATTTGATTACTGATGTCGATGTACATGTAGTCAGTGTTTACAGTGGCTGGGAGAGCTCAAATGCACCCGTGTTAAGAAAACGCATGCGAATAGAGAAATATCTTCAAATTGAGAAAATCTTGATCAACTTGACAACACAAGCGCAAATTCACACATCAAATACAGAAATTTGTTGCAAATGGCACAGAATGCAATGGAAATATGTCCTTACCTCTCAAATCTCCATTATCCCTGCTGATTCTAAACTGGAAGCAGCCAGATTTGTGAAATTTTAGGTTCCCCTGACACATTTCCGTTGTAGCCTGTGCTATTAGGATTGTGTTTCTGTGTATGTTTTGTGAGAATTTGCATGTGTGTTATCAAATTGATGAAGATATCTTCTCAATTTGTTAGTGTTTCAACTCAGCTCATTTCAATTTCAACCAACCACAATGGGTACCAAAGTGCTGTACATAAAAACACATAGTACATGTAAACATACAAGGAGCCAAAATACATACACTCACAACACATGATTAAAAGCTAAAGAAAATAAGTGTGTTTTTAGTGACCTCTGAAATGACTCCAAAGTAGGAGATGTTCTTAAGGAGAGTGGAAGATTGTCCCAAAGTCTTGGAGCTGCTACTGAAAAAGCTCCATCACTTCGACATTTGAGCTCTTTTGGCCACTCTAACTATGCTCATACAGGAAAACTAATCAGTGGTTAGACATTTCCTATGGAATAATACAGATATTGAGTCTGCATTTTTAAATCCCTCAGTTAAAATGACCACAGAAAAGGCTACAGAAATTCTGGGTTGTCATAACCCAATTTGGTTAAAATGTGGACAAAACCATTGTTGTTGTTTTTTTTGTTTATTTAATTCAAATAACTTTTTTTTTAAACACAAAGGTTAGATGCCAATATTTGACCCAACACTGGGTTAATAATACAACCTGCCATTTTTTAGAATGCATAGTATAGTCACAACTCACATCACCTCAGAGTAAAATTTACTCAGTGTAGATAGTATTTGCTCCCTCTCTAAATTGAGTTAAAGTTACTTAAGTTAATGAGACAATAAAAGGATTAATTAGGGGATGATTGAGCACTGATGATGAACACCTGCTGTTATTAAACAGAAACACAAAAGAGAAAAACAAAACTATGGAGTCAATCTAGAGCCATTTATACTTGCAAAATAAAAGAAAGTTTTGCAAACAAAAAAATAAATATTGAACAAATAAATAAATAAATAAATAAATGCAAATCTTCGAAAATTGCAAAGCGAATATAAATTTTTGAGAAATAAAAATTATTTTTGCTAACAAAAATAAGTTTTTAGAAATAAAAAGAAAAATTGGAAACAAAAAAGAACTGCAAATAAAAATCAAGCAGTGCAAAACCCCCAAAATATTAGCAAAAATAAACAAACAAATAAACTAACAAAAAAAACCTATATATTTGCAAAAATGTTTTTATAGCATTGCCTTTACAAAACCTGTCTAGTCAAGTGCAATGCTCATTTTGATTTAGTTTTTAGTCAACCGTGAGTTTGTACTTCACGTTTCTGCACGTTTTACTTTGTGGCCCTGATTTGACAAAGAGGCAGAGTCAAGAGAACTTGGGCGAAAACAGCATCGCAAACACTTTTTTTGCAGTTCTTCTTCTGTTTCCAAATTTTTTTTTATTTCTCAAAACTTAATTTTCTCTTTGCAGTTCATTTTTGTTAGTAAAAGTTATTTTTATTTTTCAAAAATTAATTTTCGCTTCACTATTTTTGGAGATTTGCATTTATTTATTTATTTTTGCTTAATACTTTATTTTTTGTTGGCAAAACTTTTTTTATTTTGCAAGTATATATGGCCCTAGATTGACTACATACAAAACTACAAATGACTTCAGTCACAGCCTTAGATGAAATCAGCTGTAATATAATACATTGAATCTCTCAAAATCTCAGCAGAGGATCATTAAGCAACTCCACAGCAGCTTTACTTATTACCAACCTGTTTGCCCTTATTTAAAGAGGGACCAAATACTCGCTGAACTGAATTTTACTCAGATGATTTTGCTGTGTAAAGCCTGTTTCACAAACAGGGCTAAGCTTAAGCCAAGACTAGGTGTTCACAAAATTAGGTAGCCTAATTAAGCAGCTTTTATAAAAAATGACACATTACTTATGTGTATCTCTATGGCATTGGCATATTTATTTTTTGTCACTGCAAGATATTATTTTTCTTAAGACAGTTCATGCAAGCAATTTAGCCTAGGACTAACCTTAAGCCTTGTCTCTGAAACTGGGGGTTAGAGTTTATTTAGAACAGTGTTTCCCAACCCTGTTCCTCAAGGCACACCAACAGTACATGCTTTCAATCTCTTCCTAAACACGAATGAGTCAGATAAGGGAGAAATCAAAACCATGTACTTTTGGTTTTATCCAGAGGTGTAAAGAGTATCCTATGTAGCAGATGCCAGCTGTGACAGACCCTGGAGGCCATGGTCTTTAGCCTCCTTGTTAGAGCAACCGCCTCCCATGCAGAAGGTCGCCAGTTCGATCCCAGCTCGGACCGGGTAAAAACCATGTAAAAACACTTCATGTATCTTAATGCAAAAATGGCTCTTTTACAAGCAATCAACTAGTAACACCACTTTAATATAAAAAGTCTTAAAGCCCAAAGATGCACTGGTCTTCAAAACCCAAGAGAGATGCCAGTTAAAAAGAGCTGATTTGTGAGGAGAGCAATTACATGTGTATTTTGTTCAGTCAAAATAATGAACACCTCAATTGACACAGTGGCCTCCACAGACACTTAAGCCTCAGTTAAGCTCAAGTGCCCAAAAAGGGCGCAAGTAATCCAACCCACGAGGTCTCTTCATTATAATGAATAAAATTATGTTAGCTATAATTAAAGGTCAAAGTCTACATGCACAAGGCGTGATGGTTTTGGCCTCATTACTGGCTGCATTCATGTTCTGATATCAAACATAAAACACCTTCGAATCAGCAACAAACCTACTAATGCTCTTACAAACTTGACGGTTTAGGGTGTATAATTGCAAAACACTAAATATAGTAGTCTGTAAGTCTTCTGTAGCAGAAAAGAACTGAAGCAGAAAAATTACACTGCACAGCACAAATGTATTGGAGTAAGGAGAAAATGTGACCCTGGAACACAAAACAAGTCATCATAAGTGTCAATTTAAAAATTGAGACTAATAAATCATACGATTGAATGAATTAGTTTTCATTGATGTATGGTTTGTTAAGGACAATATTTGGCTGAGATACAACTATTTGAAAATCTGAGGGTTTAGAATATTGCAAATATAATATGCTGTTTAAATGTACAGTTGAAGTCAGAATTATTAGCCTCCCTGAATTATTAGCTCCTCTGTTTATTTTTTCCCATGATTTCTGTTTAATGGAGAGATTTTTTTCAACACATTTCTAAACATAATAGTTTTATAACTCATTTCTAATAACTGATTTATTTTATCTTTGACATGATGACAGTACATAATATTTTACTAGATATTTTTCAAGAAACTTCTATACAGCTTAAAGTGACATTTAAAAGCTTAACTAGGTTAATTAAGTTAACTAGGCAATTTAGGGTAATTAGGCAAGTTATTGTATAACGATGGTTTGTTCTGTAGACTATAAGTTAGCTGAAAGGGGCTAATAATTTTGACCTTAAAATTTTTTAATAAAAAAAATAAATTCTTTTATTCTAGCCAAAATAAAACAAATAAGACTTTTTCCAGAAGAAAAAAATATTATCAGTCATACTGTGAAAAATTATGAATAACATTAATTGTGAATAAATATAAAAAAAAATAAAATAAAGAGGCTGTAATAATTTTGACTTCAACTGAACACTACCTGACATTGTCTACCTGATGTCATTGTCTACCTACATTGACCACCTGATATTGTCATCTATCCAAGTTGTAAGAACAACAAATATTAATTTGACTTCTAGTTGATCATTTGGTATCAGAAGTGGCTTATATGAGAGGCAAAGACCTCTAGATTAAGCTTATTTTACCAAAATAAAATATGATCATACCTTGATTTTTAATGATTCAATTAGGACAATAAGGTCTGACTTTGCTTAGACAAAAGTCTTGTCACTTAACAGAAATAATGTACAGTATAGAATATAAAGTCATGGTGCAGTGCAAAAATAATTAATATTGTGTATGACTCCCATAAGCTTGGAGGACTGCATCCATACATCTCTACAACGACTCAAATAACTTATTAATAAAGTCATCTGGAATGGCAAAGAAAGCGTTCTTGCAGGACTCCCAGAGTTCATCTAGATTATTTGAATTTATCTTCAATGCCTCCTTCATCTTTGTGCTCAATAATGTTCATGTCTAGTGACTGGGCTGGCCAATCCTAGAGTACCTTGACCTGCTTTGCTTTCAGGAACTTTGATGTGGAGGCAGAAGTATTAAAAAGTAGAGCTAACCTGCTGAAGAATTTGAGAATTTGCTCTCTCTTGTGGTTTGTAATGTAATGGGCAGCACAAATGTCTTGATACCTCAGGCTGTTGATGTTGCCATCCACTCTGCAGTTTCTCGCACACCCCCATACTGAATGTAACCCCAAACCATGATTGTTTCTTCACCAAACTTGACTGATTTCTGTGATAATCTTTTGTCCATGCGGGTTCCAATAGGTCTTCTGCTGTATTTGTGATGATTGGGATGCAGTTTGTTAGAAGTGATTCTTGCTCTTACAGCTGGGATCGACGACAAGACCTTTGTCAGGTAGTGCAGTGCTTAGACATTAAATTACAAAATATCTTCATTAGACATGCTCTTTACTTAATATTTTAATAATAATCAAAATAATGTACAATTTTTACTAATTTTTTTGTAAGATTTTGTATTTCAAAGTACAATATATATGTTTTTCAAAAAATCTATAGTCAAATCTTTTATGGTCAGTAAAGTATAAAGAGAACAGAAAGATATACAAATACAACAAGTACATTCATTCAAACACTACAAATGCCCATTTTGTGTTTATCCAATGAGTGCAGTTCTTTAGCTGAGAACTTGGGGGCAGTAGCGGCTTTCCTATTATTAACAACAGTTTAATACTAGGCCTACTCATGTATCATTGCTCTCTTGCCATGTTTGAAAGGTTTAAAACCCCAATTAAGATTGGTCCGGCTGATAACAGAATTAGCTTTGTAACGTCGGAAATGGTCCAAAGTGAGTCTTGAAAGTGTTGATCAAATGTTTGCCTTATCAAACCATCTGCTGCTCTTAGATTCGGATGAATAAATACATAGTGATTAATAAAATGTCAATCAGGTGACCCCAGGCATCTGTACTAAACTCTGTGTCGCTAGGAAACTGCATCCTGCCGTATGTATTGCTGAGGGTGGAACACATCTAAGGGGTGTGCAAGTGTGTAACTTATATATGCATATTCCAGGAATGGTAGATACAATAAGCTGGTCATTATTGCAGAATTACACCCTGAAGAGGTCTTGTATTACCCTGCAGGAGTTTATTTTGAGACAATTACTGTACATAATCTCTTATTGCTAGAGTTCTAGTGATGGTGTTTGAAAAAAAAAAGAGGTTTAATGTGACTAATTTATGTGGAGCTCTGCGCATTCTTGCTGATGGAATGTGGTAAGATATTCTCACAAGTTATCAAGTGTAGTCTATTCAGCTGAGCTACAATGCCACTACCGATTCTACAGCACAAAACACAGATTTCTGAATGACTCACTAGTATGAGCTGGCTGTTTTAAAGTGAGTCAGAGAAAAAAAAAGATGCATAGATGAATGTTTTTGCCAGTGAGTGCTCATCTTTCAACTCCCCCAACACTCTTTTTCTTATTTTATTGGAGGGGAAAAGCAGTATATGCTACTAATAAATGGCCATTTTACGTGCACATTGCTCAAGCACATTTTTGCTTGTCTTGCAAAACGAAAAACTGATGTCTTTCGCTTTTTTTTCCCATATTAAAAATGTAAATAACTTTTTCAAATTAATGTGGAATATTTTTCCAAGGGTGCTTGGTTAATTCCATGGGTGCTTGAGCACTGAAAAGCCAGAGCTCTCCTTTGGGAATTACTGTTTATCCTACAGTATTACCAGTAGTGTAGTGATGTACATAAAGCATACTTAAAGTTTATTGTGCAGTCCTAATGTACAGTGCAGCTCTACCCCCCCCCCCCCAATCATTTGTGGAGTAACAGTAGACCTAAATGTGATTTGATGCTAATATGATTAGATTTTGCACAAAAAATGTAGGTTGGTGCAAAAGGTTGATCATGTAAAAACAATCAAACAAAAGCAGTTTGCTTCTGTTGTATGAGCTGAACTTCAAAAAAAATTTACAACATTGATTAAAGTCAGTGGACTTTAAAGAGCTTTTTTTGCCCATAAATTTTTTTTTTATTGGTATGATGACAACAGTTTCTCTAATTTTGCATGGTCATTCGTGACAATGCTTTCCTGCCATTGACAAACAAATTGACTTTCCATTTTTATGTTTTTTTTATTTTTTTATTATGTTTTTTATTTTTAAGGAATTCAGAAAGAGTATAGCATCTCCAGAGCAAATGATCTGCTATTTTTTATGATGCACAAAAAAGCTAATGTGATACTCAAACATTCAACAGCACATTAATGAAAACTGCCTAACATTGCCAATTTAAATGACAAACCCACAAAAAGGTACAAGACTATGCAAGTGTTGGGAGTGTTGTTTGACTTTATCTGCTTGATCTATTTATTTACGTCATTTACTTGGTCTAAGGAAGCTCTGAACCTTTTTGTGATATATAGACTGTTTACATAATCATATATAGTTGGTATTTTGGGACTTGTGGAGATGCTCATCGATGGATTTGCTCTTCAGTGTTTGGACTTTCAGCAGTAAAATTAGACCACACTGAACTGAACTAAACTAAACTGAACTTTAACTCTGAAAACTGGACTGACACAGTTTAATTTAACTTCTGTGTTAAGCTGCTTTGAAACAATCTACTTTGAAAAAGTGCTATAGAAATAAAGATAAATTTTATATTCATTTAAAATACATCATGTTTTGGAGGTCATGAAAGTTTTGGAAATATGATTAAAACAGTGTTTGCATTTACTGACAAATTTAATTTAAGAATGCTGGTGAAGAAAGAGTTAAAGCACAGTGCAAACAGTGTTGTCCTATTCAGGAACAAATTACTTGTAGAAGCCTGTTCATTTCACTAAATCTAATACATGCAATGTCATCCAACTGCTGAATGAAAAACTCATTTGTTATTTATATAATATAATATAATATAATATAATATAATATAATATAATATAAT
>CAIGQZ010016425.1:14459981-14473851 GCA_903798205.1 Danio tinwini
ATATAATATAATATAATATAATATAATATAATATAATATAATATAATTAATATAATATAATGGGACTATACAATATATAATATGGTTATGAAACTGCTTAATGCCCTGTAAAATCTAAATTTACATTGTTTATTTTGCTAGCACACATTGTTAATAGGTGAACAATAATCCATGCAAGTTAATCCACTGGGAAAAAAAAGGTTTGTTTTGCAATCTTTAATCAAAATGTGACAATTTCCTTTCTATTTGGAGTGGTGGTCCTTCTGTGTTGATGTCAGTTTAACAGTTTTAGGCAAAATCTTTTTAACCAAGCCTGTCTTACTATTATATTAGGGAATAATGCTAAAACAAAAGCCCCAACCTCAATATTCAGTTTGGAAAGTACATTGGTAAAAGGGCCGGGCGATTTGGTCTAAAATCAAAATCTTGATTAATTGAAAATTTTTGCTTGATTTTGATTATTTTATTTGTTTATTTTATTTGATTTGCCCTCAGAGTTCACTGGCAAGTTTTGTACAGTAAGGATGCTCATTTGACAAGTGAGAGTTTTTGAATGAAGAGTGCAATACTTGATTTAAAAATAATTGAAGGAAACACACTATCTACGATTATTTATTAAACATCAACGTTCGACAACTGAATTGAAAACACACATTGCCTATAATGAACAGTTGCTTTCTTTATTTTAAACAAAGTGAAAATAAATAACTTGCACTTAAAAATTTTTTTATATTAAAAGTAGAAAATAAGCTGTATCTTTGGACCTTTATCAATGGTAAATAATATAAAAAAAACTAATATTTTAATGTAAATAATAATTTTAATGTAATGGAAAATATGCCATCTCAAAGCATCTCTGGCACAGCTTCCAATCATCATCCATAGAGTGCAAAGTAAAGCTCAAAAATGGGTCCATCGTCCTACTTTACCAGAGATCAGGTGTGGCTGCAAAGTGGCCACAGAAGTATTAATCAGCCTCAGCCTTTAACAGAGTGGGTTCACGTGACTCCACATGCTGTAAGGAAATTTATTTTAAAAAATCATCCTGGAAAAATTAGATTGATTATAGGTTCTAAATGACAATTTCGATTACTTTTCAATTAATTGCCCAGCCCTACATCGACATACTGAAATAAAAGTCTCTGCAACTTCTAGTTTATGCAGACTTTAAAAAATTAGAATCACAACAAAAATAACAGTGTTACTGTACCCCTTCCTTGATTTTTGTAAAATCACACGTCACCATTTTTGGTCCAAATGTCAGTTTCCAAAAAGCAAAGAACAGATGGTGCTAAAATAGACTCACAATGTGCTATAGTACTACAGAAATATCATGATCCATGCTTTTATCTCCGTTCTGATACCTCAGTAGGCCAGACAGTGATTCATCTTTTCTGAATCATTAAAATATTGGTGTCTGGGATGCCTTGAACCCAGAGGCTGTCAAGTAGACAGGGTTTTTTTTTAAAAAAAGCTTAGCTTAAAATGTGCTATAAATGAACCATGATTTTGAGACAGCATGCTAACAAGCAGCCGTAAAAAAGGTTTTTTTTTTTAGAGGTTGTTATACCAAATGAAATGTGATTGACCAATCAGAGAGTGTGCAATTTTTCTTTTCTTCAAAAGGTCATTCTCAAAATAAAGACCCACTCATTGTCCGTAATTTTCCATTCCTGCTTCGCAAGAGCGAACGCTGAATGATTGAAGGCTAGATAGTGTTCACACAGTGTCAGATGTATCTCCCGGGGGCTGTTTGTGTATTTGTGTTTACTCTCTCCAGCAGCTGCTCTGACTGACTTCACTGCCCCTGCCTTCAGACAGCAGAGCGACTCTAAGCCCTTTTAGCGTCCTATGGTTTTCTATTTACAAGCCAACGGTTCTGTACAGACCGATACACAGGAGGTCACGTTTCACTAATGCCGTCTAAGGCCCAAGTAATTAATGTAATCTAAACCCACGCTGCCAAAGGAGATGAGTCTGTAAATATTATCGCTGGGAAAGGAGGACACAGTAACTAAAGGCAGGTTTGTGTGTGTAGGCCAGTCGGCTTCTCATTGGTGAGCGCCGTATTGACTTGATTAGTTACTAATTAAAAAGCTGACTGGCTGGCTGGGCCGAGGGAGATGACTTCATTAGCAGGGTCTCGGAGAGTGTAATTTTTCTCTGTTCGTTCACACATCTCCTCGGCAGCAAAGCAAACAGGAGAGAGATGGATCTCTCCTGCTGGATCAAGCAAGGTCGCGATGGAAAATCAGCCTAAATGATCAGTCAGGGATGATATATTAGGCTTACCGATTAATAAGCTGCTAGACTTATTTTTATTTTCTTTTGGAAAATGTAATTGGTCTTCCTTGTGCAAAAGCTAGGGTGTTTTGAATATTTTTTAGCAGATGCTATATAAATAATAAGATGTTTGCAAGTGGGATTACTTACATTCACTACTTTATACTGTATATGACCAAAGATTTTAATTGTACAAAGTTGGTGCAGGCGGCACAGAGGCTAAGTTGCTGGTTCAAGTCTCGGCTGGGCCAGTTGGCATTTTTTATGTGGAGTTTGCATGTTCTCCTCTTCTGCTGTTCGAGTGGGTTTCCTCCGGGTGCTCTGGTTTCCTCCACAGTCCAAAGACATGCGGTATAAGGCAAGGCAAGTTCATTTATATAGCACATTTCATACACAGTGGTAATTCAAAGTGCTTTACATAAACAGGAATAAAAAAAGACAAGTATTAAAAAATAATAATAAAAAAAATGTGCTAAAACAGGGTATAAAAGAATGAAAAAGAAAAGAAAGACACAATAGCGCGATCTGTCGAATGTAGCACAGTGCTCATTCAGCAAAGGCACAGCTAAACAGATGTGTTTTCAGTCTTGATTTGAATGTGCATACGGATCATATCTGTTATGTATTGAGGTCCTAGGCCATTTAGTGATTTATAGATAGGTAATAATACTTTAAAATCTATTCTGTGTGTAACTGGGAGCCAATGTAAAGACCTGAGGACAGGTGTGATGTGCTCTGATTTTCTGGCTCTGGTCAGAATCCTGGCCGCAGCGTTCTGGATGAGCTGCAACTGTCTGACTGTCTTTTTGGGAAGGCCTGTGAGGAGGCTGTTACAGTAATCCACCCTGCTGCTGATGAAAGCATGAACAAGTTTCACTAAGTTCTCACTTGAAACAAAGTTTTTTTGCAATGAAAAACAAATTCTTGCAAACAAAAATTCTTGCAATGTTTTTGAGATGATAGTATCATAGATGATAGACATTATTATAGGTATAGGTGGATTTGGTAAGCTAAATTGTCCGTAGTGTATGAGTGTGTGTGAATGAGTGTAAATGGGTGTTTCCTAATACTGGGTTTTGGCTGGAAGGGCATCTGCTGTGTAAAACGTCTGCTGAATAATTAGCGGTTCATTCCGCTGTGGCAACCTCTGAAATAGAGTCTAAGCCGCAGGAAAATGAATGAATGAAGTTGGTGCACTTGTTTTATTCTGTGGAGTAGGTCCTGCCTTCTAAATTTAAAGAGCCAACTGCAATCTCAATCTGGTCCAGTCTGAAAAATAAGCTTTATTTTTTTGTGCTGCTTGATCAAACAAAAATGGATAAAATTTTTCCATCGCACTGGTGCATTTTCTATCACAATTTGAAATATTTTTCTCCAAATGCTAATATTACTGTTTATATTGCGCTTTTGTGACTGCTCAAAGTAAATGCATGATCATGCGATTGGCTTTTGGTTGCTAAGCAACTAGCTGTAACATTCCAATACCGCATCTTTTGAAACTGCATATGTTTGACACCACAATCACTGTCTCCAAAAGCTTTATGAATTCCTGCTTTCTGTGGCAGAATTCCAAGGCGTGAAGGCATCAAGGCATGTCCGAATCAAAATTCTGCTTCACTTCCTCTCTCAGGAGGTTGCTTCTTCTGACCGAAGTTTGAAGCATAGATGTATCTTTCACTCCCTTTGATTTCCCACAATTCAAGTGTGTAGAGCTAAAAAATAAAAAATAAACATGGGATCCGGAAGTGAAGTGGGTGTCATTTTTTGTGTAAATACACATATTAATTATTGTTTTTCACTTTTGATCGCAGAGAACTTAGTATGGACCCTTTTCACAAGACTGTTATAATGCATTTAGTGGTCATCTGCATCTTTAATCCTTAAAAAATTATGTTTTATTTTAATGTTTACATTTTTATCTATGAACATGTATATTTATTTGTGTATGTATTATATCATCTTTTCATCAAATTCCGAAAAACTAAAGAAAACAAATGCTGCTTGTGCATGGAGAGTAAATTTGACGTTGTTCTCTCTTCTGCATGCCGTTATAAGTCTCACACAATTTTTTCCTTTTTCTGTAAGTCTTTATAACAACTTCGTGTAGTTTTTCTTTTATTATTTCAGCAAATAGTATAGTAAAAAATACAGAGTGGAACATAGAGTAGCTCCTCCCCTTTAAAAAAAGAGGAAATAGATTTTAATCTTTATCAAAGCTCTGCCTGTGAGAGTGGTTGAGCTCAAGTGCATCAAATGAAAAGCAAATGAAGCATCTTGAAGGGGAAGACATACGCATTCTATCATCTAAAAAACATTTTTTTTTAATTTCACAGGGACTTTAAGTATACTTTAACTGTACTGTAACTTCAAGTGAACTAGCTAACTAATGGCTTACTAGTTGCACTGTAAACTTGTCCCTACAGTCTGATTGGTTGATTGGATTGTTTTTCCAGGATCAACAAAGATGTTAATCCAGCAACGTGTTGCACTTGTTAAAGTCTATCAGCCTACTGTAAGTAGTTTATGGTTTACAATTGAACAGGCTGTTGTTGAAACACAATGGTTATTTATCTGAATGTTTGAAAGCCAGCAACCTCAATTTGTGTGTAAGGGATTTACTACTAGTTAAAACACGTGTTAAACAAGTAATCTTGTTAGTTTAGTCTGTTAGTCTTCTGTTGTCCAGTCAGAGAATGACATTCGCCGTGATCTGACAACAATCTTGACCGCAGTGAATGTTTGAATAGGTGAGGATCTCAGTTTCCATTAAAGAAAAGGTGACAGAAACTGTGAATATTCAAAAATTATTAGACAGAGAGATATGTGTTAATTTTGCTCCAGTCCAGCACAAAACTGCTCAGTTTGATTTGTAATTAGATAGTTGTAGTAAAAATGTCAAGTGCAACGTGAAACAAAAGTTTATGCAGCTGATGGAATACATAAAGTGTTATTTCTCAGACTGCTCTATTTAGCACCATGTTAATGTTGACCAACACTGTTAACATTTTCCTGTAAAATTTGCAGCAGTAACTAACTGGCAGCAATTCACCAGTAACTTATTATAAAGCAATTACAGCAAATAGGGCTATGTGATATTGCAAAAAAAATTATCATGATATCATGTTCATATCATTCGATATCGATAATTGACTATTTGTTTTTACAATACATTGAGGAATATTAGGATTTTTTTTAATTAACCACTTTATTTTTAATTTACCAACATTACTAATGCAAATAGTCAAAAAATATGTAAACAAAATATCTGATCTCTTTATAATAAAATAAACATAAGTGTTAAAGAGACTCTTAAACTTGATAAATAAAATGTTACAAAGTGTGTGCAATGGTAAAGGTAGAACAACATCTGTAAGGTGTCAAAAATAATGATACAGTAAACCTCAAACTCTGTCAACAACAACAAAATAATATGAGAATCAAATTTTTGTGTGTGTTGTTATTCTGACCTGAAGTGACAATTGCTTTGGGCGCACGTTCCCTTAGCATCTCTCATAACTAGGCGACCATCAACCATTTTCTCAGAGGATGACAAATAGACAAATCATTGCTGCAGCTCTGATACAAGTTTATGGAGAAAAGTAAAAAGCACTGCTTTGGTGTTTGGGTGCGCTGTGTTTGTCTGAGGTAATTAGTCTGCCATTATTACTGGTGTGTATATTCCATACAAAGTGTGAAGCAGATTGGTTAGTTATATTTACATGAATCGCAGTGCACACGTGGCATTTGGAAAAGTTCATATTTTTTCAACTAGGTGTAACTGGAAAATACACGTGTGCCTCGTGTGCACTGCTTGCACACAATGTGTGCATCGTGCGAGTCACGCTTCTCCATTGGAAATGACAAACTTGCACTCTAAGCTTATTGGCAATGCTTCCAAGGCGCGCGCTCAGCGTCCACATTTTAAATAAAACTATAGTGCATACCAAAACTTCATGCCGAACCTATTTTTTAAAAATTGTTATTGACAATGGTGTTTGATCAATAAATACCAATTTTATCACCAGTCCCTAACAACACATATACTGTATTTATATTTACAGCACCATTTATCTTGCTGTATATATTGACAGTTGTACATCTTTACTGTAAAATTTACACTAATGTTCACAATGCAACTTTAAAATACTGCAACATACTGCATAGCATACAGTAACATACTGCATAACTGTCCTACAGTAAAATACAGTTTATATTAAATGTTAAATATTGTGTAATTTACAAAACAATTTACAGTATATATGGTTGTTTTTTTTTTTCTTCATAAAAATTGCTGTGTCACTTGTTTTGCCACATTTGCACTTGTTACTAATGTATTTTAAGTCATTTAAATGGTGGATTGATGTATATCAATGTTTAAATTCCAGTTTTGTTATAGCCATAATACATTTTCCTAGACTTTTGACACTGATCAAATTTTGAGAGGGTTCTGAATGCAAACCTGGTGTAGTGCAATCTGAGCTGCATCCAATATTTTTTAATGCACTCACCTAACCCTACCCCTCACAGTGACATCACTAGCTTCGTTGAGTGCATTGTGTCTGACATTGCATCACTGAGATATGCAGTCTCGGCTTGTATAATCAAGGCTGCATTCAGATAATATTGGAAATTTTAGATTTGGATCATTGAATTGAGACTTGAGAAAACCCTACTGCTTATTAGCAGTTACTGTGAGTTTGCTAGTTGTACATTTGCCTGATAAGTCTGCACAATATTAGCCAATAATATCTCCACAGAGGTTCTTGTTTTTGGTGAGCTTTCTTGGCCAGTCTTTGAAGCACTCTTGCTAAATAATGTTGCATTTCTAAGGTAACAGCATACTATACTGACCAGGCACAGTCTTCCAACATCTGTCCATAGTGCACTGAGTCCATAAGCTTGCTTGAGTGCGCAGATCCGGGAAAGCGATGCGTCCTGTGCAGTTTGGGCAGCTGGTATAGTGTTATCTGTGTGCCGCTCTCTCCTTCAGTGCCGCCCTTGGCATCTCTACATCTCTGCAGATGACACTGCTGGGAATTGCTATCAAACCTCCCAGATGCCAGCGTGTTTATCATTAGCTGGAGCTGGGCGAGCGAGACCATTGTCGTGGAACTGTTTCACATGAGAAGCTATAAGAGCAGCTGCTGAAGGCATAGCCAGACGTGCAGTGCCCAGACAAACTCCCCTCCAGCACATCTCCGTCTTCTCCACAGCCTGCGTTTGCAGCTGTAGCCAGTGATTTTTAAAGTGTGTGTGTTCCAGGCAAATATAGGCCTCCCTCAACAAACATGTAGAAGTGCTTTTATGCTTGGATGAGCGTCTTCACAAATTTGACTTCCATATTGAATTTCATTTAACCTAATGAAAAGAAAAAAAACAAGGCGCAAGCAAACAATGGCACTCAAACAGCTGGAGGGGAAACACAGAGGCCTTGCGGGGGTCCCATATGAGCGCAGTGTAGCAGGAGGACAGACGTTAAGTTAGTTTAGCATTGCTGGGTAATTAAATTTCCACGCCAAATTTCAAAAGCTTAGAGACTGTGATTAAGATGAAGTAAATAACTTGATCTTTTATTGCTGTTATGAATAGATTTAGAGGTACAAAAGAAATGACGATGCAGCAGAATTTCGCTGCATGAGTATTTGTGTGTGTTTTTCTGTCATAACAGGACATAAATGTGTACAGTATAATGACATGGGTAATGACATTGCTGATGTCCCCATTTTTCAAAAGGCTTATAAATCATACAAAATGAGTTTTGATCATACAGAATTGAATTTGAATTTATTAAATGGCACTGCCTCTTGAAATGAACCATTTCATTTTCGAGAGGGTCCCTAAGAATACATGAATCAAACAGAGTAGAACACATAATAACAAACATAAAGTTAAAGAAAACAAACAAGCAAGCAGCACACTTCACCTGAAACACTTCCCACAGTCTAAAGCAGTGGCGGTTCTAGTTTAAATGACATCCTGGGCAAACCACCCCATAACCCCCCCCCCTCTTTTATATTGTTATATATATATATATATTTTTTTAAATATAACAATTTATTTATATATATTATTATTAATAATATTAATAATATTATACAATTATTATTCTAAATAAATAACGGAAATCAATCCTAAATGTTACTGGAAAACAATGTAACAACTGGAGTGATATGCTCACTTAAGCTCACTTAAGAAATATTTAGCATTAATATTAATTATGACAATAATAAGCATTATAAATGTTGATTTTTATAGTTTATTAATCATTAACTAACTTATTCTAAATGATCTTAAAAAAATGGGAGTGGTTTTCTGTGCGCATGCATCAGTTTGCTTTTACCAGCGTTTGTTTCGTTTGCATAGAGAATAACAAAAATGCGCGTGCTAAAGATGCCAAATGTAAATGGCCCCTAACGTCTTTATTCTGGGATTGCTCGGATTGCTTTATTCTGGGAAGTTAATACACCGTCTCCCCGTGCCGCCCCCAGCAAAATGCCGCCCTGGGCGATCGCCCATAAAGCCCATGTCTGTTGTGTTGCCACCAATTTAAAAAATCTAACACGTGTGTGTGTGTGTGTGTGTGTCATTATAAAAGCAAACAACTTAATTTAGATGGAGAATAAGGTCTAAGAGGAATAGATCTTCGTTTAATTAGGATATTTAAGCAGGTTTTATAAAAATGACTTAGAAAAATATGACCTTCTTTAAACAAAATTACCTTAATTTACCTTAACTATTAGTTGATGTATTAGTATGCATTCCTCTAAGTATTGCATCTATCCATTCAGCAGTACTGACTCTGGTTTTAACATTTTTACCTTTTTCAAATGATTGTCTTTCTGCTAGAATCAGTATCTATTTCTTACAATTATTGTGCCATTTGTCACAAGAAATATGACCAAGATATGTTATTTCATATCTAGGGTAGAGAGTTTTACCAGCCGAGCTGCTTATCACTTACGGTGCAGGTCATACTGGGGTCAGCAATAAGTTATCCATTCCGCTGCCACCTTGGTCTGGCTTTAATCAGAGGCAGAAATACCGTGCTATATTTGAAAGTAGACATATAATGAAAATCATGTCTCTGGTGCATCTACCAACTCAAAAATATGACAAATGAAACCTGCAAGCTGTTCAGATTTATTGTTAGTGATGTAAAAAGGGCATCTTATTATCTACATGTTTCAAAATAATAAAGAAAATGTTGGGCCTAAGCCAAAAATTCTGGATGCATGTGGACAAATATTGAAACCAAAAATGTTTTGTAATAATTATTTATTATTTTATTAAATAATATAATTTTTTAATAAAAAAAATGCAATCTTATGGCAATTCACAACTTTTTGATTTAGTGGCTAATTATTATCAATTTATTTTATCTCATTTGTATACTTAAGTACCATTTTTTTTATCCCCCAATGATGGTTGGGTTTAGGAGTGTGGTTTGGGGGCACACCTCATTTAAAATTGTATGTTAGGAATTAGCCACTGTTCCAACAATAAAATAGTTACGTTTCTTCATGAGATCGGGCTGAAAACCCCCCTACAAGAGTTGTGAGGCATAATTTTACTAGTGTTGCCATGACAGCACAGTAGCTATCGCAAGCAGCAGGAAACAAGAAAACTACATAAAAATGTCAGCGCATTATTTGAGCAAAATATGTTTTTCCACTGTGCATGTGTGGTTCATGCTTAGATACGGTGCTTAGCATATATGAGTACACCCCTCAGAAATCTATCTTTTAAATTCATATTTTTAATAGGAAGCTATAAAATTTTATATTTGTGCATATACATTAGATTAGTCAGTACCGAAGCCAAATCTGGAGCTTATCTAACAAAATATTTACGATAACGGTCCAAAAACTAGTACACCCAAATTAATATGTTATAGAAAAATATTAAATAAAAACTTATAAAAGAGGAAAAATCAAGATTTCAATTTCTAAATTTGTTTCGTGACTAAAATATTATTAAAATAAAAATATCTATTTCATAAATCTGCTTTGTTTAAATGCACCAAAAAACATAGCCTATATTCACTGAGAAATGGATAAAAATATTCATTTTTAAAATGGGCTGTACTCAATTATGCTGAGCACTGTAAGTATATGTGTAGACAAGTCATTGAAATGAATGAGTTTCATAGTACAGTGCTTTCTGCGTCTGGTGTGAAAGGTGTTTCAAACTTAGCAGTGACTACAGCTGAATGGACAGTGCTGGTCTGTGTGGCTATTTACCACGTTTTACCACATTCTCACCCTGTTATTTTACTTTTTTGGCTTCTGTTTTTCTCTTATCCGCTTTCTGGAACCATTCTTCACCGGACTCGTTCCCCGTCGTTGTGGTCATCTCCTCTCTGTGTCTCAAGTCGAACCAACATAGATCGTGAGCTAACTGGACAAAAAAACCCCAAAATGCAGCCATACGTACTCCTGGCTACATAATTCATGATCTCCAGAAATGTATATAGGGCTACATTTTCAGAATGAGCCTATGTTGGTTTTTGCTCACACCCAAATAGTAACAAGTTTGACAATCTATGATAAATGATCTGTGAGTTAGTTTGAGTTAAACTTCACATAAACATTCTCGAGACTCCACTCCAGAGATTTATTTTACATCTTATTAAAAGGAGGAATGGTATATCCGCTTTAAGCAGAGTCTTCTGACCCCAACAGTGAGATCCCCATCAGCAGGGCTTGTTTTTGCTGTGGCATACTGCTAAAGTGGTGTCTTTCCTGGGCCGCTGCTCCAGCATTTAATGGCGGTGTGAGATTGAGTCAGTCAGAGAGATGGAGGACTCATGGTTATCTCGGGCAGCTGCCTCTGAACGACACTGAGGGGAGCCTCATATGAAACCCTGGCACAGCAGCAAGTCATTATGCTGCCATAACAGGTGACTTGTAGCAGATTGAGGCAGTGATGTGTCTGTGTGTGTGTGTGTGTGTGTGTGTGTGTGTGTGTGTGTGTGTGTATGTGTGTGTGCGCGCATACATGTGCAAATCTGTGTGGTTTTTTCAGTACACTGAGGGGCAGGTGTTACAGTGATCCTGGCTGTGCTGTGCAAGCATTTTCCTTACAGACAGAAGTCTGAAATAACTGGATGTGAGTAGCAGGACTTTTCTTAGCACACCTCAGGCTATTTATTTACTTTAACATAATATAGTCGCAGTTAAATCTCATACATGTTTTTTTTACAGAACACTTTTTCCATGTACTTTTGATTAATGTGAGGTGAGGCCTCATTTTATATTTGTCCATGTTTATTTTACATATAATCCATGAAGTGTTAAATATTTTAAAGAAAAACAGTTATTAGCAGAAATAATTATAAATTACAAAAATAACAAAATATGTAATACTATATTAGAAAATATAGAACAACAAAAATATAATAATAAAATTACATAATATTTAAAAATAATATAATAATAACAATAGAACAATAATATAATACAATAATAACATAATAACGGGAACTTTAATAATAATGAATGGCTACTGAAATAAAGTTAATAAAATTAAAATAAATTTTATTGTAAAAAGAAATAAGTGCAGCATCAATTATTGTTAAAATAATTATTTTAGTCTTTGCAATAGCCTAGTGGTTAACGTGCCGACATATGGTGCGGTAGCACTTCAGGGCGTCCCGAGTTCGACTAAATTTATTACTAAAATAAATAAATAACACAAGATTACTTAAAATGGTGATAAATATTAATATTAATAATATATAAGATAGTGGTAAATAAATAATTGTTATACTACAACCAAATGAAAAAAAAAAAAAAGTTTTTAATTTTTTTTTAAATAATAACACAAGTAGTCATTATATGAAATAAACATTAAAGCAAAATGGTGAGATCAGATCTCTATGTAAAGCACTGGCCACTGCCAGAATTCTTATGCAAATAAAAAATGTTAATAATATATAATATATTAATAATAATAATAATAATATAGATAAGAGTTTACTTATTTAAAAGCTCTACAGATCATTTATAAAGGTGCATTTCTCTCATAGTTTCCAGCGACATGGCTCTACTGCTTTGCTTAAGTGCTGCTTACAGAGGTGGTGTAAAACAGGCCTGAGAGCCAACGGGACATAAATATGAAATCCCTTTAATCATATTTACGATGATTAATTTTGTAGAAGCGCTATTCTTGGATGATTTTTGCCTTCTGACATGCAATGTCTACAAGCAGAGACAGATGGAAGACGATCCTAAACGTCTCATGGCTCCTGCTGTCTGCCACTGAGGGACTACAGGCAAGCAGAGGCCGTGATAGATCCAGCCACAAGCTCAGCGGCTGTAGTCTGTGCGCTGTATTGATCATGGTTTTAATGCTTCTCCGTCTGCCAGGTGATGATGGAGGTCCAGTGTGAGAGCAGCCCCTGTTCACTGCTATTTCTTCTGGATCAGGGCCTGTCAAAGCACAGCAGCCCTATCCCTTCCTGACTCAGTGTGTGTGTGTGTGTGCAGCACAAGACAGACCAGCCTCGTTCTTATTAAAGCAGACATATCATGCTCATTTTCGTAAGATGTAAAATAAATCTCCACAATATGTCTGTGAAACTTCAGCTCAAATTATTCCACAGATCATTTATTATAGCTTGACAAATTTCCACTGTTTGGGTGTGAGCAAAAATGGATTTCTGTGTGTGTATGTTTAATTGGTAATGAGTTGCTGTTTTCCAGAAGAGGGTGGGGCCTTTACACTATTCTGACTCTCCAGAAACAACAAAACAAGTCTCGATTGCTGATAACTTTATGCTTAGTTGTAGCATAATTTCCCCTATACACCAGATCTAGAACAACAGGTAGAACAGAAAGGAAAACTGGCCAGGATGTATTCTGTTCTATATATATTTTATTTAAAATTGATAAGATTCATTATAAGATAAGATTTATTATGTAAATCATGTAGAGCATAAAGCCAGACATACACTACATGAATTTGAGCTGAATTCTGAATGGTACAACTCTTCTTATTCAATCAAGCTGAATTGAGCTTTGTCATGCTGTGTTCATGCAGTGTACAGGGGGAATGGAGAGGCGTTTAAACTTTTCCAGGTCAGCAATTAGATGGTTGTCTGACATGTTAGAAATTTTGGTCGGTACTTTTTAGAGAATCACACAGTTGAATCAGACCTACCGAAATGGACACACTCAATTCAGGGTTCACAGTGGCGTACAATATTAATGAATATATTCCAGAACACACAGAAACAATTAACAGTGTATTCTGTTGTTGAAGCTGGAAGGGCACCCACTGCATAAAACATATGCTGAAATAGTTGGTGGTTCATTCGGTTGTGGCGACATCTGAAATAGAGACTAAGCCTAAGGTAAATGAATGAATTATAATTCTGTTCATACATTTGTAAGATGGAGGTTCGATTAGGAAAAAAAATTATTTGTTCCGTTCTTCCGTTCGAACTGAGCTTCAAAATCCTTCCCATTGGGTGGCTTAAATAAACTATGTACTAGTTAACCAACCATCATTAAACAAAGAAGAAGAAGATCTATCTATCTATCCATCCATCCATCCATCCATCCATCCATCCATCCATCCATCCATC
>CAIGQZ010016425.1:14473861-14514996 GCA_903798205.1 Danio tinwini
CATCCATCCATCCATCCATCCATCCATCCATCCATCCATCCATCCATGTATGTATGTATGTATGTATGTATGTATGTATGTATGTATGTATGTATGTATGTATGTATGTATGTATGTATGTATGTATGTATGTATGTATGTATGTATGTATGTATGTATGTATCTATGTATATATATATATATACAGTTGAAGTCAGAATTATTAGCGCCCCTCAGATTTTTTTTTCTTTTTTAAATATTTCCCAAATTATGTTTAACAGAGCAAGGAAATTTTCATGGTATGTCTGATAATATTCTTTCTTTCTGAAAAAGTCTTATTTGTTTTATTTCAGCTACAATAAAATCAGTTTTTAACTTTTTAAGAATCATTTTAAGGTCAAAATTATTAGCCCCTTTAAGCTATTTTTTCCCGATAGATTACAGAACAAACATTGTTATAGTGTACTGTAGTACTGTAATACTGTAGTAATTGCCTAATTACCCTAACCTGCCTAGTTAACCTAATTTACCTAGTTAAGCCTTTAAATGTCACTTTAAGCTGTATAGAAGTGTCTTGAAACATATCTAGTTAAATATTCATGGCAAAGATAAAATAAATCAGTTATTAGAAATAACTATTAAAATAATAGTTAAAATAATATATAAATTATTAAAACTATTATGTTTAGAAATGTGTTGAAAAAAAAAAATCTTCTCTCTGTTAAACAGAAATTGGGGAAAAAATAAACGGGGGCTAATAAATCAGAGGGGCTAATAATTCTGACTTCAACTGTATATGTATATGTATATGTATGTATATATACATTGTAACAGTAAAGCATTACCACTTTGTAATGCTTTTTACCATTTTGTAACACCTAATAGATGTTTAGGAACTGAAGACATCAAGTGATGAAGTGTTTCAGGTGGAATTTTGTCCTATTCTTCCTGCAAACAAGTCTTAAAATGGGCAGCAGTATAGGGCCTTCATTGTCCCATTTTGCACTTTAAAATGTGCTACACATTCTCTATTAGAGACTGCTCAGGACTGCAGACAGGCCAGTCAAGCACTTGTATCCTCTTCCTCCACAACCAAGACCTTGTAATGTGTGCAGAGTGTGGTTTTGCATTGTCTTGTATGTGTGGGCGTGAATGAAATGGGTGTTTAATGGAATGAAGTTGACCAGACAAAACAAAATATTTTGTTTATATTGTCTGCAATGAATTACAAATCAAAGTAAATTTGGAAATCACTACTTTTTTATTTGCGTTTTCACACTGTCACAACTTTTTCAGATTTGGGGTTTATTATGCATTATATGTTGTTATAGTTAATTTTGAAGAAAAAAAATGCAAAGCAATGCAAAAGAGTACTGAAACTTTTTTATATTTGCTTGCTAATTACAACTAAACTGAAAAGTTGTCCAAGCAGTTTATGTATAGCATTCGTTGAATCTACAAAAATTATTTTAGGGGTGGTATGAAAATTTTGGCTACCAAAATCCAAAATCCAAAAGTTTATGGAGACTTTTATGTTCATGTGCTGATCCAACAACAAAATATTTGTAATGTTTTTCTGATGCAGTCATTGTAATCTCTGCTGCTACATCAAGTAAACAGAAACGGCAACTGATTCAGTCATACTGTGGGTGGAAATGTGCAGATTAAATGTGCAGATTCCCTTTCCTACATCACTGATTGAAAAAAATGTAATGGAATGATTCTTCACATTCTTGTAGAAAAAAAAAACAATTGGGATTTTTCATGTTTTCTGGTTGGAAGTTGCACCAGATTTACCACAGGAAAAATTGAGATTTTCCTGATGCGTTTCCTTTAAGACAGTGGCTGTGTTTTGTGTGTGTGTTAGACTGCTGAGTCAATGGGATCTGTGGTTAGCCTGCGCTGCTTGATCCCACTGTCAGCTCTGTAGAAGTGAAGTGTCATGTATCCATGCAGCGGTCGGAAAACTGGCTGCACTGAGAATCTGTTGCACAGCCCTGCTCAAACTGTAGCTTTATTAACCATCAAGGACGAGTTTAAGAGAGGGGCGAGAAGGTGTTCCGAGCTATCTTTTCCCCATTATTGTTTACATTTAAATAATATAGCGACTGTCAAGGTGACTGCCTTTTCTCTGAGGAGCCTATTAAATTTTCTGATGGACTGGCAAGATTGCAGACTGTTCAATATGCACATTCCTGCGTGTGGAATAAAGGGGAACTGCTGGATTTAAAAGAAACGGCCTGGAATCGTTCCCCTGGGGCCCTGTGAATCGGTGTCTTGTTCTTTTTTTAAGTGATTAATAGTTGATTAATTCGAAAAAGTGTCATACCCACCATTCACTGAGGTGCCACAATATGGCCACCCCTCCTATATCAGCAGTACATGCTAATCAGGCATTTGACTCAGCTAGAACTAAACTACCGGATGTTTATTATTATTATTATTTGTTCTATAACATTTTTAATTACAGTAAAAGTTATTTTAATAAAAAATGGCTTTTATAAACACCATATGCTGGCATTTTATGGCTAATATTAATAATTTCTTATACATTTTGTTTAAGTTGAATATAAGCTATTAAAACTGCATAATTTTGATTCTGGACTTTATTACATTCAGACAAGAATATGTAACTAATATTTGATCATGGTTATAATGGCATGAGCTATCATTCAAAAGTTTGGGGATTTTAATTTAATATTTTTATTCAGCAGTAAATGGATTGAACATGACAGTAAACACTTCTGCTGCACTGTAAAAAAATCTTCCTGCCTTAAAGTTTTTAGTTGAATAAAATTTACTTTTTTCTTTCTTGTCACCTCAACTTAAATCAGCCAAACTGACAGCAAAAATATTACATTAAACTGTGTAGCTAAAAATATTTAGTAACTTATTTAATTAAAGGGCACATATTTTACCCATTTTACAAGATGTAAGATAAGCCTTTGGTGTCTCCACAATGTGTCTGCAAAGTTTCAGCTCAAAATACCCATCAGATAATTTATTATAGTCTCCAGAATCTGTCCATCTTTAGTGTCTGAGTACAGTGTAGCTGTTTTTGTAGCCTGTGCCTTTAAATGCAAAGGAGCTGCTTCTCCCCGCCCAACATTCCCACCTGCGTGTCTGCTTCTCCTCAGTTACGTCAAATAAACAGTCAAGGATAGAGACTCGGATGAAGCTGAAATACAGCTCATAAGTCAAAAATACCAAATAAGTTTATTTGATGTATTTGTGGTGGAGTTTATTCAAGCCTTTCTGAAATGATGAGTCACACACAAATGCCGTTTACACGCACACACACACGCACACACACACATATGCGTGTTTACTGACACCATGCAGCCGTGGTGATTAGCGTTTAAGAATTACATAGCGATTACAAATATGCTGTTTTAAAAACGTTTGAAACTTATAAAACATCTAAAAATCACAGAGAGTCGTAACAGATATTTTAATCCCAGTTTATTTGCAATGAAACTGTTCTGTGGACATGTGTACAGTATATGTGTTGTTATAGAAATAAAGGCGGCTGTCAATCAATTCAGGGGCTCAAAATCACTGGGATTTGGATTCTATTTTAACGTCAGGAAATTAAGAGACATGCTGTGTTTATATCACTCCAATATGACAGTTGACACACTATACTGTACCAACACAGTTCTGTCCAAACAGCTTACAAAAGTTAATTATCATCATAGGTGCCCTTTAAGTTAAAGTAACATTAAAGCATTTGTTGGTATGACTTTGTCATATTTTTCACAGTGTATATACAGTTGAAGGCTAAATTATTAGCCCTCTTGTGAAATTTTTGTTCATTTCTTTCCAATTAGTCTATTTGCCAAGTGCTGTTTAACAGAGTTTAACAGACATTTTCACTGTGTTTTAAATTATTAATATTATTTTGCTCTGGTGAAAGTCTTATTTCTTTTAGTTTGGCTAGGCAAAAATTTTTTTTTTACTGAACTTTTACTTCTTCACACATAGAAACATGTTAGTTGCAGCTTTATCAATAACATAGTTTTGCAACTGAAAATATTCTATACGTTTTAGAAGTTGTTGTAATGTTACCGTTAACCTAAATGATGTTGGCGAACACAATTAAGTGATGCACAGACTCTCTCACACAATCTTAGGTTTTGGGTTCATTTGCATTTTATCAGGGTCTCTGCAAGTTTTAGCAAGTCAAGTTCTAGACCTTTTAAGACCATTCTAAGATGACTAGGAATTACATTTAACACAATCTTCATCTCATTTTGTAAAACAGCGAATTATACTGAACTAAGAAAGACAAACCATCAAAAATACATTCTAAAGTGCTTCGGGAGCATTTCAGGGAGAATTAAAGGTAATGTTACATGAGCACAAGAAAATGAACACCACTGTAGTTTTGAAGTAGTTTTTATTTTAATAGTATTTAAAAATGTGAAATAAGTTTCAGTTATAGTTGGTTTCATTAATGGTTATGTTTTTCTTTAGTTTATTTTGAGAACACATTTCTATGTAGTTTTTAAATATTTAATATCATATTTAGTTTTAGTAAATATCTAAGCAGAGTTGACAGAAGGCTTTTACTGTAGACCAAAGCAACGTTTATTGATTGCATATTAACTCTTGTGTAAACCTCTAAAAAAGTAATTGTTTTAACACACTGTAAAAAAATGCTGGCTTTCATACAGTTTATTCAGGTTGTCCCAACATAAAGGGATTAAGTTAATTTAATTGTATTAACAAATTGAAATAGATTGAACATAAAACAATTAGTGGGGATGTCCAAATCGGGCTCAATCACGTGGTTTCAGACTCATTCAAAAAACGAATGCTATCTTCCAATCAGGACTCATATATATATACAGGGCTTGACATTACCTTTTTTTGATAACCAGCCACTGTGGCTGACTTTGGCATGCTAAAACTACTTCATTTAAATTTTGTGTTTTTTCCACTTGCCTCCTCATTCATTGAACTGTTTTTGTTTATGAGCTTACTCAATGAGCATAAGCAAATGGGTTATGCTTTCATAAAAAAAATGTCGCATTGCAATTAGTTTTCTTTCACAGGACTTTTCAGGGCTCAACACAATAAGAATTTACTATATTTTTTCTCAGGCCACACCAAACTAATTATTACCTTGCCACAAATTGTAGATAATAGGTCAAAACAAGCTAAATACTGCTGTATATGTACACTTTTTATCCAACAAAACAGATGACATTTACAAAAATATATATTCTCACGCATCTATGCACAGTGGTCTGTTCTGCCTCAAGATCCCAGATCACCAGTTAACTATGCACACAACAACATATTAAAGCAATATTATTGTAAAGGATGATTATTAAACTATGTTAACAAAAATAACAGCAAGCAAAAGAAAGCGGGTAAAAAAAACATTCTGTGCGTGATTATGGAAAGGATGATGTCGCGCACACGGCTAATGTTAGGCCAATTAATAATCTGTTTAAAGAATGGTTTTAAGCTGCTGCTGCTTACAAAGAATCTCGAGCCCTTAAAGGGCTGTGGGTGCACCAGCATCGCACTAGTTTTGTTTCCAGTCACGGTTGCTTCGATTGAGGAAACGGCACAGAAGCTTTTAAACATTTGCGCGCATCAAATCATCTGTGCGCGCGACACTAAAGCCCTCGCCAGTGAGTGAGGAAAGCCTGTCTCACCGTGCACACTCTCCGTACGCACGATCCTCTCATTCCTTATTCACCTGCTTTCTTTTGCTCGATTCTAAGATCACATTTGTACGCATATAGACAAACGGTCATAAACTAACAGTCTAATCTGTAGTGACGACAAGCCAGCACTGGCAATTTAAAAATGAATTTCAGCCAGCCAAAGTGGCTAGTGGGAGTGGCTGTCTAACCCGCCAAAACCGAAATCTACCCGCATTCGGCGGGTGTTAATGTAAAGTCCTGTGTGTGTGTGTGTGTATATATATTCATTATTTTTTGACACATCTATAGTTATACAGTGGAATACACTTTTATATTTACTGGTGCACTAAAGTCCAAAAGTGAAGAATTGATCTTATTTATTACTTGATTGTTCTAAATACCTGACAGAAGAGCTCTGTTTGTTAACAGAGTTGTTGAATGTTAAAATGAGGTGAATTTAGTAAAAAATAAGGAACATTCTGGATCTGTTTCTTCGCTCTTCTTTATTCATTTTTTATGTATTATAGAAGTATCGGATTGGGTTTCGGTATCAGCAGATATTCAAAACCAATTGACACTGACTTGGACTTGAGGTGCAAAAAATCTTGACAATTAGGAACATTTTAATCCTTTAATTTTTTCATATAAAAAGATATTTGTGTATGGCTGTACATCCTGTGTATATTAAGCAATGTGTAAGCGTTTAAACCAACATAGGCACATAACTAACGCACTCTGCGCTGGACTTTAGACCAGGTTTTATCTGGTCAATGGTGCAGTCTATTTCAGTTTTTCAAAATAGCTACGCACCAACGCTGTGCCTTAACACACCTCTTTTTAAGATCAGCATGCCTTTAAGTCCACAAAGTGGGGCAAATGGATTTGCTATTTAAACAACGTGGCGCAAAACGTGAAAATTAAAGTTGCACTGATCTGAAAATAGCAACAAATCACGCCAAGCACGTCTTGCACCTTATTGCTCCGGATGTATGATGTTTATACAGAATTTTTTTGTACAGTATATATACTGTTGTTACTTTTATTTAGTTATTTTTTTTTATTGTAAAATTTTTATGTTATTACGAAAATTGTAATTTGACCAATAGTTTGTCTTCATTTTAGTCATCATTTACTAAAATAACATTGATTAGTTGGATAGCTCACCCAATAATGTAAATTTACTCTATTTATTTTCTCTCAAGTGTTTATAACCTTCATGAGTTTTTCCTTCTTTAAACACAAAAGGAGATATTTTGAAGAAAGCTGAAAAGCTGTAACCATTGACTTAAGAAAGCAAAAACTATGGAAGTCAATGGTTTCGGCTGGTTACCAGCAATTTTCAAAATGTCTCCTTTTGTGTTTAATAGAATAAAGAAACTCACAAGTAAATTAAAGGTAAGTAAAGATGATAGAGTTAAAATGTTTAGTTAAATGATCCCTTATAAGAGCTGTTTTAGGTAATTTAAGGTCACAATACATTGAGTTTAATAATAATAATTCCTTACATTTATATAGTGCTTTTCTGGACAGTAAAAGCACTTTACACATTTTTGGGGGGAATCTCCTCATTTACCACCAGTGTGCAGCATCCCCCTAGATGACGTGACGGCAGCCATTTTGCACAAGACCGCACACCACACACCAGCTGTTTGGTGGAGAGGAGACAGAGTGATAAAGCCAATAATATGGGGATGGTTAGGAGGCTGTGATGGACAGTGGGCAAATTTGGCCAGGATGCTGGGGTTAAACACCTGCTCATTTTTTGAAGGACATCCTGGAATTTTTAGACCACAGAGAGTCAGGACCTCAGTTTAATGTCTCATCTGAAAGTTTAAGACATTTTAAAAAACTTTTTAATTTGAGACTTTTAAAGACTTTTAAATAAGACTTGTTTATGCCATCCTTAAATCCTTCTCCCTTGTGTTTATCTGAGCCCAATTAAAAAAACAAGAATAAAGAATAGTCTGATGTCTGACCTGCACCACTGTGCTCCCTGTCTAGACGGTGAGTTTAGCAGCTCCACAGACTTCACAGTAAGACTTCTCTCAATATTGACTGCGGTTTGGAGTGTCTCAGGAGCAGGCAGATGTCTGAATGCGCTCACCATGTCTCTCAGTCTCTCACAGGCTGATGATGGAGTGGATCCAGGTTGAGCACGGACCCTGGGGACACCAGACTAATTCTGCGAGTCCCTCTGAATAATGACTGTGGGCACCCAGGGTTGACTGAGAGGAATTGGAACATTTGCCAGTACTAGTTATATAGTACTGGGGCTGCACACCGCTACAAGGAGGGTTAATTACAAGCGCAGAGATAAAAGCTAATAAATCCAGCAACATAATGGAAGGAGCAAGGGGACCAATCGCAGCCCTCATTCATCTCCTGCCATTTAAAGAGACTCTGGGAGAGTGAGAGACCATATAGCTGCTTTATGAGTTCAAAAGCGGGTTTGAAATAATCGCGACGGCGCGAGCAACTTCAAGGGCATTTTTCTGTCAATCAGCTTCGGCTTGCAACATAATAAACCGCCGACTGTGATGTCTTTCAAGCTGCGGACCAAAACTTGCATCAGCTCGAGCCGATAAATCAGCTGTTGTCCAGTAAATCCTTCAGCGGCTGAATTAGGGGGTTGTAAGTTATGAACGCTTCACGCTGACCCACCTTATGGATCTGTCCACAGCAGATGAGCGCTGCACATGTAGAGGTGTTACTGCTGTTCAGACTACTGCAGGCTACATGAGGTGCTGCGATCATTTGGGCGGAAACTGAGACACACACACACAAACGTTTATTATAAAAAAGGCCACGGCTGATCAGAAATCACACCATCCACTATGTGATACACATTTAGACATTTGTATGAGAAACAGAGCCTAAAGTGCAAAAGCAAATGCATCTCTTTTTTTTAACTATGTAAGTGTATAATATGAGTTTAGATGCATAATCCTACACTGTAAAACCCAAAAAGTTAAGGTAACTCAAACTATTTGATTAAACCGATTGCAACAAACCATTTAAGTTCAAAATCTAATCCTAATGAGTACTGTGAACTTAATCCATTTGAGTAATTGAAGCAATTTGAGCACAGTAAAACCCAATAAATGAAGAGAACTCAAACCAACTGAGTACTGTAAAACCCAAAGAGTTAAGGCAACTCAAACCGTTTGAGGAAACCGATTGCTACAAACCATTTGAGTTAAAAGACGACTCTATATGAGTACTGTGAACTTACTCCATTAAAGTTGAAGTAATGAGGTATTTAAGTAACTAATTTCCTTCAACACTGAGTTCAAAACTATTTTCAAATGAGTAGAATTATTTTTCAGTAAATTTTGAGTTAACTACACTCATTTAATTTGATAAAGTTGACTGTTGGGTTTTACAGTGAACTACACTGTAAAAAAAAAAAAATAACTTAAAAAATTTAAGCAACCGGCTGCAAAGACAATTTGAGGTTATTCAACCTCAGTGTTTGAAGTTATACCAAATATATTTTTAAGTTGAGTTAACTTAAAATTTTAAAGCAACTGGTTGCAAAGAATCTGAGAGTTTATAAATGCCAAAGTATTTTTTAAGTTGACCGAAAAGGCCGGTTTAAGTCAAATATACTTTATGGAATAAGTTGATTCAACCTAATTTTCAAAAAAATATTTTGGCACAACTTCAACCACTGAAGTTTAAAAACTTAATATTTCTTTGCAGCCAGTTGCTTTAAAATTTTAAGTTAACTCAAGTTTTTATGTTTGACAGTACACAAAGTAAAGACTTTTCATTAAACAAACAGTTCTAAACTGGCAGTTAAATAGTTTTCATAAATAAACTCAAAACTGAGCTCAAAAATATGTCCACCTAACTTAGAATTTTATACTGAGTTAACGGTTTGTAAGTTGGATTTTTTTGTAGTGCCATCTGAAATTAGCATTTTCCTGCTGTTTATGTTCAGTTATTTCTCATTTAAGGCAATAAAAGGACCTGTTCTTGCCATAAAAGGGAAATAACTGCATCTACACATTACAAAAGGCTAAAAATAACGGAAATTTTAGAAGAAAATTTCAGATGGCACTTATGCCGAGTTCAGACTGCATGATTTTAGCCCCGATTTTGATTTGCCGACAGGTTTTGAGAAATCGCTGACAAATGCCTGAAATCACAGGCAAATCAGTGCTCGTTCACGTGAGTAACAATTACACAGTGTGAACTATCAAAGATGCCATCTGAAAGAATCACCAATGTGTTGCTGATGCCCGTGAGATATTTTGCATGCTAAATATCTAGACTTGTCGGCGATTCAAATTATGCCGAGTGAAATAAGTTTTGACTGAAAATAACATCGGCGATCACCTACAGCCAATGAGAGAACAGCATCCACTGCTGTGGGTATCTGTAGGCCAGCGTGAGGTTGGGGAAGAAGTTAAAATCAGTTTTATTTGGGACAGCATTCATTTTCAGTTTATTTTGACCCAAGAAATGGAGGAAAAACTAGTGGAAATTTGTTAGAAGCACCCGTGTCTGTTTGATGTGTCATCTGAGCAATATCACAACCTTTCAATATCACAAACAATTCTTTAAAAAAAAGAATAAAGTTGAGGAAATTGCAAATTCTCTTCAAACCCAGGTGAGCAAATATGTACGTTTTCTACCCCACTAAAGGCTTCTTTCTCATTATGTAGTTAATAAAAAAAAGATAAACTATGTGTTTTTGTTTGTGAGACGTAGTTTGGACAAAGTTGTCGGCGATTCTTCCTTTGGTAATGTCATGCAGTGTGAAACCCTCTGTCGCCGATCCATCTTGCAGTGTAAACAAAGCAGAGACAAAACGCTAGCCCAGATAGTCATGCAGTGTGAAAACATCTGTGACACGATTACTTTGAAAATCATGCAATCTGAACTTGGCATTAAAAGATTTTGCATCTGAACTCTTTGTTAAGACCTATTTTCTAAGAATGTTCTTTTTTTGTGCTTACTATTACTATTTGCAATGATTTGAAATTATTCATAAATTAAACCAACTCTCTTCATTTGAATATATTTATAGATGTAACTTATCCTTGTAAATAAATGATCCATCTCATTGTCCTTCTGAAATCATATGCAGATTTGCTGCTCTACAACAGAAAGTTTAAAAGAACAGCAGAATTAGTATAGAACAATTGTATTTGATCAGTTTAATGTACCTTAGATGAATAAAAAAAATATATATATTGTTAATTTACTTTCCTCTTCTCGGGTCATTTTGATCAAAGAGGTTTTTGTGTGTTTTCATCAGAGTGATTCAAGAGTTTGTGACATTGTCACAGTTGGATGAACACATGCATACATGTTTACTAACTAAATCAAAAAATAAATTGAGTTTTTTGGGCATTAAAATTGATTATAACGTATCATTGTTGGTCAATTTGACCCACATATGGGGCAGCCATTTGGCAGCCATGGCCTATTGGTGGGCAATGGCTGCCCACTGGTCCTGGTGTGTGTTCACGATGTGTGTACACTGGATGGGTTAAATGCAGAGTTCAAATTCTGAGTATGGGTCATCATACTTGGCCAAACATCAGAGAGAAGTCTGGATGCAGACCTGGTGCAGTTGCAATCTGAGCTGCATGCAATGCTTTTTAATGCCCACATCTAAGCCTTTTTTTCCATGAATAACTTTATTTTACAAACATAAATTCCCACTCTACATTAAATTTTTTCATTCTATAGAGGACAAAGAGTTTATTTTCCTTTAGTCTAGTAAACATTTTTTTTTGCATTGATCTGCACATTGCAGCATCAACTTAAACTTCAGAGATGTGTTATCACATCTAGATATGTTTCGCAGTACAAATATCTGGATATTTAATTAGCATGAATTCTTATGAAAGTCAGGGGAGCCCAGCAACAGTACATAGGGATTTACACATGGCAAACACTGTGCATTTACACTCACAGAATCGCAGCAAACAGGTCAATGGTAATAGACTACAGGCCCACATCTAAACCTACCCCTTCCCCTATACCTCACAGTGACATCACTAGCTCCATTTAGTGCATTGTGTCTGACGTTGCATGTCAGAGATATGCAGTCTTAGCTTGCATCATAAGATACTATCATAAGACATCCAGATACTATTGGAAAATCACGACTTTTACTTTCATATGAACTAATAGAAAGGGAAATCATCACTTTTTTTAATAAAATGTTTTTTCTTTTTACATTATAAACTAACAGTAAGTACTTCAATAATGTCCTTAAGTGCAATGTCCTTTTACACTTTTCAAATATATATCCACACTATAGTTTTATTTTTGCAGATGCCCTAGTAGCCTTTTGCGGCCCCTCATAGGTTGGAAGATTTTATTATGAACCCCTTCATCACAAGATGCCAAAAGACATATTTATATCTCACATCATAAAGTGGGAAGCTTTGCATTTTACAAGGAGTTACAATAGAAATGTATATGTGGAAAATGCATTATACAGCCATTATGCCACACGGAGACATCTGGCTGCAGGCTTTGCGACTCCATGGGGAGCTGCTGTGAGGCCTCAAGTGAGAAACAGCACAGCTTTTCCTGTTTTCCAACAGTAATGAGCATTTCCACATTTTCACATTGAAAGTAGCAGTTTGGTTTTGGAAAGCAGACACCTAAAAAAAAAAGCTGTCATTTTTAAACTGGTGCCACTATTTCAAAATGTAGAAACTTACGACATACATTGTAAAGTTTCAGGACTGTCAGACTCAGTTAAATACAAGAGTTAATCCCAGGACAAATCTATTTTATTTATTTTTCCTTCAGATAGGCCCTGATTTATCAGTGGTCACCACAGTAGAATGAACCATCAACATAACAAAGTAGAGATTAAAAATCATATAGAAATATTACGATTAAAATATTAAAATGAACTCACACAAGATTTCTCGATTCCAAAAAAAACCCCAACAACTTTGGTGCTTCGAGTAAGTTTAAGCTGCAAGGAAAATTTGGGAAATCAAAATAGGAGGGAAGGGATAAAGATTTGATTTGGTTTATTTCGAACAGAAAAATCATCCACAAAACAATTCTTTAAACAAAATACATTTCAACATGGTCAAAATGGAGCGGGATGAAGCACAATTATTTACACTTGCTTAATAGTCTCTAGTAGTCTTGAACACCTTGAATAGTTGGATCAGCTGTGTTTGATCAGGGTTGGAGCAAAACTGTGCAGAGCTGCGACTCTTCAGGAATCGAGTTTGAGACCCATGCCTTAAAGGCACTTTGTATATAGCCACCCCTCAGTGTCCAACCTTGTCTTTATACCAAAGAACTGCTCTATCCAGATGCTCAGTGAACTCTATTTATTTGAAAGTTTCTTACCTGTCTCCGTAGTTTCTACCTACTTGTCCTACTGTGGTTACTCCCAGTTTCCTGTCTGGTTGTTGTTGGTCTCCGAGTCTGGTCCCTGTGTCACCCCGTTCCTCCGGCATGCTCATCTGGTCATCGTTCCTGCCATCTGTCATTTACATACCCTTCCATTACTGTTTGGACTGCCATCTTGTAAATAAACTGTTAATACTTTCAACGTGTCCCGGTCTTTCTGTGACATATTTTCAGTTCCACTGTGGCTTTATCTAATATCAAAGTCTCTTTAGGGCTAGTCATTTCACATGGGAGCCATCTTTGAAACACCTCTTGGGCAGTGTGGTCGGGATTCTGTCTGAATGGGGAAACATCAAATTCTCCAAAACTGTTTGGCAAGCTTATGATTACATTACACATTTGGAATCATTAATAAAATTAAACAACAACCGTCTCTTAAGTTTCGTTTCTAAACATCCGAATCAAACAAAATCTGCATTTGTTCAGGTTGCCCGAGCTAATTCGCATGCAAACTCAAAAGGAAAGAGATCACGACACCAACCTCATTTATGGCTGTTCTACACATTATCATCCTCTGGATAATGCTTTGTCACATCGCGCTGGTCTTCTGAGGTAATCCACAACTTGGTCTTGATGGTGGATCTCCTCCAGAAATGACAGCGACTCTTTGTTTACAAGTTTGTGGGCGTTTGAGCAGTTGCTGTCATGTGATGAGCGTTTGACACGATGGACTGTACTTCGCGTTCGTTTTATGCAGATTACAAAACCAAAAGACTTTGATTTCAAGATTAATTGGTTAATTTAAACGTAGATATTTTAAGCTGTATGTGGATATATTTCTTATGTCTGTCAAGCTAAATTTCGCTGAGGTTCCAATGTGTTTATTGACCACAAAACTATCATGAAAGCACACATCTGATCTGAGCTTCTCCCCCGGAGAAATGTCAGTGTATATCGATCAATGATTGGCTCCTGTACTAGTAGGCGGGGCTTCGCCATATTGATCGTTACACTTTTTCCCATTCAAAAGAGTGACATGTCTTGTGTATTCTAGAGTCTTTGCTGATGTACTTACACTGAAATCAATAATTAGTTACAATGTACTTATTGTATAAACACGTTTGTTTCATATCATTCAAATTTAAAGAGAATGAATGGAAAATGTTTGAAATTTACCTGCGATTCTGGAATGAGTTCCATACTGGCACAGCTTGCCAGCTCTACCCTTGTCTTCATGTACCACATAAAAAACATGGATCAGTTCTCAGAGCTGCTTCTCAGTTCTGGTGGAACAAGGCATCATGGTTAATACCTCGTTTAATATGCCAGCATGCCAGTGTGTGCCCTGATATCAGCCTAATTGATGCTGCCATGTGATGCCACATTTGCTCTGTTGATAAATTGTTAAATAAGCAGGGCTTTGGGCTGCCCCCGCCTCCTCATCCCGGCCTTTGTTTGTGTGCCAAGCGAGTGCTTCGCTCTGACAGGCGTTGGTTCTGCTGGGGGATTTGAGTTTGTGCATGGCTGGTCAACCTTATTTGTATTGTTTGTCACGAAGACACTGTTGTTCTAAGGCTCTGTGGGGAGTTTGCTCGGCCTCTATCTGCTCTCCGTCTTTTATCTCTTTATTCGCACACTTCCACAGTGCCCAGATCCACTGTCTGTTGGCTCTCTGAAGATATTATTAGTGATCGTGGAATCGCGTCCCATAGCTGCGACTTTCATCCAAAGCCTGAGAAAAGGAGCAGGTCGTGGAGTGCCCACCGCATCTCCATTCAGCTTCATTGCTCTTGGATTTTTTGGTCGAAGTGGAAAGAGGCCTTGAGTGTTGGCTTGGTAAGAAGGATTATGGGGTTGCACTGACTTCCTGTTGGCCCCTGAATGAAGTGAGATGATTTGTGTTCCAGCTCTCTCAGTAGTCTGGTTTCCATTACGGATTTGTACCTTGGACCACAAAACTAGTCACAAGTGTTTTTTTCTGTCAATGTATGGTTTGTTTAATAGGATTAATTTTTGCTACTTGTTCAAACTACTTATTTAAAATGAGCTCAATCAACATAATTCTTGAGGTTTGTTTGGGACAACTTAATTGTTTTATGTTCAATCTACTTAAATTTGTAAAGATTAAGTCAACTTAATCAATTTTTTACAGTGGATATAATATATATGTTTATCAAAATGTGGAATCTGAGGGTGCAAAACACTTAAATATTGAGAAAATCACCTTTAAGTTTTTCCAAATTAAGTTCTTAATAATGCACATTAATAAAAAAGGAGTTTTGTTATATTTGCGTTAGGAAAATATCTTTAATTAACATGATCTTTACTTGATATTTCAATGATATTTGGCGTATAAGAAAAATCTGTAATTTTGACAATGTCAAATCAATATATTTTTGGGCTGTAGCCAAAATTATACATGTGCAACATAAGACTTGTTATCCAGGGTCACATTTGTGGAACCCTTATATGCAATATTTTCTAATAATTCAACAAACTTGGAGTCAGTAGAACTACTGGTAACACACACTGTAAAAATTACTGGGTTTTACACAATTCCTTCATGCTGTTCCAATGCTAATTGATCCAGTTAACCTAAAGTTTTTTTTTTTTTAAGTTGATTGAACATAAAACATTTAAGCTGCCAAAAAACACTCAATAATTTAGTTGTTTCAGCTCATTTTAAATAAGTAGTTTGAAGAACCAGCAAAAATATTCTTTTGAATGCACCAACAGACATTTTGTAGGGACTTCAAGTCATTTGTCATGTTTTGTGCAAAAAACGTTTATGAGGCGGATTGATTTCTTACAGATATTATCCCAAACACCATTTTCCTACTGAAAGTTTGACTTCAAGTACAGCACTGTTACTACCTGCAGGGGCAGACTGGCCATAGTGACTGCCCCCCCACATTTCATAAACATCTCGCTTCACCAACAATTTGTGTACAAATGCACAATTTAACAAGTTTAATGCACTAACCAGAGCACAAATTGCTCTTGTTGAGGAAAAAAATAAAATTCATAGAAGATAGTTACATTGGAGTGTCACATGGGCTTGCAGAATCCCTAAATAAATCAAAATGTTAACTGAACAAAATTATTAAAAATGTAAGTATAAAACACACTTATGTTTGTAATAAATATTTATTATAAATATAATTTTAAAATATTATTATAAATAAATTTATACCAATCTTAAGTGAATAAAAAAAAAACAATAGTGGCATGAAGAAGTTAAACTCATGTGCTTTTTTTTTTACCAAGTGTGTGTTTTGTGCATGTTTTGCTGGTTAAACCTTAAAATATTTTGTATGACCAAAATGCTGTAGAGATGCATAGGAGTGAAACCATCTAACTGAACATCTTTTTAGATTCCAGTATCATTTAGCATCATGTAGGGACAGATTTTAGGTCACAGACAGAAACCTTCACTTATCTATTTCCTTATTTCCTTTAGTCAGCAAGTGTTTGTATGCTCTTTTACTAACCGGGCCTCCTGAGCCACAACTTTTAGACCTCCGTTGAGTACAGACACCAAACACGCTCAAACTTGTTCAAAAAGAGATTAAAACTAAAGCCTGTTCCCTTTAAAAGTCTCTCATTTAGAAGCGGCCCCTGTACCTTGATTGTGCATTTGGCTGTGGCCGAGCCTCTGAACTTCACTTCAAAGTCAACAGACTGATCTGTGATCAGAGATCTCAGCACTTCAAAGCTCACCATAACATCTATGTAATAACGGCACTTTTATTAAAACATATTCTCCCAAATTTGAAACACAGCATGACAGAAAAGCTACTATTACCACAGGAGATTATTAAGGTAAGACACTGCAGGTGAATAGAGTAAAAAAAACAACAACAAAAATAGTTATCACCATACATCCACAGTTGGGTGGATTATTTAAGTGCTAAAGAAACAAAAAAATTTAATTATTTAAAAAAATTAAAGTGGCTTTTATTCCAGTTAAATGAAAAGAAGTAATACTTTCTCCAGAAAAAAAATATAATACTGTAATATTATAATACTGGGAATACTGTGAAAAAAAGATTCCTTCCTCTGTTAAACATCATTTGGGATATACTTGAAAAAGATTGAAAATTTCACATGAGGGCTTATCATTTTGACTACTATTACTATACAGGAGATTATTAAGGTAAGACACTGCATATGAATAAGGTAAAAAAACATATTTATCATTATATTCTTATACTTTCACAGTTCCTAAGTTTTTAACAGAGGATATTTGGGGTATTTTACTTATAAACAAATCTCTCTGTAATTACCTAAGTTTAATGTATATTGAAACTGAGATTCATGGCTCAGAGCAGATGGAAATACTTTCAGATTTGCATTGCAACTGAAAGTGTGACAAAAAAAACATGTGTTTTGGATCTTCACATAAGACAGAAAACAACTTCTTAAAAAATACATTTTGCCTATTTTAGCTGTCATGATCACCAGGATCATCTGCCAGGATTAGATTGCTGGTAAACACGAAGTTCACTAAAGGACTACAAATCCGTTGGTATATGGACTACAAGTTCCAGTCATGCACCATTTACACGCACCTGTTCCAGATTCTGCTGATTGCACACATTCACAGCCGAAGGATCATTATGGACTGATTACATGGACTATATACACAGCACACACGCACACATCATCTGTGCTTAATCTTGTTTAACTGTAAACAGTTTGTGAACATTACAATGCAGTTTCCTTGCCTTGCTTTGCTCTGTTTTTGACCCTCGCCTTGTTTGTTTGTTTATGTCGACTGCTTCCTGCCTGTACTGACCAATCACCTGTGTATTTGACTACGACTCTGGATTTGCCTACATACATCTTTTTGCTCCTGATTGTGACTGTTGCTTGCCTGACCATTCTCTGCATAATAAACCCTGCATTTGGATACGCACTTCCTTGTCAGCGTCCCACTTCACATTACAATAGCCATGTTTTAAAGATGCTAATTTAATTTATGCTCAAAACTGCACTAAACATTTGTGAATAAAGCACTGAATCCATCCAATAAGTCAAAGAGAACAAAATTGTGACTTCCTGATGGAATTTTCTACAGTAGGAGAAGCTACTGTGGGTCTTATATCTTATATAATAAATTACTTGTGCCTCAGAAGACTAAACGGGGCAGCCTTGGTCTAATGGTTATAGACTTGAACATGTTTGAGTCCCGGTACCGGCAGGGGTTGTAGGTGGAGAGAGTGAACTCACTGTAAAAAATGCTGGGTTCCACAATATTTCTTCATGCTGTTCCAACTCAAATTAATTAAGTCAACTTAATTGTTTTTACAAATTTAAGTGGATGAAACATAAAAGTTGTCATAAAAAAACCCTTAAGAATTGTGTTGATTCAGCTCATTTGAAATAAGTAGTTTGAACAAACAGCAAACATAGTTTTTTTTTTAAAGGTGTTACCAGCACTCTCTTCCACCCTCAATATCAGGGCTAAGGTGATTCCCTTGAGCAATGCACCAAACCCCCAACTGCTCCCAATCAGCCTGCTGCTCCGGATATGTGTTCATGGGTGTAAGCTGCTTTGGATAAAAATGTCTGCTAAATGTTTAAATGTAAAAAAAATGTAAACACATGGTGGCTTTTTGAGGCATGAGACTGCTCGTTGGGAGCGCAGTTGCTCAAGAGTTCTGAGAGGTAATAAAAACAAGTCACTTTGATGGCAGACTTTGGCTGAGGGATTTTAGAACGACCAAAATAACATTTCAAATGCTGTAGAATGTGGTTGATCTGCTGGTTTGTCCATTAATGCCATTTCATCGGGCCCAATTTTTTTATCACATGTATTTTTTATGAGCAATGATGCTGAACTTTATTCAGTAAAAGTGATTTCATTGTAGTTTATGCACATTTTTTCTTATCGGTTATACTCAGTTGTACTCAGTACTCATCTTATACTCAGTTTTATATGCGCATTGTCAAAATGTATGCAAATCTTGCAATTTCCATTAAAGGTGCAGGAGGTGATCTGTCAGAATGCTAACATTAGCATAATTTTAAAAATTTACATTTTTCCCCTGCCGTCCAAAGCCACGCCTCCTTAAGTCATGAACATGCACCGAATAGATGACGATCTGATGACGATAGACAACCTATATAACACTTTATTTATGTCATTCATGGTAAACTCTATGAAGACACACACTTTTGTTCAGCGTAGTTATTTACAGGCCAGCAGCTGCAGGAATTATATTTCCCCAAAATTGGCATTTGAGTAAAGTTGGTTTTATATCCGCACATTCAGACTTTCTTCTTAATAATATAATTTTAGAAAAGTATTGCAAATTCTAAATAGTGAAATCATATAATCAGCCAATGACTATAAAATACTACAATGTTCACTGTCAATGAAACAGTGCTAATGTTGTTTTGAAGTCATACCTACATGCTATTTCAGACCCAATATTCTAAGCAGCGTTAGGGTGGGAGTGGGTCACAAGTTGTAACTTTTCAAAAGTGAACAAACGTGCGAACATAAATCAAATTTCACCTCAGTAAAGCTGGTTAGGTGGAAGAGCGCTATTTACTTACAGCGTACAAAAGTAACTCCGATATTGATTCAGGGATTACAAAAGTTTTGATTCTGCATTTTTGGCAGAAGCCTTTTTCAAAACAATCTTTCTTTTTATGGATAAAAAGCCACGTTGGTTTTTTAGAAAGAAGTCTTTTAGTTTCCCTGATGTCACTCTCCGTCAGCTGTAAGTGGCCATGCTTCACGTGCACGTGCAAATGACAGATCTGTCTGCGTGTACAGGCTGCGCAGAAATACACATTTAAATTTGTTTACAGACACTTTGAGTTACCTTTTGTAATGGAATTATTTGTCAGCCTGGCGATTTTTAATTAGATGAACTTTTTTTGTCTTATACCTTACCCAGAATATAAAAATACATATAAATACATCATTAATCATTAATATTGGACTGTGATAAGACTTTCAACCAGCACAACAAGAAATTTTTCTAAACACAATCACCACCTTTAAGCATTTTTTAAATGCAATACTCCTATATGCCCATAAAAATGTAAATGGAAGCATAGCTAGTGTCTCACCTTCCTGGCTCAACAAACAGAGCTGCTCCAGATGCACCTAAAAACAAGCCGTGTGCCTCGTGTAGCAGGTCAAGTAAATTTAGCCAGTGGTCGTGGCACACAGGGAGTGTGTGTGGTGTAAAGTGGTGTCTGAAAGCAGCGGTGTGTGCTGAAACAGACCCCTGAGAGGCCGTGCATTAGTCTGCTTGTGTTGCTGCTGCACTCAGATGACCAAGACCTAATGGAGGCCTGGGCTCACTACAGCAGAGTGTCAGGAGACGTGTCCAGCTTAGCACACATCAGCCCGGAGAGAGAAGAGAGCTCGGAAAGAGACACGCTGACTATCTGTAGTGCTAAGTGCTGCTGTTCTCCGTTTCACTGAGAGAATAACAGCAGCTCAGAGGAACAAGTGCAGATGCTCCACTGCTTCTTGAGGAGAATCAGTTAAGCCAGTTCAGTTTAGACTAAGTCACGGCAACATTTAATGTGCTCCTGTTGTGCTTTTTTTGGATTTTTTTTAAACTTTTTTTTAAAGACTTTTCTGCTTAATAAGACTGCAATACATTAAAAAAATACATTTAATAGCGGTTTTCCTAATTAAAACTGTATTTATTCCCGTTGATCGTTTTTAGGAGCCTTTGATGAAAGAAAGGTTTAAGTTAGTGTGTATATATACAGGGGCTTGGACAATGAAACTAAATGCCTGGTTTTAGACCACAACAACTCATTAGTATGGTGTATAGCCTCCTTCTGTGGCAAATACAGCATCAATCCGTCTTGAGAATGATAGATGCAGAGTCACATTTGCATAACTGGACAGTGTCCTGCACAGTGGCCAGAGACATTTTGAGCCATCCTTCTTGCAGAACAGTGGCCAGGTCACTGTGATGTGGTCAGTAGCGGGTCAAGCTTAACTGGCGCTCTAGTCAGATGACGGTCGTGCTGATCTCATGGCCCTCACTTCACAAAAGGGCTGTTTCTAGCAAGATGCCCCTTGCCCATGCCTAAATCCGCCACTGGATGTGGTGGAGAAAAACATTTCCTGACTCATTTCTTCAAAACATACCAAAGTGGCTCAATAATATTTAGCTCGGGTGACTGTGCAGGCCATGGGAGATTTTAAATTCTTTTTCAAATATTTCGTTTTCATACTTACATATACATGTCCTTGATAAACACAACCAAATATATATTGGTACTTTTGAATTCTTTTGTATCAGCTTCTACAAGATTGTGAAGCAGCAAAACTGTTTTCAACACTGATAATAATAAATGAGGCGGCTCAGTGGCTCAGTGGTTAGCACTGTTGCCTCACAGCAAGACTGTCACTGATTCGAGTCCTGGCTGGGCCAGTTGGCATATCTGTGTGGAGTTTGCTTGCTCTCCCTATGTTGGCGTGTGTTTCCTCCAGTTGCTCTGGTTTCCCCCACAGTCCAAAGACATGTGCTATAGGTGAATTGAATAAACTAAATTGTCCGTAGTGTACAAGTGTAAATGTGAGAGTGTATGGGTGATTCCCAATGCTAGGTTGTGGCTGGAAGGGCATCTGCTGTGTAAAACCTATGTTGCAATAGTTGACGGTTCCTTCCTCTGTGGCTTTCTCTGAAATAAAGACATATTGAAAGTGAAAGGAAATTGAATGAATGAATAATGATATATATTTCTGGCTGGAGATCATCATATACAAATGTTTTCTGAAGAATCGTGACACTGAACTGACTGGAGATAAAACGTAGTAATGCAGTAAATTTTAATGTAATATTACTTTTACAGTTTTTAAATATTACAGTTTTAGTTTTTACTGTGATTTTGAACAAATGCATAGTCTTGGTGTGCAGGAAATGTATTTATTTATTTTTTATCCTGAGCTTGCCTGTAAAATCTACGCAAAGATCAAATTGTATAATAAAAGCAGCTATCGTCTCCAAAAAGAGAGAAATGATTTTGAAGTGCCTAAACTTTTTTTTAGTAATTACAGTTTCACTTCCTGCATAAACCTGTTTGGTTTATAACAGATGTAAATAATGACCACCTATGGTTTTCATTGGCTGCCATATGAACAATGTTTACTTTGGAGCTCATATGTTTAGTTTAAGTTTTAGTTTGGTTCTTATTTTGACAACACAATCCAAACTTCTGCTTCAATGGATTCAGTAAAAGCAACACCCTCATAGCTGTTGTTTATATCACTGTGTTCACAAGTGCAGAGAAAGCTGATGGATGATCTTATCACAGCTAAAGTGTCAAGACTATTATAGCAGTTCTTCCTTCATATCGTCAAGAGCTGGTTGACAGAGGCAAATATAATATATATATATTACAATGAATTACATTAAATGTAACTTAATTTTGAGGTAGACAGACCGGCACAGTTTTCTCATAATACTTGAATAATCTTTGTTTTCAATAAAGAAAAAAAAAAGTGACTCGTGAACAGTGACTCGCGACCCCCACATTCCTTGGAGGTGGTTATAAATATACAAAAGGCCTATATAAACACGAGCATATTGACAACACAAAAAAGTGCAACAGTATAACAACCATAGGCTATAATTTATATAGTCATTTATTAATTTGTTTAAAATTAACCTCACCTAATGAGAATGGTGGTCACAAAGTCTATTTTTGGTTTAATTTTGGAGACCCCCCACCCAGAGATCAATGTATTTGATGTATTTCCCCCCAGGGGGTCCCGACCACCATTTTGGGAATCACTGCTCTAATGGACATATCTGTTTTTTAATTATTCATGTTTTTGTAGGTGAAAGATAATCTACAGTTCATATAATTTATGTATCAAAATATTACATAAAGGTGACGCAGTGGCGCAGTAGGTAGTGCTGTCGCCTCACAGCAAGAAGGTAGCTGGTTCGAGCCTCGGCTGGGTCAGTCTCCGGGTGCTTTGGTTTCCCCCACAGTCCAGAGACATGCGGTACAGGTGATTTGGGCAGGTTAAATTGTCTGTAGTGTATGAGTGTGAATGAGTGTGTGTGGATGTTTCCCAGAGATGGGTTGCGGCTGGAAGGGCATCCACTGCGTAAAAACGTGCTGGATAAGTTGGCGGTTCATTCCGCTGTGGTTACCCCGGATTAATAAAGGGACTAAGCCGAAAAGAAAATGAATGAATGAATGAATATTACATAAACTCAAAAAAATATGTTTGCTGTTTGTTTAAAGTACTTATTTTAAATGAGCTGAAACAACACAATTCTTAAGACCTTTTTGAGGACAGCTTAATTGTTTTATTTTCAATCCACCTAAAGTTCTAAAAACTAATAAGCCAACTTAATTTTTTCATGTTGTCCCAACGCAAATTGATTGTGTGGAACCCAACATGTTTCTACAGTGCATTTTGTGCAGGATTATATTATGAAGTAGCATTAATTATAAATACTTATTAAAATAATAATTAATACAATTTGTAAGTACTTTTTATTTTATTCAGTATGTAAAAATTGAGTAAACCCATTGTCTTAAAATTATTAAGTAAATGAACTACATGCATAATAATAAAATTTAAGTCAAATGAACAGTTCCAAGTTATAACAGGTTTACTCACCTTTTAAGTAGTCAATTTGTTGCTATTAAGGCAAAGGTTTGCTCACTTTAAGTAAAATAACTAATCAATTTTTACTGTATAGGTAGTAATAAAATAACAAGAGATAGTATTGAGTCCTTCCCAGTGTTGGGTTGCAGCTGAAAGGGAATCTGCTGCGCAAAACATATGCTGGATAAGTTGGCGGTTCATTCTGCTTTGGTGACCTCAGATTAATAAAGGGACTAAGCCGAAAAGAAAATAAATAAATATTATGTTCAGTTTATTACTGCAAAATGAACCCCAAAATGAAGTGGTGTTAGTGGAGCCAGCAGGGGGCGCTCAACCTGTGGTCTGTGTGAGTCCTAATGCCCTAGTAAAAAAGGGAAGGGGACACTATACTGTCAGTGAGTGCCGTCTTTAGGATGAGACGTTAAACCGAGGTTCTGACTCTCTGTGGTCATTAAAAATCCCATGGCATTTCTCATAAAAGAGTAGAGGTGTAACCCCGGTGTCCTGGCCAAAGTCCCTCAATCGGCCCTTATATGATCATGGCCTCCTAATCATCCCCATCAACCGAATTGGCTCAATCACTGTCACTCCACTCCACCAATAGCTGGCGTGTGTTGAGCGCACTGGCGCCGTTGTCCTGTGGCTGCCGTCGCATCATCCAAGTGGATGCTGCACACCGATAATGGTGTGGAGAGACGCCCCCTCATGATTGTGAAGCGCTTTGGGTATATGGCCATACATGATAAATGCACTTTATAAATACACATTAGATTACATTACATTTAGAATGATACTGTACTTTCCCACTGCTGATAACCCCGTCGTTGATTATTTTGTGATCATTTCAGCTGGTTGTATATCATTCTTTACTTTCCACACGGTTTATGACACTTCTGTTCTGCAAGCATAAAGCATCAACGCAAGTGATATAGTCATTCATACTTCACTGAACCATCTCCATGTCAGGATTAAAATAACACCAACTGGTTAAGAAAGCAAACACGCGAGTGCCAGACAGCAGATGTATGGTGGGGGTGGCAAAAATGGAGTGCCCATATGAGCGTATATTAACCCTGCAGGATTACATCAGTGTAGCAGTGACAGACACACTAAAAGGAGGACAGCTGTGTTTGTGTGCTGCAGGTGAGGCAGGTGTGCGCTGTGTACATAATAATTAAAGTGCCTTTTCCTATTCAGTAAGTCTGTGGAAGCAGGACAAGATCGATGGGCTAAAAGTAGCTCTTTGATCCGGGATAGAGGGATGCGGGAGAGCTCAAATCAGTCTCATGGGACCACACACACACACACACACAAAAGAGAAGTTCCCATCTCCACATTCATGTCTCGTAACAGTGTTAAAGTGCACAGATCTGCAAACTTTCAAGAGGTGAAAAAGGTGACATGTTTTTCAAAATAAATCTTTTCACATTTAAATGCAAAGATGTTCTACATTTAAATGTTTGAATATAGAAATATTGTCTGCAACAAATTGATTGATATTTTTAAAAACAAGAATAAAAAATGCAAGTAGGTGGTGACAATTTACTACCTTTGTCACCATTTAACTGATTCATTCAAAATGGCTGATTCCTTTAGGAATGAAGTGACTTATCTTTGTGAATGGGCCACTGAATAAATGTTTTTCTTTTTTGGAGGTCTGCAGACTATTTTCAGAAGACAACATTAGTGATTTTAAAATGTACAATAGGTCTGATGCACTATGACAAGACAAAGAAAACAACCCTTGCTTCAAATAAAAAACTAATACTATTAGTGTAAATAAGTAAACTGACCGTTGACACCACTTTCACTACTACTGTGTCTGTCTCACAGGGCTCTAGTTTACATTAAATTTTAAAATCAGTTGTGCCTAAAAAAAAAAAAAAAAGCACCTTCTGATGATTGACAAAGTGAACTTTTCCATTATGTATGATATTGCCTCCTTGAATTGATTTCCAGACTTTTTTCCAACTTGTCAAATGTGTCAACTTAGTTGAAGTCAGAATTATTAGCCCCCCTTTCAATATTTTTCTCTTTTTTAAATATTTCCCAAATGATGTTTAAAAGAGCAAGGAAATGTTCACAGTATGTCTCATAATATGTTTTCTTCTAGAGAAAATCTTAATTGTTTTATTTCGGCTAGAATAACAGCAGTTTTTAAGTCTTTAAAGACCATTTTAAGGTCAATAATATTAGCCCCTTTCAGCTATTTTAATTTTCGATCTTCTACAGAACAACCATCATTATACAATAACTTGCCTAATTACCCTAACCTGCCTAGTTAACCTAATTACCCTAGTTAAGCCTTTAAATGTCACTTTAAGCTGTATAGAAGTGTCTTGAAAAATATCTAGTCAAATATTATTTACTGTCATCATGGCAAAGATAAAATAAATCAGTTATTGGAGATGAGTTATTAAAATTATTATGTTCAGAAATGTGTTGAAAAAAAATCTCCGTTAAACAGAAATTGGGGAAAAATAAACAGGGGGGCTAATAATTCAGGGGGGCTAATAATTCTGACTTCAGCTGTATGTAAAATTAAATAAAGTAAATAATGTAAAGTTTTGACTATGTAAATATTCCAAACAAACAGAATAAAAAACAGCATAAAAAATTTATGCGCATAACCTTTTTATTTGATAAGAAAAGAAGAGCATAAACTGCGATGGAAACACTTTTACTGAACAAATTCCAGTATGCGCATAAAAAAAAAAAAGTCATGCGATTTTGTTATAGGAGATCACGTGATGATAAAAATGTGTGTGAATGGACAAACCAGTCAGCTGATCGCATTGTAAAACACCTGAAATGTTGTTTTGGCCATTCTAAAATGCTGTAACTATTTCAGTATTAGTGTTATTACATTATTATTTACCTCCAGAACCGTCAAGAGCATCTGTGCTCCACATCTGAAGCCTTCAAATGCCACCACAGGTTTATTCCATGTCAGCATTTGTCTCCTGAGGCGCAAGTTATTTATTAAATAAAGAAAAAAAATTCACGTAGCTTCACCTACCACAGCAAATTACATTTTTACTGCTGATATTTGGCGCCAGTTAAACAGGAAGTGACAATTTTATTCTCTTTTGACTCTTTGGATGGAAACGCTGCTTTATTCACACGTCTTTTATGTGATATTCCAGTTTTGCGCATCAAGTTAATTTGCATCTTTGGATGGAAACACAGCTGTTGTGTTTGCTGGAACTGTGATTAATTACTCCATACTGCCCCACATGATACTGTAGCCATGACAATAAAAGCATCATACCTGCTGAGATGATAACGGAGATTTTTTATTGAAAAATTCAGTATGAAGAAAAGAACAGCAAAACTGAAAGAACATTGATACAGAAGGCATTTACAACAGCAGTTTTTTTGGTTTTCGTGGAGAAATGAAAGACACAGAGACGACATGTTGGATGCTTACAGACACAAAGGTTGGGAACAACAGCTAAGGCACAGAGGTCCCCTCCGACCCAAGAGTTCAAAGAAATTGTGCAACAGTTGCTCAACAAAACATTCCAGCACAGAGAACAGCGATCTGGCATGAGATTCTCCGAAAGGCAAAAAAAATGTTCATTAAGAGCTGAACCACACACTCAGATGAGCACAGCCCTTCACAAACCCCTTCACATCAAAACACACCATAAACCTCCTCCACTTTGACACTTCTTGTTAAAAACAAGGTTATTTACAATACTTTATGAACGTCAGTCCAATACAAAATACTTTACATTGTCATTCCTACCAAAATAGCTATAGTACAGAAGAGATGTCTGACTAATGTGGTAATAAATATCATTTCAGTGTGAACGTTACAACAGACATTTCAGTTGTGTGAAAGAGGTATGTTCTTGTGTCTGTGAGGTCTGATTCACCCACTGGAGTGAACTTAACGGGATAAAAACGAAACTTCTCTCATCATTTGTCAAAATATTTTTCTTATACGTTTTATTTTTGCCCATAAAATATGGGGTTTAAAACCTCAATGGCCGTCACTGCATGGACAAAAATGCTATTTTAAAAACATAATGTACTGCGCTCCAAAGAAACTTGGAACAACATGAGAAAGAGTAAACGATGACAGTTTTCATCTTCAGCTGAACTATCCACTTAAAGGTGAAGTGCGAAATTTGTAAAAAAAATTGCTAATATTAATAAAAAGTGTGTTTGACTTCATGAGATTCTTTGTAGACTGATGTGCGTCTGACATTCTGAACATTTGGTCTTAAGTTGGCATGAGAGTGATTCGAGTAAAGTCATCAATCAAAACAAAATATTAATGGAGCTAATAATAACAACCTTAAAACGTTTTTTTAACCCTTTAACTGCCTGCTCTACCAATTGGTTGACTATATTTTGACTGTTTTAAATAATGACTGTTAAAGTCATTTAAAGACTGAATGTTTTAAATAATGGTTTGCACACAGCATTGTTGGTTTACAAAATAAATAAATAAATCAAACAAACAATCCTGTTGCACTACTACACTTGATTTTGGTTTTATTGTAAAACAAAACAAAACAAGAAAACATGTTAAATGAGAATCTGAAATATTTTATGGCATACTTCAAGAAATAAAGATGATTTAGTATTCAAAAATGTTTATTTTGATCATATTTTTTTAAATAAATAGGTCTTACACCTCATATTTTTAGTTTTTTCATATATTTGTATTATTTCCGGTACTTTTACCATAAACAGATATATCTATCATTTGGTAGAGGCTGATATTTCACAAATTTCATAAAAAAATGCATCGAGTGTGTTAACTAGCGAGTTAGGAGTTAACCCTTTAAGGCAGTGGTTCTCAAACTTTTTTTCCAAAGTACGACCTCAGAAAAGAATTGTCTCTCCAAGTAGCATTATGAAGAGCAATATTGAAATACAGTAGCGTAGTAGGCCCGATGAAACAGCTACAACACTGCACAGTTTAAAACGAGGCAGATTAATTCCTATTATTAAAAATATTTATTATTGTCATCCACTTTAAACATTATAAATAGTTTGAACATTAACACTGTACTGTGCTTATAGGGAAAAAACAAACAAACAAATAAAAATAAACATTGTTAAATTAAAACATGCTATTAAAAGTAAAAAAATGGTAGGTTACTGTTCTTAAAAAGTAAAAAAAAACCCTCCTGTACTTAAATGTAAAGTATTAACATACAGTAGCCATTTCATCAACACCCGGAAATGTTGCCTGGACCTTAGAAATATGCGGTATATGTCATCATATTCACATATAAATCATTTTTGATAAATTTTGAAATATAAGTAGCATGTGCGTATGACATATTTGATTCCTCGGCGTACCACTAGAAGGAAGCCTTTGTACCACAAGTGGTACATGTACCACAGTTTGAGAACCACTGCTTTTTAGAGTGCACTCCCAGAAAATACATTTTTTGGCCCACGTTTTCATTGAATGATGATGTACTGACACAACTCTGATAAATAGTAATAAGCAATTAAAATAATAATGATAGCCTGTGGATAAAAGGTGGACCAGGTGGTTATGAAGCCTCTTAAAGGGTTAAGAAATACAATCCAATTTTTTTTATGGTGGGGCAGTTAAAGAGTTAATGTACAAACTGCTTTTAATCCAGCCAAAAAAAAAAAAAAATTATATATATATATATATATATATATTTTTTTTAAGTATCTACTGTAAAAAAAAAAGTCCTTTCTCTATTAAATATTATTTGGGAAATATTTGAAAAATTTGACAGGACTGCTAATAATTTGCCTTCAACTGTATATGCCATTGATTATAATCAAGAAGCTTCGCCCCAAAATGACATCACTGCTTGTCACACTGCTCAAACAAACAGAGCAGCTTCAGAAAAGCCAGTGTTAGCACTCATTTGCACTCTAAAATTGCACTCGAGAATATAAAGTATTTAACATTGGGGGGAAAAAATAAACACTTCACCATATAAATGGTTCACGTTAATGTTCAACTACTCAGTGGCTGAATCCTCACCTTTCAACAAGTCAAGATCGTAAGTCAGAAGTGGATGATGTGAATAGATAACATTATATCATTTCTCTTATTTTAGAATATCAAATAATTTGCACTTTCACACATACAGTACAGATGTAACACCACTTAGACAAGCATTAGACTCTCTATTAAAAAATTTAAATAACAATGCATTCCCATTTCGCACCCTGCTGGGAACATGTGAATGACAAGAGTGCTTTATTGAAAAGTTAAGGTCGCATCCGCCTTTGGATCACATGACAGCAATGACAACTGACTGTTTGTGCACCCCAGACGGGACGCCACATCTCTGAGGACCAGATAACAATCAAATTGCATACAAAGAGACGGCTAGGCCAGGGTCACAGAGTCCCAGAGGAGGTGCGCTCCTCAAATGAGAGACTGCAACAAGCCACACAAGCCCAGTTTAAATACAGAGTCCCACATTTGCCATGTAGAAACATAAAAGCTTTGTAAAAATGGAGATGTTGGTCCAATGCAAACGGTAGAGTCCAGCAAGCTTGCAATCTTCCTCACTAAAAATACATTTCAGTCAGATCAGAGAGGCCAACCTATCATTATTATGGATGGGCCGATCTGGAAAATGTGACGTCCAAATGGTGTACGTGCAGGAGAAAGCCTAGAACTTCAGAAACCATGTTGAAATTGAGCGGATGCTACCTACCCGTCCAGCCAACGTTCGCTTTTGTTCATTATGGCCAAAGTACCAAACACTGGCTCATAAAAAGACTAAAATAAAGAAAGTGACAAGCAGCATGACTGGAATCTCAGTTCTTGAGGTCATTTAAGATCATTCATCCAGTTGGTTTATGAGATGAACAGATGGACCTCAGGAGTAGGAGCGGACAGGTCTTTACCAGAGCCTGTACTCGTACCGCATCTTGTGTTTATAGGTGTAATATGGGTGGGATGAGAGCCTTTGTAAATAAAGGCAGCTTGTTTACAAAAGGTATTGAATGAGCTGCAAAAACAGCATATAGACATTAGTCATTGACTAAAAAATATCTATTTCATTTATATAAACACATGAATAAATAGCCAACTTACAACTCTCAGTTACCCAGTACCTCTGTTCAGGGGAAAGAAAAAACTAAGTAAAATAATAAAATGGTGAAGAAATTATACATATTTCATGGTTGCCAGCACAGCTGGCACCTTTCATTTCAAGTTTGGACAGCAATGAGACAGAGCCACATTTCGACAGTCTCTCTCTTTCTTTAAGAAATGTGGACCACTATCATGCAAGCTTCTGTCCTCCACAGAATCCCATCGCAAACATTTTAACTTTCTGAAAGAACTTCTACTGAAATCTCAACTTAATGCCTGATCAGAAATGTTATGATGTTAAAAAACAAACAAACAAACAAACAAACAAACAAACAAACAAACAAACAAACAAACACACAAACCAGGTGATTTATAGGGTAACAGCCACTGCTTTTTTAATCTTTTAATTTATACTCTCATTCAAAAGACTTGGGTCAGTAAGATCTTTAAGAAATGAAAACCTTTAATCTAATAAAACTGATATAAGTGATAATAAAGGCATTCATAAAGTGGTTAATGATTTCCATTGCATATAAATTGTGTTGTTCTGAGCCTTTAATTCATTATTAAAGAATCCAGAAAAACTTGTAGCACAAATATTATGCAGCTTTAAAATTATATATTAAGTGTCATAACATGTTTCTAGAGAAGCAAATCTGCATATTGTAATGATTCCTGAAGAATCGTATGACACTGAAGACTTGACATATCACTTAAGTTACATTATAAAATACAGAGATTAAAAGTTCTTTAAAATAGTAACACTGCTGCACTACTGTATGCTTGATCAAATAAATGCAACTTAGTTTAGCAAGCGATTTATATATCAACGATTTATGTATATATGTTTGGGTAAGTTTTTTTTTATGTTTTTTTTTTTAAAGAAAACTATTCTGTTCATCAAGGCGGCATTTATTAAATGTATTTTTTTAATAACGGCTTCCTTATTGTATGTAGTTTCAAATGAAATTATTACTCAAGTTATTATTGCTTTTATTACTATTACCAATAATAATAATAATAATAATAATAATTATTATTAATATTAGAGTGATTTGTGAAGGATCATTTGACTGAAGACTGGAGTTATGAAGCTAAAAATTCATCTTTAAAATCAGTGGAATGAATTATTAAATTAAAATATAAAGTATTTTAGAACAGTTATTTAATAGTGCAATACTATAAAATACTATAATACTATAAAATAATACAGTTAGTTTAAGCTGTACAGCATGTCTACCTCAATGACGTTTGATGTCAATGATGTTTACCTGTACAGTATTTACACTTTTCACATGCAGCCTTGGTGAACAGGAGAAGCTTATTTTAAAACATTTAATAATTCTACTGACCCCAAACTTTTGACCAGCGGGGTGTGTGTGTGTGTGTGTGTGTGTGTGTGTGTGTATATATATATATATTTTTTTTTTTAGCTTATTAATTAGCCTCATGAGCCTTATAGCTGATGAGCCTCATCTTAGTAATCTGCTAATTGTTTACTCTCCTAGCTTAGAACACATGCGTTCATCTGCCATTTTTATATAGAATTTGTAGCTATATCTACTTATGGTGTATATCAGGACAAGGCAGTCTATTTCTGAACAGGCATTACCTCTCTCCAAAAGCAATAGGAGTGTGTGGAGGTTGGCATCTTGCACAACACTGGATCTCCACGACTTGTCAAAAGCTCAATATATATTAAAAACAACCAACAACTTCAACCAATAACTTATTAAAACCCAAACATTAGACTTCATTTGGGGAGACTGAAGGCTTTAAATGTCTGTTTCACTGTATTTGATCAAGTGAAAGGCTTATAAAAAAGAGGGAGGTGTGGGTGTTTTTGGGTAAACTAAAAGAAACCATTATTATGTCTCGTTTCCACTGACTGGTACGGTACGGGTCGGTATGGGTCAGTACGCTTTTATGGCCGTTTCCACTGTCAAAAGCGTACCAAACCGTACCACTTTTTCGGCACCCTTTCGAAAGGGTACCAAAAGGTGGAGCTACACGCGCAGCTGAATACTGATTGGTTTACAGAGATACGTCACAATCTTGTGGAGCTAGTCAGAATCAAAACAATGGAGCCGCCATGTTTTTAAATACACAGCCGAGACAATTATATGCATTATAATAACGAGTAATGGATGACCTGGGCTCAAAACAAACCTTGTCGTTGTCTTGATAAACAGCCACAAAGCCAAGAATTTGCCGTGTCCTGTTTTTGTTTTACGAGGCCGTCTAAAAGTCTAAAAGTGCGAGCGGTTTCGCGATCGCATCTAGATTTGATATAACGAACTTCTCGAGCTGATGACAATAACGTGTGTGTGATTAATGAAGCGACTTCGACATCTGATCCACTCAGAAAGAAAAGGACAAACGCGAGAGTGAAGCGCGGAAAAAAGGAGAAGCCCAACAAAACACAGGAACAAATAGTTTCAGCAACCTGAACCTAAATCTGCCATGAACAAATCATGAACAAACTGCCATCTTTATCATCACCTTTTGGACTATTATGAACTCGGAATGACGGAATTACTCTCTAACAGAGGCTACATGTGCTGGTGAAGATTACAGACACAGATGAGAGGTTAGCTCTGACTGTGGGCTACTGTATAGGTTGCGTGTTGTTTTTGAACTCAAATAAGGACTTAATGTATGCTGTGTGTAGTTTATCTGTAATTGGTAACATATCAGAGACTGTAAGGGTCTGTATGTGTTCATATATGTTGCATTTATTTATTTTACATAATTGCAGACGTTACAGTAGACTGTAACACTGTCATTGATCTGCAGTTATAATCAAATCATGTTCATAGAAATGTTAGTAATAAACATTTATAAACAAGTATTAATATGTTTAAAGCATCTGTTTTGTTAGAAGAGCTTCTCATATAATGTGAACAACCTGTACAGCTTTACTGTACATTTATTCGAGCGAGATTGACGTCGACTGAAACTCTCTGTAGTACACCACACCCACCAAAAGGGTACCCTTTGTAGTGGAAACGCAAGTCTGATAAAGGTGACCCGTACCGACCCAAACCCTACAGTTCTGTACCACTCAGTGGAAACAAGCCATTATTGTGCTAAACAGTTATATATGAACCGAAACACTGGTTTTAATAAGCTACCAGCTGAAAAAACACTCATTCCATCATTTACGGTAGGTGCACGTGTGTTTTTAAATAGAGGCTTAATATACAAACATCACTTTTGGTCTTATAACCAGTGTTAAGGTCCGTTCTGTGCTTAATATCCCAATCCTATCATTCAGCGGAAACACCTACACAGGCATCACACGCTGCATCCAGCTGACAAAAGATTCAATCACAGTAATCAAAATAAATTAAATATCGAGACGCCTCACAGCACTCACATCACTAGAGCACTCAGAGTTTGAGAGCACATTTGTTTAAAAAAGAAGTTGTAAAAACGTCCCGGCGCACACTTTCGTAGCCTGTTGTGCTCATATTGACATGAGCGGCGCTGGATAAATAAATATTAAAAACTAAACGGCCTTAAAAATGAAGGAAGGCAAGTCTTCAGGACAGTGAAAGCTGCTACCTGATTCGTCCGTTGCTTTTTGGTGAACCGAGCTGGGATTTTGGGTCTGGGCTGAGAGAGCTCCACACCGTTTCCCTGCAAGTCTGCATGACGGGACATCCACTGGGGCCCGTCGAGCACACGTCCACTGCTGACCACACGTCGCCCACCAGACTGTCCACCCAGCGCTCCAGCTCAGACCCCGTGAGACCTGCGTTGTGCTCGGCTGCCTCTACCTGACCCAGGTGCACCGGGATGTTGAGAATGGGGTTCAGGCCATGGAAGCTCTGCTCCATGTAGCTGTTCTTGGCCGGCCCGTTGTGCTTTTTTAAAGCATCCTCTGTGAGAGAGAAGAAAAAGGTTATTTTATTTTCCCCATAAGGACGCACGAGGGCTTAATGCAAGCGAAGCAAAAGTGGGATTATGACTGAATTCGCTGGAACATTTTACATATGTGGACATGAATAATAAAGAACAGGCTCCTTGATTTTATTTTTGGGGAGAAAGAAAAAGATGATGACTTAAGGACTTTAGCATTTTCTTTAGCTGAGAGAGCTTTCTGGAAAAAAACAATGTCGCTGGTTGGAAACGATTTATATTTGACCAACAGAGCTGAGGTTTGAAGAAAGTATTTTAAAATCCACGTTAGCTTTAAGTTTGTTTGTTTTTGTGCTGAGTATGTGTGTGTTGACTCATGTTAAATGGAAGGTTGATGTATTGCAGGTTATTATAAAAAATTGGTTTTCATTCATTTTCTTTTCGGCTTAGTCCCTTTATTCATCAGATATGCTACGTTACATTGCGTTGTTTCCATGTCATTTCTTGCGTGTTTGGTCGCGAGACGTAGTTTGCAGAACAAAGTTGTCTGCGATTCTTCCTATTGTAAAGTCATGCAGTGTGAAACCCCTGTCGCCGATCCATCCCGCAGTGTAAACACAGCAGCAACGGAACACTACCCCAAATAGTCAGGCAGTGTGAAAACATCTGTGACCCGACTACTTTGAAAATCATACAGTCTGAACTTGGCATTAGTTTTGTCTTCACCGTCAGAAGAAATGTCAAAATTACAAGTTTTTTCTTAAAACAGGCTAAATTATTTGCCGTGGCGTAAGTGAAATAATCTGGTTTTCACTTTGAAATGTAGATGTTTGGACTAGAAAGAAAACAAAAAATCTAAGGAAATATTTTTTGTTGTTGCATAAATCCTATAAATTCATATAACTATAGTGATTAAACGCAATTCTGTTCAACTAGCCACTGAGCCACCGTGCCGCCCTCCAAAAAACAATATTTGCAACTTAAAAGTGCAGTATGTAAGTTTGACACCCAGTGGTTGAACTAGGTATTGCACTTCTGGATCAAAATAGACAAAAATGCTGAATTATAATTGGCTAAATTGGCATTGTGCAGGTTAAATTTACCTAAACAAAGACAGAGTTCTGGCACGGAAAAAACATTTTCAAAGCAGAATATCTGACTTCAGCATTGTTCTTCAGTTAAACAAGTATGTTCACTTGGGATGTTTCTTAAATATCTGCAAATATTATGGTATTTTTATGTTTTAGAAGAGTCAAAAATGTACATACATCACCTTAAATATAAAATAGTGGCTTTACTTTTCATATATTTAGTTTTTTTAGAGGGCATGATGAGGGCTCAAATAGTTGAAATATTAACTTCACAAATGATCTAGCCCACTCGCCTGCAGCACATCCTGTACTGTACATCTGATGGCTAAAATGGGCTGATCTTGCTGTGAGGAAGGACACGTCAGGCCTGGAGGATTTCTGAGGAAGATTTCCTCACACTTCTCAGTCCGGCTGCCCTTCACAGATTACCCTCTGTCTCTTCTTTTGCCCAGCTCACCCTTCCTACACATTCCATTTCACACTGGCCAGGAAATGCTGGACAGGCGAGTGTCATCACATACAGCCTGCCGTCTGACCCGAGCTGCATAAACACACTCCATAAACTTTTATTAGCCGTGGGTGCAGAGGCTCGACAAGCCAAAGGAGTCGTTCCTGCTGTAGGCATTAATCATGGGACACTGGGGTAAATCATGTGTGCTTACTATTTAGGGATCAACGTTTTTTGTGATATTGTTGTCCTCTAAATAAGAATTAGTCTTCCTGCAATTAATAGATGTCCTACAGAAGCCTGTTTTAAATCAAAGAGATTTACTGACATGCTTTTCCAGCAACTACACTTCATGACATCAGTCGAGTGTTTGAAAGACGTGGTTTCATTTCACAGAATGTGGAAGTGATAATCTTTGATAGTATTCTATACAGTGATAAAGGCTGACGATTAGGATTGCATTACGGATATATTGTACTTTAATTTTATAGGAAGGCTAGAATTACACCGATCATCCATATATTGCCACAAACTGATCACAAAATAAGACAATAAGCATGTTTAAGCATTTCTATTCACTCTATTGACAGTTTTTGGAGTCATGTGACCTCTGTGGGTAAAACAATGGCCCTTAATAGTAGCTTACACTGTGATCTCCATTAAAACGCAGAACACAAGCCAGTGAGATTTTCTTGTGGTTTAAGCCATGAATCTTTGGATCACGTCAACAGAACAAATAATAGATATAAAAACAAACTGTACATTTTGGGCACTTGCGATCCATATAGACCATTTCAATGTGGTGATGTTATTGGCCCATAAACATTTGCTGTTTTTTGTCGAACTATTTCATAACTTTACAAAAGACAATCCAATCATAACTTTTACATAAAAAAACGTTAAACCATCACATTACTTATCAATATGTCAAATTTTTGGAGTTCCTGGAAAGTAAAAATGTAAAACAGGTCATATGATAGGTTGTTATTGTTTACATCCCTTAAAATTGTCTATACAGTGCCTGCTGCTGTATTTTAGTCAATAAAAAAAACATCATGTTTCGTTGATTGTGGTATAGCATGTGAGTATCTGCTTTTATATTTGGTATGCTTCTTTTTACATTTTTAAGATTAATATTTTAAGATTAATATTGGCTGGTAAGGAAAATTTATTCGTTGACCAGCCATTTATACTCTGGACTTTGCATTTTAACTGATAATTAACTGCAAGTTAGATTGGAGACTGTAAAAAAGTGAACAAATGTACTAACAGATATACAATAAAAAATTCACACTGATTCATTTGGATTTGTTTACGGTAAGTGGTTGCAAACAATATGTGGGCTGAATGTTCAACTTAATTTGTTTGTTTAAATTCAGCCCATATAAATGGTTTGCAAACACTTACTTTAAGAATTTCTTAGTAAATCCAATAAAAAATTTTCCCCAATGTAGATATTTTAGATTTGGATGGGTCAATAATGCTTCAGTTTGGCACAAATCCACAAATTTCTCCATTCTGACTTTTCTTTCTCTGAAGGAACTCTGTAAATGTGTGTCTCTTGTTGTTTAGTATATTTCATATACAATCCAGCATTTTGGCTAAAATTGTAACTACTCAGTTCATGTTTTGGCAGCATGTGAAATGGTCAGTTATCAATTAAATCAATAATTGGATGTTTTTTCTTCTGTGTTGCATTATGTAGAGTATTTGTGTAAGGGCGCCCTCTAGCGTCTAGTATGAATGAAACTGAAATTACATTAAATGTGTGCTCAGTCTAACATTTTTGTTGTGCTGGTTGAAAGTCTCATTCATTTTCTTTTCGGCTTAGTCCCTTTATTTATCAGGGGTCGCCACAGCGGAATGAACCGCCATCATATCCAGCATTTGTTTTATGCAGCGGATGCCCTTCCAGCCACAACCCATCTCTGGGAAACATCCATACACACACTCATACACTACAGACAATTTAGCCTACCCAATTCACCTGTACCGCATGTCTTTGGACTGTGGGGAAAACCGGAGCATCCAGAGGAAACCCACACGAACACAGGGAGAACATGCAAACTCCACACAGAAACGCCAACTGACCCAGCCAAGGCTCGAACCAGCAACCTTCTTGCTGTGAGGTGACAGCACTACCTACTGCGCCACTGAAAGTCTCTTCACATTCCAATAGTAATGATTAAAGTAAATTATCTAAATGTTTATATGTATTTTTATATTCTGGGTAAAGCATAAACCCTTATAAGCAGTCTGGACCTTTTACAGACTGCTTATATTGCTTACCATGCTACTCTGAATATTCGCTCTGAAATAGCATGTAAGTGTGGCTTAATAAGAAGTGTATATCTTGCACGCTGCCGGCAAACCAATAAGTACATTTCTAACTGGCGAATGACATAAACTAGTGAGTTGTCTGCTGTCATGTGGCGGTGTGCACGTTCGCGATTTCAGGATTTTCGGGGCTTTGAAACACAGTCCCTTCCCTTCTGTCCAAAGATAATATCCTAAGCGGTTAGCATTTTGGAAGATCACCTCCTGCACCTTTAAGAGTTTTTCAGGCGAGAATGTAGTTGTTTTAAACTTGAATCGGCAGTTTATTCACAAAGATATTGCGTCTTTGACGATGTGCCTCAGCTTATGCGAACGCGGACCCCCAGCCTGCTTTGTCATCACCTCCCCCGCCGAGAGCAGCTTTAATCGGCCAGTCCATCTCAAATCTACTGCTGGACTTTTTGGTCATTTATATCTATTATATGTTCTCAGGTGTATTATTTTGGCAGTAATATTTTGTTACGTTTTACAATTTAAGTATGCTAATGTTATCGTGTTGTACGATGTTTGTCTTTCTTTATCAAATTGCTTAATGTTATCTTTATTTCTTATTGTAATACGTCTTGTACTTTATACTTGTATAATGTCCATTGTAGTTTATTAAATCTGATAAAAGACATGAGTCTGTGTATAATAAAACCTTTTACTTCACATTTATGGTGATTTATGTGTACATGTTCTTAAATTAAACATATTGATTTATAATATTTATAATATAATAATAACAATAATAATTTAATAATTTCATTGTTAACGTATAGTGAACCGATAAATCCATTTTAAGATGTACCCGACTTGTGTCCTCGCGTCCTCGGTAGTTCGTTCTTTCATGTCTGAACTTGGCAAGTCTGAACTTCCAAGAACGCAAGTCTGAACTTTGAGTACTAGGTATTTAGAAACAACTTGAGTTCTATTCATACTACTCACATTCATACTGTATAGAGCGTACTTTTCTAACAGTCGAGTAGTACATTTAAATTCAAATGCATTACCTACTGAGTAGTAGGCAATTTTGAACGCAGCCCTTGTTTTGTCTCAGAGTCGATGCATATAATTACATTATTGCTTTTATCTCAGTAAATACTTTAATCACCCATTCCTACATAACACATGCATGGTGAACCACAGTCACACTCTCTTCCTCATTAGCAGCATTTTGAGGACCACCCACTCTGACCACATTTATTTCCAAATTTCTCCTTATTGGTTAGAGATACCAATTGTGGCCCTGAACAGTAATCTTTTCGAGTTTTTACCGATGAAAGGTGACCCGGTGTGGTGTATTACTCATTGGTGACTATGAGCCGGGGCTATATATAGGCAAGCAGGCACAGAGCGAGACGTGAAGGCAGAAAGTGCCTTTGAAAGCAGGGGGTGGGATGACCTGAAAGGTTCAGGCAGTTTAATATACAGTGTACTAAAGTGTCAGACGACGGTGTTTAAAACGGGCACCCAAAATGCAAGAGGATTAGTCATTACAGTTGGAGGAAGGAGCCAATCTCATTCTGCGTTAAATATACGAGCTGGCGAAAAGGCATAAATCAAAGCTTCAACATACAGTTTTCTGAACAGCTTTTTCTCATGTGATATGCAATGCTATGATGGGCGGTGGGGTCCATAAAGCATTTCACATCCTATTCAGCTACGAGAGCTGTCAGGTTAAAACTAAGTCGTTTGCTATGGAAGTGATTTATGTTTGCACAATGGCTTCACCGTTTAAATCTGTATAAATGGGTGTTTTTCAATTGACGTTAGTGTCTATGCCATATTGTATGCTAAGTTTTGAATAAAAACGAATTTCAGTTTGGTTATTTTGTTAAACTGTTCTTTTTCGATTCACAGTTGGGTTCAGTTCTGTTTGTTTGCATTGTCAAGTTCATGTTTTTAACTTTAATACTTTTTCTAACATTGCTTCATTTAATTCATTTTTTTAGTTTATTTTTAGTTAACATGTTGCGAAGTGATTTATTTTAAGGAATCATTTGTTAAATGGATTCTAGTGTAAGAAAAGTGTAGTAAAAGATTAATCACGACAAATTGCATACAAAAAAGTTTAATTTAATTAATTTTTAATAAATACTATTACTAATAAATTTTTAAGTAATATTTACTGATTTTTTGTAAAGTGTATTTTTATTATGTACAATAGTTAATAATAATAATAATAATAATAATTCCTTACATTTATATAGCGCTTTTCTGGACCCTCTAATCGCTTTACACATTTTTTGGGGGGGAATCTCCTCTTTCACCATCAGTGTGCAGCATCCACCTGGATGACACAACAGCAGCCATAGTGCACCAGACTGCACACCACACAACAGCTGATTAGTGGAGACGAGAGTGATGAAGCCAGTTATGACATGGGGATGGTTATGGTATGATATGAGGTCAGTGAGCAAATTTGGCCAGGATGCTGGGGGTAAACCCCTACTCTTTTTCGAAGGACATCCTGGGATTTTTAACGACCACAAAGAGTCAGTACCTCCATTTAATGTCTTATCCAAAAGATGGCGCTCACTGAGCAGTATATTGTGAGTGCCCATTCATATACTGGGGCGTTAGGACCCACACAAACTTCAGGTTGAGCGCTTCCTCATTAACACTACTTCTGGCAGCAACCTAGCTTTGCAATGTTGTCTCCAATCCAGGTACTGACTGGGCGCAGCCCTACTTAGCTTCAGTGGGTGACTATGTTTGCTAGCTGCAGGCAAAAAAATTATATGTATGTATATATATA
>CAIGQZ010016425.1:14523285-14549479 GCA_903798205.1 Danio tinwini
TTTTTTTTGAAATTGCTGCAAGTTTATAAAAAATATAAAACCTGAAAAATCACCTGTAAATAAGTATTCACAGCCTTTGCCGTGGAGCTCTAAATTGAGCTCAGGTAAATTCTGTTTAATTGCTGAAAAGGCATACACCTGTCTATATAAGGTCCCAGGGTTGACAGTGCATGTCAAAGCACAAACCAAGCATGTAGACAAAGGAATTGTCTGTAGACCTCCAAGACAGGATTGTCTCGAGGCACATGGCTGGGGAAGGTTACAGAAAATTTTCTGCTGCTCTGAAAGTTCTAATGAGCACAGTGGCCTCCATCATCAGAGTGCTCTTGACCTCAGACTGGGGTGACGGTTCATCTTCCAGCAGGACAAAGACCCAAAGCACACTGCCAAAATGTCAATGGAGTGGCTTCACAACAACTCAGTGAATGTCCTTGAGTGGCCCAGCCAGAACCCAGACCTAAATACTATTAAACATCTCTGGAGAGATCTGAAAATGGCTGTACACTGTCACTTCCCATCCAACCTAATAGAGCTTGAGAGGTACTGCAAAGAGGAACGGGCAAAAATTCCCAAAGACAGGTGTGCCAAGTGTGTGGCATCATATTTAAAAAGACTTGAGGCTGTAATTGCTGCCAAAGGTGCATCAACAAAGTATTGAGCAAAGGCTGTCAATACTTATTTATTAATTTATTGTTGTCACTGTGCACTAAATTAAAGTGAATAGAAGTGATAATATCATGAAAAAGAAAAATAATGGAATCTCTTTGTTCACATGGGACTTTAAATTCTGCCATGACATTTTTGCAGAATACGAAGATATTTATTATTCACAGATTAACTGATCAATAATTTTAGACGATGTTAAATGGTTTGTTTGATCTATAATTTGTGAAATGAAAGCTATGGTTTCTTTTCTACACAACAAAAGCTCCCCCTAAATTGGACAAAAAGACAAAAAACTCCTCCTACATTGTAAAAGCGCTATAGAAATAAACATGAATTGAACTGAAAGAAATGAATACATTTCTAATTACATCAATAAATTGTATTTAAATAAAATTTTAATTACTGTGTCTGAAAAGAAACTTAGTTACTCAATAGGTCGTAAAATACTTGACTATAAAATTCAACATGTAAAAGGACTACATTTAAAGCTCAATGCCGCACAGACAATAGAAATTAAACTCGACAACGACTTAAATCGGAGTCAAACGGGACTTTTTAGCCTTATTTAAAACAAAAAAGTAACACTTTAAGAATTATAAACCTTATATGTATGAAAACACAAAACATTTTAAAGCAATGGCACAATATTTCATACATACTATACATTGACAAAAAACTTCTGACTTCAATTCATTGTTTCTCAAGCATGTTCAATCTACTTGATAAATTAATTATTGTGCTTCTCTTAACTGATTGATCCAGAACTGCTGAATTTGTGTACAATATTTAAACAAATACATTATGAAATATAGCTGCAAGCAGCAATTATTGGGGCCAAGCAGCCCAGCAGCCACATCATAAACAAGCATGGCAACAAGCTACAGAGCAACTGGAAAATTCTATAACTTTTTGGCAGCATGTTCTAAGCCAAATTTGGTGGAAATTGGGCTAATGATCTATTGAGAGTTCAAAACAACAGATTTTCAAACGAATTCAAGATGGTGGACAGGAAGTCGAGTCAATTAGGGAATAAATTATATCAATGTTCTCTGTATGATACAAGGAATATGCAAGACCAGTTTCATGACAATAACCGAAACGCTTCTACTAACTTCAGACCATAGTTGTGATAACACACACAAAGTTTGGTGTGAATACATCAATGCTTGACAGAGATTACACAAGTCAATTTCCACAAGCTCTACATTATATTTGTTCACAAGTTAATTGAAAATGGTTCGACTAATCAACTTAAATTCCATAAGTTTGGATCAACATGATCTGTAGATCACGTGATTCAATTTTGGTGAAAATCAGACAAACGGCCTAGGACGAGTTCGTTCAAATAGGTTTTACAAAAAATTAAAAATAGCAAAAAATCTTAATGATGGAAAATTTATTATATAGGGTGTGTTTGAATCAGCTTGAGCCACGGAATCAGGGGAATTTTTTTTAATTGTAGCCCATTTGGTTCAAAAGTTATAAAGATAAACATAAGTGAAACTTTTGACACGCGGTGGCGCTAGAGAGTTTGAGCTGGTCCAAATTTGGTGTGGTTGAAGATCAGACTGTTTTCTATCAGTATGCCAAATAATAATAATAAAAACAGGACTGGATACAGTAGGTGCCTATGCACATTCGATGTTTAGCGGCTAATAACTATAATTAAATTACCTGAAAATAAAAAGCAATCACTTACTTTACATTTTTTGCACAAAAGTAATCTAATTACAGTAACTTCTGTAGTTACTTTGAAACTAATTACACCCAACACTAGTAACAGCAGACTCTGACATTATAAATAAATTATTTTGTGCTCAAATTATAAATATATATACACTTACCTGCAGCTGTTGTCATTGGGGTCACCCTGTAGAGAGTTGACGGTTCGTGCCAGACCCAATCGGGCGAAGGCATGATAGTGAGTGAGATGTGCGTCGGACAGGCTGTGAATCCCGTCCGCTTCATCAAAAACATTCTCCCAGTAAGCCTTGAGACCCGGCGTGCCCTGGGGCAAACTCCCGAACAGGAAGACGTCCAACTGGTTCACTATCTCTTGATTTACACTGGCTTCAAACTTCCTCGCGAAGAATGTGGGCCTGGTGGTTTGCTGATGGAGACAAAGAAAGAGAGGGGGAAAAAATAGAGAGCGTGAGTGTGAAGACAAAGAAACACTGATAGACAAGACAGCCTGCTGAGACTGTGCGAAACAGGAAGAGAAAAAGAGATAGTGACAGTGCGAAGACAACGAAAACTGAAAAGCGTTGCACACCATCCAGAACGATGTGCTGGAAGGAGGAAAAAAGCTAAAAGAATCAGAGTCGGAAATTCTCTGGAGATAATTGACGGCAAAAATCTAAATCAAAGATCCACATGTCTTGTAAGAAACAGTGGTGTTGCTTTTTATTCACATGCTCCTCGCCTCCCCGCAGACTAACATGTGTAATGGAAAACATAAGATAAGGGACAACATCTGCAAAGAACCAAAAATATAAAAAATCTTCATGCTTTTGGTTTTCAGTTTTCAGATACGAGCAAACCCCTGAGAAACATCTATGAGGAGATCATCTTTGAAGACGGAGAAATCAAAAACCTTAAAAGGAATGAAAATTCCCAATAATTACGATCATTTTCCCACGCAACAATAAAACAAGCATTTGAATGTTCGAGTTGGTATGAACAAACAAACAAACAAAAATTCACTTAATAGGCTTAATGGTAGTTTCTGTTCTCAACCTACTAGTAATGATCCACTAACAAATAATGCAGAATAACTAATTTTTGTTTTTAATCAGATAGATATCTTAGAGCAGGGGTGCTCAATTTTTTTTTATGAAGGGCCAAAAACCACACTTGATTGAGGGTGGTGGGCTAGAGGTAAATATACCAAACTGTAAAGTTGTCAATACAATTTCCTAATTTATTATTATAATTCATTATATAATTAATTATATAATTTTATTAAAACTATAATTAATTATATTTAAAATACTTTAATTATATTAACAATTATAAATTTTTGTACATTTTATCATGAACATCTTACAATAGAAAACATGAATGATCCCATTTATAACACAAAAAAATCTGCAGGACCTGCAGGCCCTAGTTTGGCCATCTCTGACTTAGAGTCACTGAATGAAACATAGCTATATGCCATGAATTAATTTCAAATTGAATGGAAAATTGCAACTAGTAAAGTCTTTAAGAGGATTTGTACATGCATCTTGTCCAGGAAATGCCATATTTTGAAAAAGTTTCTTAAACCAACATCTTTACCCTGTCTGAATAAATGGCAAAAACAAGCTTCTAGGGAACAGAAAGTGCATTATGTATTCAGTCTATAGTCTGTGACAAAAAGTGGCCTGGCATGTGATTTCAGTCATTTGTCATTTCTTTATCAACAAGAATTCTTCTAACAAAATGTTCATTTGAATAGGGCTGGGCGATGAAATCAGTATTGATATTTATTGACAGAACACCATTGTCAATGACGCTAAAAAAAGTTCAGTATGACGTTTCGGTATGAAGGCTGTAGTTTTATTAAAATGGGGCTGCTGAGCACGTGCCTTGAAAGGAATGCCAATAAGCTTAGGGTGTAAGTTTGGAATTTCCAATGGAGGCCAATTCCATTTTCCAGGCACACCTAGTTAAAAAACATCTGAACTTTTCCTAACGCCGGGAGCGCAGCGCGATTCATGCAAGTAGAATAAACCAATCTGCTTCACACTTTGTATGGAATATACACATTTCAGTAATAACAGCAGACTAATTACCTCAGACAAACACAGTGCATCCACACACTGCAGTGCTTTTTACTTTTCTCCATAAAATTGTATCGAAGCTGCAGCAATAGTTTATACGTTTGTCATCCTCTGGTGAAGGAAACCACGTGCCCGCGCTTGTCACTTAAGTTCAGAATAACAACACATGCGAAAATGAGTGCTGTATAGCAGCAGTGAGGAGATTGTAAATAAAAAAAGAATGTCACAAGAGTGGCTTTTTGGTTTCTTTTCTTGTGCATCCCAGCCACTAGCTCCACATCTGAAAGATTTTTTCGTCTTAGGGGTAATATAGTCATTCAACTTTGTAATGTTGCAGTAAATTTGTAATGTTGCAGTATGTATTTGAATGATGATGGTTGGTTCCTTTACTTCAAAGCTCAGATTTGATTATCATAATTTGTTATGTTTACAGAGTTTACTGTATCATTATTATTGACACCTTGCAGATGAGATCAACCTTTACCATTGCACACATTTTGTAACATTTTATTTATCAAGTTTAAGAGTCTCTTTACACTTCTGTTTATTTTATTATAAAGAGATCAGATATTTTTTTTTACATGTTTTTGTTTTTAACTATTAAAACCATTTGTCTTGGTAATGTTGGTAAATTAAAATAAAGTGGTTAACTACATAAAAAAATCCTAAAATTCCTAAATGGATTTCTTAAAAATATTCAATAATTATCGATATCGAATGATATGAAACATGATATTGTGATACATTTTTTGCAATATCACCTAGCCCTACATTTAAACATTCAAAAGTGCAAGATAAAAATATTCAGGTTAAGACATTGTTGTAGTGTAAACAAACCCTAAAACAACCATAAAACAACAATGTGTGAGTAAACAAATACATACTTTCCTGGTTGAACAATCCCTCTAAACCAAATACAGTGATTTTCCCCTAACATTTACAACAAGCAAAAAGATGTGAGAAAAAGAGACAGCGAAAAGAAATGTAATAAAGTGATTTGGAAAAGCATGTCCAGGAAGCTCTTTTATGCGCTTTGGGCCTCTATAGGGTGAGGGGTGAGAAATCTGTGGATAAAACTGAACTGCCATGACACATTTCAAGCTTCCCTTCCTCTCCCATTGTCCTTTTCCTTCAGAGCTGTCTGTGAGAAAGAAGGTATTGTCACAGAATAATTACTCAATAATACTCTCTATGGCTATGCCTTCAGTGATAATGAGCCACTAAACACTCACAGGCCCTTCCCCCAGTCCAGGCCTGAATGAGTTAACCACACACTGTGAATGGACTCCATTATATAGAGGAGTTGCGGCTGCAAACATTTAGCGGTGCTCAAAATGAGGTGATGATGCTGCTGGGCTTCTAGCCCTGATTCAGAACAGAAAAAAAACAAGACTAAAATCACGTTAAAATAAATGAAAACATTTTACTTAGAACGCCATTATGGTTAAACAAAAAACATAAGTGGCTTCATCAGCTGGGTGGTTAATAGAAAAAAAAAAATCAGCCTGATGTGGCACACGGTGATGATGTCATGGTTTGGCACACAGGCGCACAGTAGGGAGTTTATGAGCAAATGGTTTGCCGAATACACCGCTGCATCTTTTAATGTGAAACCACACCACAAGCAACATGGCATGGAGGAAAAAAAAGAGCAAGAGCGAGAGAAAAACCGAAACTGAGAAAATGCGAAGTTGCAGTTCTGTTGAAGCAGCTCGGAAAAAATAAAACACAGCCAGCTGTGTGAAAACTACCAGGCTGGGAATGACAAGTTTGAAACTCATTTGGACTGGGCCTGTGGCTCTGTCTACAATAGAGGGAGAGCGAGTCACCGGGGTCAGGCATGACCACGTTAGGATTGACTCTGTACTGGAGGCTAATGAGAGACTTCCAGACCAAAGGTGGGGAGGGAGAGAAGGGAATTGGCTGCTGCGGTCAAGCTTCACGGCCTCATTGCTCTATACTAGCAGAATCCTTTTGATGAGAGACCGCCTTGCAATTGATCCCTCATCGTCCTTTTCTGCCGGCCAGAGTTAATTACAGATCCCCTGTGTAGGCACAAGTTAGCAAGGCTTTCCTTTAGTTGAGTCTCATCGGATTTCTAATCACGACTGAAATCGCTACTGACTGGAGAGCTTGTCTCACACTATTAGGTGTTTGTTTAAGGTAAATTAAAGCCCTATTGTGCTTATTCTGACTAAACAGGACGCGGCGTGGGTCTCCTTCAGGCGTGAGGTCAGCTCTGTCACTGAAAAGGCTTTGAAAGAGTTTAACTAATGATCAGGTTCATTGAACTGTTCCGGTTAGTGCAGTCTGCATTGATACAGTCAGACAGTGAGAGGCCTGAGAGCCTCGTGGGACGCTCACCTGGAAACGGGGCAGATCAGAAGGCTTGAAGTCGTTGGGCGAGCAGCCACACCAATCCACGATGTGCTTGTATTGACACTTGCAGCCCAGCTTTCGATTCCAGTTGGTGATGCGCAGGTTGTTGTCCACCATGCTCTCGCAGTGTGGACTGTTCTCCAGAACCGTGTGGAAGAATGACTGTGTAGACAAGAGAGGGGGGGGTGATGAATAGGAAGGGACGGTAGGAGGTGAGGAGAAAGAGAAGAGAATAGATGACTAAGAGGTTGAAACAGAATAATGACATCTGATAAAATGAAGACGGATGTCTAACAGAATGGCCCTGTCAGGAGGTCTAGTGTGTTAAATGTCTACATCAGTAAAAGAGCCAATTGCCTTCTCAAGCCACAATATCCAATATCTCAACGGAGAATAACTAGACCTAGACAGAGCAAAGAATCCAATTTCGCCACCGAGCAGCAAAAAGCCCTTCATTAAAACTAACACACTGACACAGCCATTTCAAATGAGCAAACACACAATTGCAAATGAGCAAATAAAACTATGCAAATTCATCCCGCTTTTTGGAAATTTACTCAATTTATCAGTGTAAACTTCAAACTCTGTGAATAAAGGGAGAAATATTAATGAAACGCCTATCTTGCGAATTAACGTAGCAGAATTCTTGTAATAATGTGCAATGCAAAAGTCATTTCCTTGATCATTACTGCTATTTTTTAGTACAACTCCCTTAACACAGGATAAAAAAAGAATAGAAAATATACATTCACTCTTTCATTCATTCATTTTCCTTCGGCTTAGTCTCTTTATTTTTTAGGGGTAGTCACAGCGGAATGAACCTCCAACCTATCCAGCATATGTTTTACACAGCGGATGCCCTTTCGGCTACAACCCAGTACTGGCAAACATCCACACACACTCATTTACACACATACACTACGGATAATTTAGTTCATTCAATTCAACTATATCCCATGTCTATGGACTTGTGAGGGAAACCGGAGCACCCGGAGGAAACCCACACCCACACGGGGAGAACATGCAAACTCCAAAATAAAATGCCAACTGACCCAGCCAGGACTTGAACCAGCGACCTTGCTGTGAGGTGACATTGCTAAACACTGAGCCACCGTGTTGCCAGAAAATATACAGTTATTTATTAAAGCAGCCCTGAACTAACATTAACTTATTAGCAGGGCCAGTCAGAATCTGTGGACATTTCTTGCAATTTCTGTGGAGATTTTTGTAAAATAAAATATATACAAATATATATATCAGAACAGTTCAGAATGTATCAGAACTAAAAACTTATTATACTTAATATATAATATATAAAAATAATATATAAATAAATAAAAATCAATAAATAATTGATATATAAAATCAATAAATAATACACAAAGTGCTTTACACATTGGGGAAATCTCCTCCACCACCAGTGTGCAGCATCCACCTGGATGATGAGATGGCAGCCATATTGCGCCAGACCGCACACCAAACACCAGCTGATTGTGATAAAGTGATAAGCCAATTATGATATGGGGATGGTTAGGAGGCCATGATGGACAAAGGCCAGTGGGCAAATTTGGCCAGGATGCTGGGGTTAAACTCCTACTTTTTTTCGAAGGACATCCTGGAATTTTTAACCACCTCGGTTTTACGTCTCATCCAAAAGACGGCGCTCTTTGAGTTAATACAGAGTCCCCTTTACTATACTGGGGCATTAGGACCCACACAGACCACAGGTTGAGCGCCCCCTACTTTTTTCACTAACACTATTTTTAGCAGCAACCTGGCTTTCCCATGTTGTCTCCCATCCAGGTATTGACCGGGTGCAGCCCTGCTTAGCTTCAGTGGGCGACTATAAGAGAGTTGCAGAGAGCTAGCTGCCGGCAAGTCTCAGATATAATATCTCTACTAAAAGACAGAAAATATTAATATGCAAACTGTATGGTAAATAAATCATATGCGCATCGATGGATTTGCTCTTCAGTGTTTGAACTCTCAGCAGTGAATATTAAACCACACTAAACTGAACTAAACTAAACTGAACTTCAACTCTCCAAACTGGACTGACACCGTTTCAATTCACTTTAATCTTCTATTTAAACTGCTTTGACACAATCTACATTGTAAAAGCGCTATACAAATAAAGATGAATTGAAAATTGAACATTTTAATATTATTATTATTATATATCACAATATGATTAGTGAAATAAATGTAAAAACTGAATAAATATAAATGTACACACATTTAATAACACAAGTAAATACATAGACTCAACGATGGGCTAAAAATCTGCAAATTTCTGTGCATGCAGATGCCGTGTGGGCCCACTCAATAGTCACAGTTCTCATGCTATTAAACCATCATTAGTTGGTTATAGTTTTTTAGAAGCCTGTGTACAGTTATTTAATTTTAATCCTTACTAGAAAAATACATTCTACTAGTATAATGTTGTACTTTTCTGACTTCTGAGATAAGTTGTGGCCTAATTTTTGGACACAAAAAAACAATCAAATTCATGACTCTTTAGTTGTTTCAGTTTGTTATTTGCTTAATAAATGACAATTTATATAATTTTATACAAAAAGTTGTATAAAAGTAGATCAATGTACATTAGAATTAGTTAAAAGACACTGATGTTATTGTAAAAGATGTTGATGTTGTTGTAAGAATGTTCAGATTTATTTTTATATATTTTTTTTTACTAAAAAACAACACCTCTTTGCTTGTGATTTTGCACTAGATTTCAGAATCTCACCTCTGCAGGCAGCAGCGTGTACGCATAGAAGCGCTTCATGTTAGTCACAAGGTCGTCTTGAGTGTTAATGACGTACTCCACAAACATCCGGTTAAGCAGAAACCAGTCAGAGCCTCCATCCACCGATATTCCTTCAGGAATTTTCCTGTCTCCAAGCCGCCACATATGGGTGTCGCACTCGAAGAAAAGCCGGTCCAAACCCTGTTTCCTGATGAATCTGTTGGCAAATATCAACAATGCAAATTACAAATGTATTTTTATCCGTTATTAAAAAGCACCCCTTCTGTGAAACTGGCATGGGTTTCAGCCATCATCACATGTCAGCACTCACCGAGCGTTGTCTCTCCCATGAGACTTGATGAAATTCATATCTCTGTATTTGGACAGGAAGGCCACCAGCTGATCATTGGTCCTGAGGAGAGAACGAAAGGGTGTTGGAAGGGAAAAACAAGCAAAAGAGACTTACAGAGTTTGCTAATCAGGCTAATGAGCCACAGTGTAAATGAGCGCGGAGCACAAGGGATTCTGGGAAAGTCCAAGCTCACACTCAGAGCCAGATTCAGCCTCTAATGTCAGCTGCCCTGTTTTACTGCATGTCGCAATGCACTGCCTGAATGCCTGTAGTCATCCCCCTACCTAACAACACACACACCGCTCTGATGTTTATTTTCTTTCACTGTAGGCTTCTGGTAGAGGGGAAACAACTTCATGCTGAACATAAAAAGAGTAATAAAATCTAATTTATTACTACAATAGGAGACGATGGTGGAATTTGAAAAATGGCGTGCTCAAAGAAAAAGCAGCTCAGTTTCTTTAGCAATCAAACCAGCTTGTTGGTTACAAGCCTTGGATGTGAACAAACTCAACTGGTATGCAAATAGATGCAAGAAAGAAAAGAATTCACAACACAGCATGCACACCTCATCGATGCTTGAGAATTAGTGGCGATGAAAGCCAACTGACAATCCTCACAATGGATTTGCAACATGTACGCTGTCAAACCGGGTGGCACGGTGGCTCAGCTGTTAGCACTGTCACCTCACATCAAGAACGTCGCTGGTTCAATTCCCAGTTGGAATTTCTGTGGGGAGTTTGCATGTTCTCCCAGTGTTTGTGAGGGTTTCCTCTGTGTGCGCCGGTTTCCCCCAGTCCAAAGACATGAGGTACAGGTGAATTAAATAAACTATATTGACCGTAGTGTATGGGTGTTTCCCAGTACTGGGTTGCAGCTGGCATTTGCTGTGTAAAACATATGCTGAATAAGTTGGTGGTTCATTCTGCTGTGGCCCCTGATTAAGAAAGGGACTAAGCCAAAGGAAAAATTAATAAATTAATGCTGTTAAACGGATGAGGATCTTTTCTCCTAATTTGCTGTTTTTTTTTGTAATTGCATATGTTTTCTTAAATTGCAGCAGGTTAAGCTCTCCCAGCCACCCTACACCTTACACTCAGGTAAAAAATTGCATTTGAACACACTGCAAAGACTATTGCAACTATTGCATCTATGTCTATACGTCTGAGGATAATATACACGTAGCTGGTTGCTAATGCAAAATAAACCCTACCCATATCTGGGTTTATTCTGCAATAACAATTAGCTGGATGTGCATTACCCCTTACTTACCCACTTTTTATGGTAGTTACAAATATATATATAAATATAATATATATATATATATAAAATATTTATATATATATAAAACACAGAGAAATTATCGATGACAAGTGGTTGGAGATGAATTAATTGCAGAAATAAGTGAAGAAAATTGTTATTTAGTTTTCAAAAAAAAAAAAGGCAACAAATACTTTTTAGATCTATACCTTAAGGGTGCTTTCACACCTAGACATTTGTTTCAAAACCTGGTGCATTTGCCCTGTTAGCTTGGTTCGTTTGGCATGTAAACAGTGCAATCATGCTCAGATCCACAACAAATCAATCGGTTCAAGATCGCCTGAATGAGGTGAACTTGGCTCGATTGAAACGAACTCTGGAGAGCATTGATTGTAGTGAGAAAACAAAAAGATCCAACAAACTCATGAACCAGGCTATATCACTGTGTATTATGGTTATGTAACAGCCATATACACGCTATATGAATGAGAATTATGAGTAGGGCGAGATGTCATTCCTACCAGTAAATGTGCATTTCATGTCGAATACGAAAGTGAAAGCATACTGAAATGTTAATGAGAGCTGTTTATCCGTTAGAGAAATTAATCAAAATTACCATCTGATATTAATCTTATAATATTTTGTATCAGGCCTATTCTTTTATTATTTCTGCACTGACACCTCAAAAGAATGATCAACATTCATCTGCTTCATTTTTTTAAGCTCATAATTAAAAATGAAAACAAAGTGTATTTTAAAATAACTAAATGTTACAAAAAAAAAAACAATGACGTGCAATAGGCTGATTGATTTAATAGACAGCTGAAATAAGGCTATGCATGAGAAGGTCTTGCCTCTGATTTATATGTGTTGACGATGTCTGTGGGTGTCACCATTCAAAATTAAAGTGCACCTTTTCGCTTATAATGTCTTATTGCTCATCATCATAAATTAAAATAACCACGTATGACAGCTGAGTGGAGTCCGTGGCACTTTGAAAAATAAACCGTGGAACTCTGACCAATGTGAGGAGTTTACTCGCACATCACTTGTTTTGATTATTTTGGTCTGTTTAGAAACTTTATTGTGTGAAAGCGTAACGCACCAAGAACAGAGCAACATTGTAACAATTTGAAACAAAGTTTTGGAACAAAGCAATCGATCTACAGGTGTGAAAGCACCCTAAAAGCTACCAGGTTTAAATGAAGAACTAGATTTTTCTACTTTTTTGTAACAGTATTGTCATTTTTTTCCTAGCAGTTTTTTTTCTTCTTTCATTATTATTGTTGTATTTTACAGTTTTTTTATTGTTTACATTTTCCTTTTCTTTTAATATTATAATGCTATAATTTTTTCTACATTCAAAAAATGACTTTCGCTGCTTGTTTGAAACAACTTATTTAAAATGAGTTGAAACAACACAAACTTAAGTTTATTTTTCGGACAACGTAATTGTTTTATGTTCAATCCACTTCAATTGGTAGGTTAAATTAATCAATTTGTGTTGGGACAACATGTAGGAATTGTGTGGAACCCAGCATTGTTTTACAGTGTACTGTAATGTGAATAATTGTTGATTCAACATTATTGTTTGAGTTATATAATTTTCTGTTGTGTTTAGTAATTTAATTGTGTCATGTGACATACTGAGTGGTCAAATGAACTCCAGATCTGAATTTCATCACCCTGATGAAGGCAACTTTGCCGAAACACGTAGGCACACATGCTTATTTTAGTGAAGGCAACACATATTTATCACAACCTAATGGCAACGGGGAATTTGTTGATGCTTCCATGTGACTTTTAGCTCCAGAGTAAACACTCTGTCATCCCATCAACACTTGTGTGATGTCGTCTACATGCCTACAGCAGCACACATCAATCACACACCTACATGATCTCACACGTCCCGATTCAGCAGCATAAGATGCCATTTCATCCACCGTTTGACTGCATTAAATGTCTACCCGCTGCTGTAAAAAGATCAACGTGCACAAACACACACTGACCTACAGTGTCTTCCCGTTGCTTGACCTTGTGCCAACGAGCAGCATGGGAAAGCCAGAGTGGCATTTGAAATGAAACCCCTGCTCCAGCGCTCAGTGCATGTACAGCTGCCAGTCACTCCTTGCACTGGCTAAACTCAGACCTCAGGCTATTAGAGTGCTGTTTTCTGTAACCGAGCTACCAGCCAGATTTGAAATCTGACTGCAGTGCCGTCAAAACTGTGCAATAATAATGAGCATCAGTCCGAGAAGGAGAGAACACGAGAAAAGAGAGAGACAGAAGGGAGGTTTGCTCTCGATTTTTGAGGTCTGTTGACCATATGCTAATTGTCTGGAGGCATTTGGACGACATGCTAAATTTGGAGAGTTATGCATGAGATGTATGCACAGATATAAGTGGTGATGAATAAAATAGAAGCCAATAGATGCTTTTTTTCAATCAGACTTCTAAAGCGTAAACTATTTGTCAGCAAAAGCAATGACAAAATCTTCAATACAAACCAAAATGAGTGTGCTACAGGGGAATGAAGCTAATTGGTAGCTTAAGAGGTATTGTAACTCATAAATGAAAAACAATAAACTCCAAAGCACTCAAGTGGTTTGAATATAAAAGGTCTTTAATAGATATGGACTCAATCATAAAAAATATTGCTGGCTAACATATTTAATGATTCATTTATTAAAGGCTTTTTATTTTCAAGTCCACTTGAGTGCCTTGATTTTTTTTTCTTTTTAGTAAGTGAGAATGTGACAATAATGACATATAGTACAGTACTCAAACACTGACATTAGTACATTGTCAAACACTCAAATCACAGTTTGTAATGTTGTGATTCTCCTTATAGCTGGTTGGTTTGGTTTATAATGCTTTAGCAAAGACCTTTTAAATATCCCTATGGGAAAAACAATACTTCTGAACCAGTACTGTACACAGTATCTGTAGTACACTAGTATTCTATTCGGAACAATTAGTCTCCATGTTTTAAAAATGACCAGAGCTTACTGCGCGGAATGCAATAATCTAACAATACACGGGCTGAGTCCCTTAAAGGCAAGTCATTTTACTCAGCGGCCATCTTTGAAACGCGCCTCTGGGAGTATGCTCAGGTATTCTTCTATCTAAATAGGGAAACATCAAATTCTCAAAAACGGCTTGCCAAGCTTACGATTACATTACATATTTGGAATAAGCAATAAAATTAAACAACAACTCTCTCATTAGTTTAGTTTCTAAACGTCTGAATCAAACAAAAATCTGTATATTTTCAGGTTGCCTGAGCTAATGCACACACAACACGAACGAGATCACGACACCAACCTCATTTATGGCCATTCTGCACATTATCATCCTCTGAATAATTATTGGGCTGGTCTTCTGAAGTAATCCACAACTTAGTCTTGATGGTGGATCTCCTCCAGAAATGACAGCGACTCTTTGTTTACAAGTTTGTGGGCGTTTGAGCAGTTGCTGTCATGTGACGTGCCTTTGACAGGATAGACTGTAGCTTGCATTCGTTTCATACAGATTACAAAACAAAAAGACTTTTGTTTTCAAGTGTAGTTGGTTCATTTAAAAGTACAGATTTCAAGCTTTATTTGGATATATTTCTTATGTCTGTGAAGCAAGTACTGGCTGAGATTCCAATGTGTTTGTTGACCACCAAACTATCATAAAAGCACACGTCTGGTCCGAGCTTTTCTGTCAGTCTATAGCGATTGATGATTGGCTCCTGTACTAGTAGGCGGGGCTTCATTCGCCATATTGACCGTTACACTTTTTCCCATTCAAAACTATACGAGTGACATGTTTTGTGTATTCTATGGTCTTTGACACTGCTCAATATGTAGTTTCATGTGTGATGATGAACAAACCATAAGAAATAGGAACCACTTTTTGTATCTCTAACTCAGCTTTTTCTTGACTATTTTCTTTTCAATTGAACTGTAAAATACTAATTCATGTCAAACAAAGAAGGTTTAAATTTTTTTTTTCCACAGATTATGCATCTCACTTATCAATAATGGACAAAAACATCTGTTTTTTGAATATATTATACTGTATAGCACTTCCGAACAGTCTGTAGAGCGGCTCCATTCCAGAAGAGGGTGTCATGGAGCCCGTGCCACCACCTGGGAAGAGGAGAACAACAGAGTCCAGACTCACTGTTTTCTCCTTTTCTTTCTTCATGAAAAGGCCATAAATACAGCAGCGCTGACTTTAAAAACAGGGCCAGAGAAAAAGAGCAAGATGGTGTGGATAAATGGAAGAAAAGAGCCCGGCGTTCCCAACAAAGCCACTGTGTAACAGAGCCCTCCGCCTCTGGCGCCCAGCCTCGCCTATAGAGCAGAGAGCTTTTTGTCAGCCCCTTTCACAGGCATCCATGCAGAAGGACGGACATCAGGAGGGAATTAGAGGGGAAAATAAGCGGCTAAGTCACCAGACACAGGTACCACACGTCCCCTGGCACCACAGTCACGACATGTGGACAAAGTGCTCAGCAAAAGGGCTGTGCACAGGTCTTTAGGAGACCGAAGATGCCCCCTCAGGACCTCTAACACGCGCTGTCATTCACAATTAAACGGTAAAGGAAGCAGCCACTATGAAGCCAAGCACAGTCTGCTGCATCTTTGAAGTGAACCTTAAGCAAAACCACTGGAAGTCAGGCGTGCAGATCTTACTTCCCGTCTCGCACTTGCTTTCTCAACTTTCGGTGTCAAAACGATAACCCTTCATGTCTACCTAGACAAACTGAGATGAGGTTTAATTCACTCTCAACAGCCTCTGCCCACTTGATTTGTCAGCTTGGGCTCTATTCTTCATCTTTCACCTGGAGCAATAGAGCCCTGAAGATTTCTGTTCATTTCCTTCTAGGTAATATGAATATATGATATTTTTAACAAGAAATGTTTTTAGATGATTGTAAACGCAAATATCCTAGTGCTGTTTAAGCAAAAATAAACCCAAAAGAACAATGAAAATTGAAGAAAAATGGCAAGAAAAAACCCCAGTGAAATTATGTAATCAGTTTCCCCAGGGGAAACCCACGCTAACACGAGAAGAACATGCAAAGTCCACACAGAAATGCCAACTGGCCCAGCCGGGACTCGAACCAGCGACCTTCTTGCTGTGAGGCATCAGTGCTAACCATCCAGCCACTGTGTCACCCCATTTAACATTAGTTAATGAAAATACAGTTGTTCATTGTTAGTTCATGTTATTTCATGGTGCATTAATGTTAACAAGCATGTATTTGGATGTTAATAGTGCATTAGTAAATGTTGTGTTATGGTTAATAAATGCTGTACAAGTATTGTTCATAATTAGTTAATGATAGTAGATACATTAACTAACGAAACCTTAATACATTGTACAGTATGAGCCAATATTTTCATATTTTCCTGTAATTCTTAACTGTGATTGGCATTGTTTCATGAGATGTAGTTTTCTGATGTATGTATTTTTGATCATGGTATATATTCTCGCATTAGAGCTGTCAATTACACATTCTTGCTCTACTCTGTCTTTTATTCAGATTTTTATATCCATCTTTGCTTCAAATCAAAGTTTGTAATGTAGTTATTCTCATTGTAGAGGGTTGTTTTGTTTCAATGGCTTTAAATGCTTTAAAAAATTATCTTTTGAGAAATTTTTGGAACTGAATTTGTTGAACAAGTGGACAAAACTGCACTCTTTATACCAGAAATGCCCAAACTAGGATTGGCCCGTTGTAACCTTTAATTTGGCCCATTATCCCATCTGAGAAAGAAGAATGAATAATGGGCAGAATTGGAGTGAATGATTTTATAAGAGATTGTTATTTCTAGTTTTAATCAATCTTTTTTGTTTGTTTTCTTGCTGAGCTACAAAAAAAGCCAACTAAAATTAAATGTTTCATATAAATTAATCGTAAACACAAACAAATACTTTGTAAAATGTAAATACTGTCACTCAACAGTAGGACAATGCAGAAGACCTCTGCAAGCAAGTCAAGGCAAAATCAGGTGCAGCTTGACTAGTGTAACTCCATTCTGTTATAAATGAGGTTTTTACTGTATTAAGTTCATTATATATGTAAAAAATATATTTATACTGCATTAGTTAATACCAGTGGTGTAAAGTAACAAATTACAAATACTCAAATTACTGTAACTGAGTAGTTTTTCTCAGAAATTGTAATTTACTAAGTAGTTTTAAAATTGTGTCCTTTTACTTTGCCTCAAGTATATTTTTAGTGCTATATCAGTACCTTTACTCTACTATTTTCCTTCAACCTGCAGTCACTACTTTATTTTGTCCTGTCTATGGGGGTTAAAAAAATCAGTCCTGTGATTCCTATTCAATCAAATCGCACATAGAAAGTAAATCGAATCATAATGAACTACCTCAAGACACAAGCGCTTTATAAATGCAGCAAACAGTTTGAAAGCATTAAAAGTGTCCAAGAAGACGTCCAAAATCTTTACACACGCTGACCTGGAGACTGTTTAGATGCATGTCACTGATGAGAAGATGACGGATGTTTACTGTATGATGACCGAAATGTCTTAAACACCCAGCAGGCACAAGACGTCAACCTGACGTCAGATTGATGTTGTACCCCAACATCATGGGGACGTTGCATTTTGTTTGGAAATGAAAATTGGGTTGACATCAAAACCCAATGTCAGGCCGACATCAATGTCCAACAGCCAACCTAAAATCAACCAAATATCAATGTCTAATGATGTTACAGCTTGACGTTGTGTGGACGTTACCACTATGACGTTTATAAGACGTTGGATTTTGGTTGCCATACCTGACGAATAAATGTCAGTATTTGACATCAATATGACACTGGTTTAAGACATTGGCTCGACGTTGGATTTTGGTCAGTTTCTAACACAACCTAAAATCAAGCAAATATCAACGTCATTTGACATTGTTATTGGACATATATTGTCTTTAGATGCTGGACATTGAATTTTGGTCACCTAACATCACAAATCTAAATCTAACCTAATATTAACATCTTATGATGTTGTGTGCCTGCTGGGCAATAATTAAATGCACTACAGAATGTTACGTTTACACTTATCCACAAAAAACATGTAAATGCATCAGCTTACTACTCTTAAGTACTTTTAAAAGGTCTACTTTTTACTCATACCTTTAGTGATATTTACAACAGTTACTTTTACTCTACTTGCATTACATTTTTAGGCAAGTAATGGTACTCCTTCCACCACTGGTTAATACAAAGCAATGTTTTCTAGTTATTTTAAAATATTATTAAATAAATTAGGAAGTACCCATGGCAGCTATATTTACCTTCGGCCAACTAGCCTCAATCTAGTTTAGTTTTTGGCCCTTCATGAGAAGTTTGGGCACCTCTGCTTTATACTTTAACCTCACAGATAGAAAAACAAAGAATGATGCATTGTTTTACCAACCCTTGATAAAGAGTTTATCTATTAAACGATTAACAGTAAATGATCATGTTTAAAAACATAAATATCCCTTTTTTAGGATTCTTTCATGTCATCTTCTTCAACCTGCTTTCAGCATATCTTTTGCTGAGTTTATTTTCCTCGCAGCTGCCTCTCTGCTGACCCCTGTTTCTGTTGTGATAGTGGACTGAGAAATAACTCTCCATCACAGCAACCGGAGGAGCCGGATCCGACTCCTTAATGGAGCGATTTGTCCTTATGTTTTAGAGAAATGGTGTTTCTGCACAGTATAATACAAATGATAGCAACTACATCACTGCACTACACACTTTTACACACAAACAGACAGAGAGAGACAGTCTACTTATAGTTTGCACCTGAATCCGACTCGGCGCCACAGATGAAAAGAATCATTTTATTTTTCTTTGATGTCCTGCTTTAAAGGGGCTTTGGAGGTGTGGCGTGCGACCGAGTGATAGAGAGGCTGGATTAACCTTGAACGGCTGCGCAGGACAAGCCAGAATTCATCACAGGGCCGTATCGATCTCTAACACCCTGATTTCTGAGGACTGCAGAAAATGACATGGCTGTAATATTGATTGTAGCCGGGAGAGTAGCTGGGTTACTCAACCTCTCATCCTGCCCTCATTATAGACTCAAGAGTTATGCACACAAATGGCATTTATCATGGCCATAATTCAAATCTTCAGGCACAGTTCAGCTTACAGACAGAAATGCCACGTTGAGTTACAGGTAATGGAATGAGATCCTGGAACCCAGGACTGTTTTATTATTATTAATTTATGTGTGTATTTTATAGTTTATATGCGTACAAAAAATCCTGAAATAAATGATCAAGTATTTAATCAAATACAATATGAAAGACTTAAAACTGATGAGGATTTTTAAAATGTTTTATATTATAAGATATCATATTATGTGTTTAAAAAAATAGATTGATATACAATTTAAAAATCTATGTATGTATTTTAATGTTTAAATGATATACAATTTAAAATCTATTTATTTATTTTAATGTTTAAATAAAAAGATACTAATTTTTTATTGTTAGCTACTTACTTTCGCCTTATATTAATTATTTAATTAACTATTATTTAATGATAAATTATTATTTACTAATTTATTTATTTTATTAACTAATTGAACATTTTTATTATTTATAACTAAATGGTTTTATTATGATAGCTTTCACAAAAATATTTTATTATTATTAAATATATATAGGTTTGATGAACAAATTGTGTATAAATGTGTTTCTAAATCCATATAGCCATTATTAGTATAATTTAATATTATTAATAATAATGACTATATTTTTATAATAATTGATATTTTTTTATTAATATTGTTAGATCCATTTTATGCTACTTTTATGTTTCTTTTAATTATATTTATTGATTTATATTTCAGAAAAGGCTGTAAAATAGGCTGTTAAAAAAAACAAAAGTTATTAAAATACTCCAAATAACTCTATTCAATATAGTACACATAAAAAAACACATGCACACATTAATGCACACCTATGAATCATTCTCCTTTCTAATATTCACACATTATAACAGTGCAGAATCTCCCAGTTAATTTCAGAAGCCTTCTGAGTTCAATATCTATGAGTTCCTTGTTTTGCTCAGGTGTTGTACGTCAATATTAAATTGCACTTTTTCCGAATAAACAAGTGCTATCTCCAAAAGGCACTTAAATGTAATCCCCTAGCAGTTCTATGAACCATCAAACTTGTTGACACTAGATCAAACAGCCAATGGTGATCTCAATTACCCATAATCCCCAGCTAAACTAAATTGTGACATTGCTTGGAACTAATCTCCTAGCAGCCCTTAGCAAGAAGATAGTCAGGTGTTAACTCAATTGTTCCCAGCGACAACGAATAAAATGCTAAATCGCACCAGAGAGAAAACAACGACAAACCAAACAATGCAGATGATGTCAATGGAAAAATCTGTCAAAAGTGGAGTAATGTGTTTGCAAGCACGTTCTTAACCTGATTATCTTTAATAAGTTGACATGCGGCCATGTAAACACATTTTACATTATTGGAGTAAGTAGATAAATGGCTTAAGCGTAAACAGGATGTCAAAGTTGGATTTTTGGCACTTACGCTGATTTCGCCAAGGAAGTAAAGACATTATCCTGTTTTCTGTTGGATTTTTTGAAGTATGCATGGGTGATAGAAATGTGACTTATTGTGGATTTCAACATCCAGACAGAGCAAACATTTTATTTGCTCTAAAAGCAAGAGTATGTTTATGTAACCTACCGTTCCTACTGCATCTAACCCGGTCTGAGCTGGGATTGAACCGGCGATTCTTTGTATGGGAGTCGGTTGCTTTAACAAGGAGGGTAAAGAAGACCATGGCCTGTAGCGTCTGTTGCTAGAGCACTTTGAGGTCAGAGGAGTGAGGTTTACCTGCATAGCACTTTGCTAGCCGTTACATATATTCCAAATTTAAAGAATTATAACCCAAAGAACCCCCCAAAAAACTGTTCTCATCTAATGCTGACTGAGTTGAAGTGGTTCGATAAAAAATTTAGCATATTAAATATTTTGTAAAGTACATCCAGTGGCTTTTATTGCAGAATGTACTTTATCCTGTTTATTATGAGGCTGCTAGACACAAAACATTGTTCTGAGCTATAATAGTTTATTAACTCTTTAATTAAAGGCAAAGAAATGAAAACTGCTGAATGGAGCTGATGGAGCATACACTACATACGTATCATTCAGTCACAAGGTGGCACCAAACCATCAAAAGCAACGGTGGAGAGAGGCAAACATATTTATGAATGTGAACATATTCACTAATGGTCAACATGATTCAAAGTTCCTGCATCAGCCTGTGTTATTCAGCGGTTGTTATCTCGGAATAACATGCTTTAGAATGTTGTGACTGACCAATCAGAAACAACATTACTATAATTGCCTGATCATGCAGATTCTGTCTTAACAAAATCAGGAGGATTAGGCCCTACATATTAGAACATGAGACTCAACTGCTTGTCCAGATTCTTTTTTTCCATTCAGGCTACTGCAGGACAATTGCAATTCTCTCTTGGCTGACCTCTCAACCAACACCATCAACCCTATGCTGTGAGAGTGGTCTTTAACGAACCAAAAAAAGAGTGCATGTCACACCTTTATTCATCAATCTTCACTGGCTGCCAATCGCCACATGCATCAAATTCACAGAGCTGTCATTGGCCTACAAAACAACTGCTGGCTCTGCACCCCTTTACCTGAACCCACTACTTGAGGCTTATATGCCTGACAGGATGTTGAATTCTGCTACTGAGTGTTGCTTTGTGGTACAATCCTAAAAAAGGAACAGCTGGTAACACATCTATTTCATCAACACTTAGTCCTTTAAAAATTACACTACTTAATCATTCTATTCATCAGTATTTTGTGTTTGATACAAAAAGAACTGGATATACATATTGTTGCTTTTCTGGTGGACTAAAGTGCCTCTAATATACTAATTCATACAGTAAGTTGCTTTGGGTGTGCTAAATTATTATATAGGCTATATGAACCATACATTTCAAGCTGACATGTGGAAATATTTGAGTTTCTTAACATGACTTTCTTAACAAGATACCAAACAACAAACAAATTAAATGCTCACAGTTGAAGTTATATATGCAAACTATAATATTTAGTTTTCCCACTACTGGCAAACAATATGATTCATTAATAAGGTCTTGTAAACACTGTTGACCTGCAATGTTGGGTTAATGGTTTACATGTAAGCAGGAACAATGAGTTATTTTGATTTTGTGAATTATCTGCATATTGGCATGCATGTAAACATGTTTAGTGACTCACCTGATAGGGTAATCAGCCGCGCTCAGGTTGATGAAGAAATCCCAGGACCAATCCCTCATGGCCAGCAGGTCCTTCATGCTCTGTAGGTACATGGTGAGCAGGCTGGCACCACCCCATATTGTAGACATGCGCCATGACGTGACCCGGACGTTAGGATACTGGTGAGCGAGAGCCACCATTTGCCTGTGCAGGTAGTTGGATCGCTGTGGGGTAAAAAAAAAGAGACAGGCTCTGGTTAATTTGGAGTCTGAGAACTTTATCTGGGATCAGTCAGTCAAACGTGACCAGCGTCTTTATGAGATAAACAAAGTCTGACCCTCCACTAAGGGCACCTTGTGGGGGAAAAACTGATTGAATGAAGTGAATGAAGGCTTTTCAAACAGTCGAGGGGTTTCACTGCAATGTTTTCTTAATCAGTGGATTTGTTTTGTTTTCCAATAAAAAACAAACATCTGAACATCCTTAAAAAGATAGAAGAGTTTACCTAATAAACAAAACTGCACACAATTTTTCCAAAATGAAAACTCTGTTATCCTTTATTAATCCTCATGCAGTTCCAAACTTTCTCCAGAACACAAATAAAGATTTTTTCAATGAAATCTGAAAGCAAAACTCTGAGACGTCAAGATCTTTGAATTTATTTTTACTAAAATCCCAAAAAACAATATACAAAATCAAATATACTGTGTATCCCTAAAATGTAGCTCTGCTTGTGCTGAAAGTAATGCCGAGTTCAGACTGCACAATTTAAGCACTGATTTTGACTCGCCGACAGGTTTTTAAGAAAATCGCAAACAAATGCCTAAACTCACAGGAAATCAGTGCTCATTCACGTGAGTAATGATCACACGGTATGAACCAACAAAGACGCGATCTGAGAGAATCGCTGACAGCCGTGGGGAATATCTGGCCTGCTAAATACAGTATATGGACCTGTCGGCGATTAAAAATCATGCCGTGTGAAATGTGTTCTGATTGAAAATAACATCGGCGATCACCTACAGCCAATGAGAGAGCAGCATCCACTAGTATGGGTATCTGAAGGTCAGCGTGAGGTTGGGGGAGAAGTTAAAAGGGACCCAAGGGACCTGTCTATTTGGACCCAAGAAATGGAGGAAAAACTAGTGGAAATTTGGCATTTGTCTGTTTGACATAACATCTGAGCAATACCACAACCGGAGAAAGTAAAACGTTGAAGAAAAAATTACTAACTATCTTTAAAACACAAAAATAAGTACACTTTCTACCCCACTAAAGGCTTCTTTCTCATTATTATTCATAGTTAATAACTAAAGATATACTACTTGATCTCACGTTGTTTCCATGTGACTCCTCGCGTGTGTTTGTTTGCAAGACGTAGTTTGTGGCCCAAAACAAAGTTGACGGCGATTCTTCCTATTGTAAAGTCATTCAGTGTGAACCCCCCCCATCACCGATCCATCCTGCAGTGTAAACACAGCACCGACAGAACACTACCCCAGATAGTCAGGCAGTGTGAAAACATCTGTGACGCAATTACTTAAAAAAATTGTTGAAAATTTGTAAGTTATCTTACATGATATTATTTCTAAGTTACACATATCTGGTTCAAAAAACGTTTAACTATTTTAAGAGAAAGCCAAATAAAATTACTTGCGAGATTATTTGATTTGTAGTACAGCATGCAAGTGTGAATGTTCATCATGAGATATTCACAAGACAGTCTTTGATTTGTGGTGTTTTCTGTATTCCTCCACCCCACCTTTGACTCCTCTCTTTACCTCTGCTTGTTTTACGCAGTCATAAAGCTCGTCTCCAAGATGATGGACTGATTGAAAAGCAGCTCTTTATCCTGCTCTTTTGAAATTACAAGACAGCGTTCTTGCCCTACGCATTCCTGCCATAAATTCAAGTGGCTCATTAAGTGTATTTTTGTATGTGTGTAATTAACAGAGGGGGTTGCAGTGTTGTGTGTGTAAATGAGTGTGTGAGTGTGTGTGTGTGAACAAACAGCCTTTTATGTTCACACTCTATCACTTGCCAAACTGGGAGAGTAAATGGTGTGAAAGACTCTGAAGTATGGCTCTTTAATATTCCTCCATCAAGCTTTTGAACAGCTTATACTGAATGATTGAATGCATGAATAAATGAATGAATGAAGGGGTTTAGAGCACATTGTTTACCCAGCATTCTCCTCCATTCCCATCCCCCACCATGGCTCCAACCGGTCAATCAGCCACAAATAGATAATTAGTGAGGCCTTCCAGGATTTTACAATCGCTGAATTTATTACACAATTAAGCAAACTACGCAAACTACGCAAAATTGTGTGTATCTCTCATTTATTCTGAAATGTCGCAAGTTTTCTGCAAATTTGGAGCATAAATGCTTTCTATGACATCATTGTGACACTTAATTACAATTATTTTGTAAAAGACGCAATTATTCTTGAGGTCCAAAAGTAATACAGATGTCAAAAAGATGGTCTGGATGTATGTATACATGTATTTATTTATGTATGTTTGTGTATATATATATACACACACATACACACTCATCGTCACTTTATTAGGTACACCATACTAGTACCGGGTTGGACCCACTTTTGCCTTCAGAACTGCCTTAATCCTTAGTGGCATAGATTCAACAAGGTACTGGAAATACTGTATTCCTCCGAGATTTTGCTAGCATGATAGTATCACGCAGTTGCGGCAGATTTGTTGGCTGCACATGCACATCCAGTTCCACTAGATCCCAAAGGTGCTCTATTGGTGTAAGGTCGGGTGACTATGGAGACCATTTGAGAATAGTAAACTCATTGTCATGTTCAGAAACCATCTGAGATGATTCGCGCTTTATGACATGGCACATTATCCTACTGGAAGTAGATATCAGAAGATGGGTACACTGTGGTCATAAAGGAATGGACATGGTCAGCAACAATACTCAGGTAGGCTGTGACACTGACACGATGCTCAATTGTTACTAACGGGCCCAAAGTGTGCCAATAAAATATCCCACACACCATTACACCACCACCACCACCAGCCTGAACTGTTGATACAAGGCAGGATGGATCCATGCTATCATGTTGTTGACACCAAATTCTAACCCTACCATCCGAATGTTGCAGCACAAATTGTGACTCATCAGACCAAGGAATGTTTTTCCAATCTTCCATTTTTTTATTGTGCAATTTTGCTTCTATTAACAAGCAGTTGAACAGGTATACCTAATTCAGTGGCCGGTGAGTGTATACACACATATACAGTTGAAGTCAGAATTATTAGCCGCCCTTTGAACTTTTTTTCTTTTTTAAATATTCCCTAATAATTTTAACTTTAACTGAACATGCATACATCTTTAGAAATAGAAATATAATACATTTAAACCTCTGCAAAATATTGGAAAAAAATTACAAACTATAAAACGTCAACACATTTTTATAATTTATTTTATTAGCCTTGAACTTTGCTCTTTTTACATTTTTTTATTGAATATTTTTCTATAACATACATTTGGGTGGACTAATTTGGGATCGTCATCATGTTATTTTGTTACATTAGCTCCAAATTTGGCTTTAGTGCTGACTAATCTATTGTATATGCACAAATATAATATAGCTAAGCTTCCTATAGAAAATATTCATTTAAATGAGGTATTTATGAGGGGCATACTCCTATATGTTGAGTACTGTACACACACACACACACACACACACACACACACACACACACACACACACACAAC
>CAIGQZ010016425.1:14549579-14582847 GCA_903798205.1 Danio tinwini
CACACACACACACACACACACACACACACACACACACACACACACAATTATACTTTTTTATGGCAAATCAGCACAATAAAATGCAATGTGTTGAAGTCATACCTGGTCAACATGAATGTAGTAGAAGTGAGATGTGTGGTATATGGCCTTAAAAAGACGCTGCACCTGGCGTGCGGCGCGCCCGTGGACCACCAACATGAAGGCGATCCGCACTGGTACTGCAGGCACAGTCTCCATTGAGTCCTCCTCCCATTGCACATTCATGTTTACTTTGCCTGAACAAACACACAAACAGATACACACATGAGCCAAAAATGGACTCAAGACTAAATTAGCAACATGAAGAAATGATTTTGTTTGTCAGTAGTCAGAAATTCATTTATTTATCCTGACATTGTTTTAATTTGTGGTGTAAGTTTGATTTTTTTTTACAGATTTTATTACATTTACAAATGGACAACATCTTGTTAGCTTGTCAAAAACTGCAGTTTGAACTATTTTAATGGTGTATGTAACTATTGAAAAGTTTGGGGACTGGAAATTAATATGCAAAAAATGAACAAAGAATACAAAAGATAAACAGCTTCTTTCTATTCTTTAGAAATTTCTTAAAAATAATGTATTCACTGTATTATGAAAAATGTGATTATATTATTAAGTGTCATATGATCATTCATTTATTAGTTCATTTTCTTTTCGGCTTATCCAGCACATGTTTTACACAGCGGATGCCCTTCCAGCTGCAACCCATCACTGGGAAACATCCATACATTCTCATTCACACACATACACTACGAATAATTTAGCTTGCTCAATTCACCTATAGTGCATGTCTTTGGACTTGTGGGGGAAACCAGAGCACCCGGAGGAAACCCACACGAACACATAAATGCCAACTGACCCAGCCAAGGCTCGAACAAGTGAACTTCTTGCTGTGAGGCAATCATGCTACCCACTGGCCACCAGTATGCCATGTTATTAAATTAGGTTTATTTCTGAAGGATCATATAACACTGAAGACAGGAATAAGACTGGAATAATTTAGCTTTGCCATCACAAGAATACATCATATATTTTTATATAATACAAGAGAAAATGTTTTAATTGTAGTATTTTTATCAAATAAAACAACATAAGTAATCAGCACAAGAGGCTGATTACTTCAAATCCCCAAACAGCAGTGCAGATGTCTTTATTTGAATTATTATAGCTGCCGGTAGCGCTGCATGATATTGGAAAAATCTGACATTGTGATATTTTTTTTGTGTGCGATATATACTGCGAGATACTTTGTTATATTTGGAAAGTATTTTTAGTCTCAGTTTATTTTGATATTCAGTTCTTGCTCTTAGCAAACTCCTAATTTGCTCTTTATTAATAGTTATTAAGGTAGTTTAGGTACTGGGTAGGATTAGGGATGTAGAATAAGATCATACAGAACATGTGCTTTTTAAGTACTAATAAGCAGCTGCCAATATCACAACAGACTTCCAGTCTCATTTACTACTATTCATTTTTAGCCATAAAAACAGCTCGTTATGCTGACTGATGCTGCAAACTAGTATTTTTTCATCATATTATTTTAATTTTAATATTCTGTCATAAACACTCTGGTTTGACGTTCAAGTAGTTTGCCCGTTTGTTATTCCTACTCATTAACCCACAGGCAAATGAATCAGAAGTCTAATGCAATCGCAGAAAAAAAGCACACTTGAAAAATGAACAGAAAAACCAGCAACTGTTGTGTTGAGCACTGAGCAGACACAACACAATGTAGTATTTTAACAAGTGCAGCCTTGTGACTGCATTTGATCTAAGTGATTGCCAGTAGACAAGCGAGAAAGAAATAAAACGGCACTGAAAAAGTAGACTTAACATAACAGGAGGCAAAACTTGAAATACAAAAATTACATTTTGATAAATGGAAGATAAAATGATGTAAAACGTTGAACAAAATCCCTAATATGCCATATATATCTATATATATCTGTATATATCTATATATATATCTGTATATATATATACACACAATTCCCTGACTTTCAATGTCTGGAATAGACCTTTTAAAATTCCATGATATTCCAGGACCCAAGGGAACCCTGCTTAAACCCATTTGAGGGCACCTCAACCTGCTATAATGCTGGAATCAGAACCGCAGCAATCCACCACATGATCACCTATTGGCCTATAAGTGTTCCACTGATACCATCTTCACAATAGCTGATATAAGACACCAATCCCCGACTTCCTTCAGACATACATTCAGAGCTCACAAATAGCACAGACCACAAGGGCTGAGCCTTGGTCGTTTGTGGCTTTCTAAAAATGCCCACAGAATAAATACTGTACGTGGCAGACTGCCTCTCTCTCTATGTCATGGTATAGCCTGCCACTTCTAAAGAAGGGCAAGCTGAATTACTCATTACAGGGCATGAGGTTAATTTTAAAAGCCCGTATGAAATTACACTGAAGGCACTATGTTTTGGCGCAAAGCCATGCTGACTGAGGACATGGGCTGTGAGGGGGTAATGACTATAATCTGAGAGCTGAGCCTGTCGTTACTGTCCCAAAGTGCACCAGTCTCCCAGACCCTGTGACAGAGCCTGAACGGGGGCAGGAGAAGGCACCGCTCCTGGCCCTCAGGGAGAGCTTGGATGACCCCGGATGGGTGGAGGCTGGGAGAGGCAAGAAGCTCCTTTATTAAGTGTAATTACATCACCTAAGCCCTCAGTGTCCTCTGTCTTTATAGGGTGGACAGGCCTGACCATCATATGTGTTTCTTATGTGTTCTCAATGAAACACTAGACCTTCTGTCAGAAAGCGTGAATGTCTAAGAATAGAAGTGGAGTTGTGTGATTTTGCCCGAAGCGGTGAGCATTTTCAAAGTTGCTTCTTGCTCCAAGATCTTTCGGCTGTTGCACCATCATGAGCATGGGACGTAAAGAAGTGTAAATATATCTTTTTGTTGTAGCATTTAAAGAGACATGGATTAGCATTTAAAAGCTTGAGGGGAGATATTTAAAAAGAGATATCACATGCTTACCAAGGCTGGATAAAAAATACAAAGTAATATAATACATACAGTTGTGTATTCAGTAATATAACTGTTAATTATTATTATTAATAGTAATAATAATTATTAATAATTATTTCATTTTACTATTGCTTATTAGGCCCAATCCCAATTCAACCCTTAGCCCTACCCCTTACCCCCTTGTTTCTCCAATTCTCTTAAGCTTGAAGGTGTAGGGCTAAGGTGAAGGGGTAGATACCCCTTTGAACTGAGATTTTTCAGGACCACACTCTAAACCACGGAAAATTTCCCAGAATACACAAGCCACAACGGCAGCAAAGCTGCACCCAGACGTAAGGAGATCCACAAATTAGAATTGTCAATATTATGAGTTTTTATAACAAACAAGCACACATTTTAATATATTCATAACCGCATTTGTGTTTTACCAAATGTTGCAATTTCACAAAATCAGCAACAAGCATTTAGAAAACAGGGAATTTTTTTTAATTCATAAATTGTCAAATGATCATTTTAAACATGTATTAAATGTAACAAAACGTTTTGATTTCAAAATTTCATAGTATAAGGAGAGTCTGCTCACCCTCGACAGAATAGAAAAAAATTGCGATTTTATATGATTGTTTAAAAAGAACCCCTAAAAAATTCCCTTGATTTATAAAAGTTTTTAATACTATAAATAAACTTACTGACTGGAGTAGAACAGCTTTACAGACAGCATTAGTAGTAAATGGGTCTTTAAATAATAAATGCAAAATAATAATAATAGGAAGATATGCAACCTTTTATATGGGAAGCCTAAACGCCCCCTGGTGACCTACTCACACCTGCAGCTTCTCTAAAACGGACATCCAGTGTTCTCCAGCCTCCAGCGCCTAGACTGTAGCTCTGCACAAAAAGTTTGGCCAGAGGAGAAATGGTCATGCCTAATTGCGTCTGATTTCTCTCAAGGTTTTTTTCCTTCACTTTTATCAATTGGTGAAGTTTGTTCCTCGCCACTGTCGCCACTGGCTTGCTTGGTTTGGGACTTGTGGAGCTGCGCATTAATAGATTTGCTCTTTAGTGTTTTGACTTTCAGCAGTGAAAATTAAACCACACTGAACTGAACTAAACTGAACTTTAACTCTGAAAACTGGACTGACACAGTTTAATTTAACTTCTATGTTAAGCTGCTTTGACACAATCTACATTGTAAAAGCGCTACAGAAATAAACATGGCAATGTCCAACCTAAAAGCATTCCTTATTTTTACAGCATGTGCAAATTTTCTACAGAGGCAAAATTCATAACTCCAATAATGTCAGATTTTAGTGAGGTAATACTCTCAAATATTGAAAAAACAAAAATGTCAATATTTCTCCATTTAGGTAACAAGCAGCCTTATGGGCTTTGGTAACACTCTCAGTTCAGTCAATCTATTCTGCAGATTTTCCTCAACAGTTAACATAGAAAATGTGAAATATGCACAGATTCCTTGTGGGCCCTCATGACCAACAGCCTGAACCACATTTGAAACTCATTCATCCAACGATGTTCATTAAAAACTTGCCGTTTGCTTCAAACTTAGGCTGTTTCTGAGCTAATTGCCACCACTGAGGCAAACTGCTCACGTGTTTGCCATCAAAGACTGTGCCTTTTTACTGTATAATGCAATTATAGTTTATAAATACATATGAGGATCCTCCATGCGGCTTGCTCGGTCTACTGTACTTGCTGGAAATAGAGGCGTTCTTGCCCCGCCTCACCCCCTTACAACCTCAGCATGTCCCAGACTCATGTCTCTGTGGTGATGTCCTTGTCATACATGTCAAAACCCATTCTGCTTTCCGGAAGTTTCTCTGGGCAGAGGCTCTGAGCACTGAGAAGATCTGTCACTGTTCTATTTGAACGCATCCACAGTCCTGATTTGTGTGCAGATGACTGAGCACTGCATAATTGCATGAATATGTTTTCTGTAGTCAGCTATGGGAGATGGAAAGGAAAAAAAAACTGTATAGCAATTACATCCATCTAACCTTGTGCGGAAATCCAGAATCTCATTTCCAGCCTGTCTCTGATTGTAATTACAATCGCTGTAAACGTCTGTTACCAGCCCTGTGACTCTTAATACGCGACTTCCATAAACCCCCAAAGACAGGATGACATCTAATTCAGGAAAACCATCATTATTTCTAACATTATTTATCCTAAATTCCCATGAACACCAGCTAATGTCTGCCTGCATGCCAGTGCAAGCTGATGATTATAATCAGTACTTATCCCAATGGAAAACATCATAGCATCCAGTTAAAAACCTGACAAGTACAGTTTTCTGTTCTGTGGTGACACTCTAATTCTAAAGAGCACCTGATTGAACAAATATCAGTTTACCCTAGTGCATACAAAAGTGACTAAGAGTGCACTCAGACTAGGCTATCCAAACCGTGCCCGGGCGCATTTCCCAGTTTGTTTGACAAGTGTGAATGCTCCGAATCGGGCCCAGGCATTGGTCACAGTTAGTCAGCCCTGGCCCAGTTGGAAGAGGTGTGCTAAAGTGCGCCTGATCCCGAAAACGAAGACGCAACGTCGTTTCATATGGATTAATCATTCTTATTTTCAGTGAACACAAACTGTCATAGTTTATTAAAGATGCAAACCTCTCACTGCACGTCAGATGATAATTTATGAGCGTCAAAAGTTGCGGATCTGTTTAGCTAAATATTTGACTATGTGCCACTGCATCACAAATGACTAAAAGATAATACAAAATTATATAAATAAAGAAATAAATAAATATAAATGAAGATATACATAAAAAAAATCTACACTGTGCTGAGGGACAGCGTTTCTCTTCTGTGAAACTGAACAGTCGCATCATCAATGATGTAAGCGTGCTCCGAGTTGGAATGCTAAATGCAGTGTGATATGTGCAGTGTGATATGCAGGCCGTCGGGGGAGATAGGAGGGGGACAGTCGTGCTTCGGTACGGTTCAAGGCAACTGTACCAAGTGTGAGTACGCCCTAAGGCTCTGATCACATGGAGCTTTTTTTGCAATGATAGATGCCTTTTTATACTTTTTAAAAAAATTATTTTTATTGCCAACTCCTTGCAGAAGCTAACTCAGTGCAAAAAAAGTGCTGACGTCATGCGTTCCAGCAAAAAGACTGGTGATAAAGTGGTTGCCTAGCAACAAAAAATGCACAGCGCACTGCTCATTTTAAAAGTCAACAAAAAGGCAGCCAAGAAGATTCCCACGGCTGTACTGCAGGACCTGACCAGATTTCTTGCAGCGCGGGAATACATTTCCTAATAAAGGGCGGTAGTGGTCGGTAACTCTGATGTAATTTGAACAGGACAGGCGGTCTAACAATATGGCAATTCTGAGAGATAGATCTACCGAACACAATCGGTAGTTGGCAAATATATTGGATGGATATGTTTGTAAATCTGACTTGGAAAGAGTCAGTGCCTCACCAGCCACAAACCTCACCACACGTCACTCATGTCTCATCACAAAGGGGTAAACAAAACTGACATTTAGCCTACAATCCTTGCACAACCTAAATTTTTATCTGTTATCGCTCTCTTTTGGTACTACCCAATTTAAACGTGAGATTTTGGAAACCAGATCTAAATTTAGCAGGATGAATATACGGCGGGACGGTCGGGTGCGGAATAAAACCTGGTGGGAGCAGGACTAAAAATTCAGTCCTGTGCAGACCTCTACAGTCTAATGCACCATCTGATTTCAAAACTGAAGAGCAAATTTTGTGTGATGGGTTTCTAATATCTATTGACATCACAATGTAACAGAAGCAGCATTTTTTTACAAACTTGACAGATTATCAAATTCTTAAAAAATATCTTAAAAAAACATCATTTTGATCAGAATTATTCCAAAGATCAACAACAATCATTTAGAAAACAGGGAATTTTTTCACTTCATAAATTGTCCATTAAATGATAAAATCAAACATATATTAAATGTAACAAACATTTTTATTTCAAAAATTCATAGTGTAATGAGAGTCTGCTCACCCTCTACAGGACAGTAACGAGTGACCTTCTCGGGCATGAGCTGGTGTTCTTTGTGGCGGCAGTAAACCTCCACTATCTGCTGCCGGCACTCCTTGGTTTTAGCACGGGACAAGGCGGAGATCGCCTCTTTTCCGCTGATCTCACATTTGGGCGGCTGGTCATACTTGATGTCAGCAGTGGGTGTGATCGATCGCTTGGGTCGCTGAAAGTGGTGCCGGTGTTGCTGGGATTGCTGTGGGCGGAGGGTGGGATTGGCCCTCTGGTGAAGATCAGTGTGTGTCTGATTGAGGCCAGCTTTGTTCTGTGCATACTGAATGACCTCATTGGAGTTCTTGCTCAGGCTTTGCTGTGCATGCGCCTTTTCCAGAAGGCCTTGTTTGTGCTTACCAGGTGCGTGTCTCTGCGTTTGGGAACGTGCACCGAAGTTACTGTTGTCTATATTCTCAAAGTCTTTGGGAACAGAGTTTTCATTGTTGCTGTCCACACGGACTTTCTCCTTGGGCCGGTGCGAATAGTAGCCATCCTGAAAAAAAATCAAGACAAAACAGATGAAATTAGGGTCTGCTATGAGCAGAATGTCAATGTCACAACAGATAAAATACAACAAAAGTATGTAACCAGCATGTCATACATCAATAAGACTTATAACTACTTTGGTAAAACAATATAATGGGAGGAAAAAAAGTCTAATAGATATGCACTGAATCAAGCGCACAGAATATGAGAGAGACCTGGAGATGGGCTACATTGACTTGGGTCACTAAGCAACCACCTATCAACCATGTAGAATGCCCTAACAACCGCATATCAACATGCTAACAGCCTCCCAGAACACCTTAGCAACTGCATACCAATGACCTGGCAGCCATCCGCGGCAGTTCTGGCAGTTTTACATTTTAAAATCTCCAGTTTCTTGTATGCTGTGCATTCATACAGGTGTCAGCGGGTATGTAAGTAACATCACTGAGCAGCAGTAAAAATATTCAGATGAGTATCTGAGTTTAACCGCACAGTAATTCACAGCGAGAATTATCTTGTATGGGTCATTTCTGACATTGTCCAGTTTCCTGCAAAGTGTCATTGTTGATTAAATATTCCACTGGCAATGGCGTGTGCATCAGAACTGAGGTTGAGGCCATGCCCTATGCACTGATCTGATTGCAGGAGACCTCTCTGTAGCACTGAGAGCTTGAGAATGTGCTCTCTGACATGACAGGATGACTATCACATTATGTTTTGCAAATCAGCATACAATTATTTCTCTCTTTTTAATCCAGCCCAAACACATCTAAAGGGAACCTTTTTGTGAATATTCCATTAAAAAAAAGAAAACAAATTAAAGAAACACTGCACTTCTTTGAAAATAGGCTCATTTTACAACTGAGTTACCCATTTTTTTATCTATTCACCCAATCTCCTGGTCTGATGGGAGCAGTTTTAGCTTAGCATTGATTATTGAATCAGATAAGACCATTAGCATCTCACTCAAAAATATTTAAAATTTCCTACTTTGACTTCTGTAGTTACATTGTGCACTAAGACTGACAGAAAATAAAAAGTTGCTATTTTATAGGCCAAATATGGCTAGGAATTATACTCTTATTCCAGCATATTATTTAAGGAACTTTACTGCTGTACCACGCCTGCAACAGGCGCAATGATATTACGCGGTGCCTGAAAATATAGTTTTCAGCTAGGTAACTTCCAATGTGACCTTGCACAGGGAGTATATTTCAGTTGCGCTGTGCCATAGTTAGGGCTGTGTGATTTGGGGAAAATATCTAATTGCGTTTTTTAAAGATATTGCGATTTCTATTTGATTTAATAGTATAGTTAAGCTTCAGCTCAATATTCTGTATCCTAGCTTCTTACTGCTAAAATACAGTGAGTGTTAGTTAAAAAGGAACTGAAAAGATATTAACTAACTCCAACTTTTATTCAAATTTGTTTCTAAATATTTATTAAAATTTTTTCTTTAGAGGAAACAGTAGTGAGCTAGGACGTTAGTTATTTCCTGGTGCCTTTGTGATGTTTTTTCATATGGTGTAACAGCTCCAAACAACTCTGAAATTGTACTTTGCTGTTGCTAGCTACTATATAGAGTGTCACTGGCAGTACTTTTAGTAGACTTTTTAGCAAGACGCTCCTCATATAGGCACCTGTGGTGCTTTTTTAGGTGCTGGTTGTTGTATTTCCTCATGCTGTGGCAACAATTCTGTGACCGCTATTACAAATGACCTGCTTTTGTTTGGTGTCTGTGACTTAGAAAGCAAAATATTCCCATAAAGCAGATGAAGCAGCAGATGCCATCATTCCACTTGTCCACGCTTTTCTGTTTGTTTGTTTTATTGTGGGTGTTCCGCATAGTTCGGTTGCGCATTTCGGATTGACAAAAGTGAATGAAAGTGTGCTCACTCAATTGGCTAGTAAGACTGTCACACACTGACGGCAGTCACGCATTCGCTCTAGATGGGAAAAATTATATTATAAAATTTTAACTAATCGCAATGTTCCAAATCGCTATTTGATTTCGATTAATCGCACAGCCCTAGCCATAGTACACCATGTGACTACAGAAGAGTCAAGTTTATATAGGAAAATTATCAAAGCTCTTTGGTCATTTTGAGTGAGATGCTAATGGTCTAATCCAATTCAATGATCTATGCTAAGCTATGCTCCAGACCCAGTCAGTGCTCCTGCCAGACCTGGAGATTAGTCTAATAGATTCAAAACTGGTAAAACTCAACTACAAACTCTATAGGATTTGTAAAATGATCTTATTTTAAGAATGTGGAATGTGTTCCTAAAGAAGGAACATTTTGGGGCCGCATCAAATGCAAGAGTTTGGATGTATCTGCCTTATATAATTTGCGACAGCAACAATTTCAACATTACAACTGCTGTTACATGCTCTCACCAGCTCCCCTGACTTCTCAAACTGTTCTTACACCTCTGTCAACCGCTTTTCCCAAACTCATTCTGTCCACCGATTACTGCGCCAGGCTTGCAACATTCATAACAGCAGACAGCAAAAGAGACATTAATAAGAGGAAATGGAGACAAACAAACAGAGACTATCAAAGTGGAGGAGATGAGGGCAGGAAGTTAGTCGAGGCAGCGCTGCAACTCTCATTTCCTTACCGTTATGGTGCAATTTGTCTACAAAGCATTTATTAAAGCTTGCTTGTGAGTGTATTATTTGTGAGGGAAAACTTTTAGAAGACAAATCCCTGTCGTGTCACCCGCTCTTTGGCCCTCTAAAGGCTGCCGTTTAGAGCAGACTCCACTCCCGCCTGCTCCTCTTCCTCCAGGAGCTTTCAGGAGGAAATTACAGTGCCTCGGATTAATAGCCTGAGCGACCACAGGAGGTAAGTTAGGCTGCTGGAGAGAAGACTATCGATCGCTTGCAAAAATCTGTCATTTCCCAAGGTGCTCTGGGAGCCCTGCTCTGCACCGCTGAGCACCCTGGCAGTCGCAAGCCTTCTGTAGTCTCTCTCAAGGGGAGGAGGCTCCCCTCTTCTCTTGCATCATCCATCACAGGAAGGGTGGGAGTCGCACACTCGTTTATCAAGCACACTTTTATCTGCCTCTTTTTCCGCCTCTCTGATGGCAAAGAACATCACGGGCCACACACATACACACACATAGAACTGGGCGGTACGACAACAATATATACCGTAGAATTGTGTCAACCGGTAAACAATCTGCTACATTCTCGACAGTTTAAACAGTCTGAAAGCAAACAGAAAAGAAGAGCCTACTCAATATGTGTAGCACTTGAGGGCTTTTAGTGTTCACAGCCTAGGAGCAATTTAGTTCCTGGTGTAACTGTGAGTATTTATGATAGCTGATATAAGTGGCATAAATTATATGAAAGAAGACGTCCTGGCAGTCATTGACATTGCAGTGAGGAACGGTGCGAGACTGGAATGCTGCTTTGCCTGTTCGCTCAAAGCCTCACATCAGAGACTGTTTGACAACTATAGTTATATGTAACCGTACACCTCGATGGCTTAAATGAATGAATGAAGTTTTGAGGGAGAGTGCACACATGAAATGTAAAACCAAACAACACTCCCTTAATCTGTCCTCATTTTCCCTGGACTTCACCGTCCATGTGCTAATATATATATATATATGCAAATACTGTGGGAATAAAAATGTTTTTCGATACAATAAGCAACTTTCAGTCCCAGCCATGTAGGATTAATTCACAGTAATCTGAATAGAACAAATTTTCACCTTAAAATGTAGAAAATGGAATAATGAATGAAAGGAAAAAATTACAAGTAGGGTAATACCCAAAACGTTATATATTAGGCAACACATCTGCTTATTATCATTCATATTACTAGCATTTTAGCTGTTTTTAGTACTTACTTTTACCTTTATTAAGTACATTAAGCCTTGCCCTATTCTAGATCCCTAAGCCTAACCTTAACTAAAACATGACTATGCCACAACAACAACAACAACAATGACAAAAACAACAACAAGTAGGTCTGGGCAATTAATCGAAAAGTAATCGAAATCGACATTTAGAACTTATAATCGTCAATTTTTTCAATTACTTTCCCTACCGTGTGTGCAGTCACATGACCCTGCTCTGTTAAGGCTTTATACTTCTGCGTCAAACGCATGGGGTACCTCTCAAAAATGTAGCTACACGTCACAAGTTTGCACTACACTAAAATAGATTGGAAGCTGCCCTAGAGACGGCATATTTTCCATTACAATAAAATTATTATTTACATAAAATATTTCTTTACAGAAGATTCTAGAAATGCACTGTTTAAAATATTATTTACAGGATATACAAGATTAATTTTATTTAGAAGAGATACTGGTTATTTTCTACTTTTAATATAAAAAAATAACATTGGAAATAATTAATTTAGTTTCCAAAAGTTCATTTTTTTTCCCACTTTTTATAAGAAAAAAAGTTTTAGGCAATGTGTGTTTTAATTTCAGTTGTTCAACGTTGATTTTCAACAAATAATCATAAATAGCAGATAGTGTGTGTTTCCTTCAATTACTTTAAAATTAAGTAACGCACCCTTCATTCAAAAATCTCTCAGTTGTAATATAAGCAAATTTACTGTACAAAACTTGAAATAAATAAATAAATAAAACAATCGTTCATTAATCGTAATAGAGTTAAAATGCTCAGCCATTTTTTGACAATTTATCACATTACAACCCAAATCTCTGTCAATTACTTAAATATTACATGGCCAGAAATGTGACATCAACTTGAGAGATCAACCTCATAAGATCCATAAAACTAATACTTTGATAAACCTCAAACTAGGTAGTTCTTCTTACCTTCTTATATGAAGAACAAGCGTTCAACCAATCTTGCAAATCCTACACAAATCACTTTTTAAGTGTCAAATTTATAAAAATTAAGGTTTAAGGCATCCTGGACCTTTCTATAAAGAAGACATTTTTCTAGTTACGTCTAGCTAAAAAACAGAATCAGAGAGAAATCAAATATTTCTAAAATAAAATCCTTTGAACATTGCTAAAATCTCAAGTATGAACAATGATACTGATACTTTTCTGTTTGCACAAACTATTACAAACAACTATTAAAGATCCAGTCAATTCAACATGTACAAGTCATGCGGTATACTACAAATGGGAGTACAAACAGAGGAGAAAAGGTCGTGCCCAACTGAGCCTGGTTTCTCTGTTTTTTTTTTCCTTCACTTTCATCAATTGGTGAGATTTTGTTCCCCGCCACTGTCGCCACTAGCTGCGTATCGATGGGTTTGCTCTTTACTGTTTGGACTTTCTGCAGTGAAAATTAAACCACACTGAACTAAACTGAACTTCAACTCTGAAAACTGGACCGACACAGTTTCAATTTCCATTTACTAGAACTTCTATGTTAAGCTGCTTTGACACAATCTACATTTTAAAAGCGCTATTAAAATAAAGATGGATTGAATTGATTAGTAGCACTATCACCTAAGTTCAGTCAGAGAGTCATCTGTATCCAAAATCCATCCGCCTGAATCACATCTCAGCAAAAGCTTGCTGGACTAACAGCACTGGGACAGAATGGAAACACTGTTAGTCAACTATTAGGAGAGTCATAAATACTTCAGTCCTCTGCAAAGCTGACGCAAAAGGATGTCAGGAAACATTACGTGACTCAGCTTAAATCTACTACATCTCAGCTTTGACTGTACACAAAGTTTATGGAAGAGCAAAATGTAGACTTGGTACTAATGTGTGAACTGGTGCACATATGGAGTTAAACATGAAGAGACGATGCCAACACTTAATACACAAATACGATTGTCTAAACATGTACACATAGACATCACCTATATGCAATAAAATTGAAGGGTAACTATGTACAGTGTATAATAAATTGTATTTGTTTGTACCTTTAACTTAATTTAATTGAAATACAATAATGTGCACCTTTTCAAAGCTGTTTTGAAACAATAATTATTTTAAAAAGTGCTATACAAATAAATTTGAGTTGAATTGAATTGAAACATAAATGTACAAATACAAAGGGTTTCTTAATTCTACATATACAGTAACACCTTCAATGGAAACACCACAGACTAACCGCCTGCTTATTAAGTCAATAAAAATAATAATAATAATAATGATGATGATGATGATGATGATAAAAACTACAACAATGTCCTATGCAAAAATGCGAGGAGTAGTTTTTAACATGAATTAGGGCCCTTTGAAATTAGTTTTATTTTATTTTCGAATTATGTTTCATTTATAATTCAGTAATCAATAATTATGTCCACTTAACTGGAATCACGAAACACATTCATTCAATTTAACAACATATGAAGAATTTATCAACATAAAACTTTATTTTTCTATTAAATATTTAACATTTCTCTCCAATTAAACCAAAAGCTAAAATTTTTATTTCATTTTAATGGGTTCTTTTACAAGATACTACTAGTTTTCATGTCTACGTTTTACATGAAATGTCAAATAACACTATATAGTCTTTATTGTATTAATTCCTTCATTCATTGTCTTTTTCGGCTTAGTCCCTTTATTAATCTGTGGTCACCACGGCGGAATGAACCGCCAACTTATCCAGTACATGTTTTAGGCTGTGGATGCCCTTCCAGCTGCAACCCATCTCTGGGAAACATCCATACACACTCATTCACACTAATACACTGCGGACAATTTAGCCTACCCAATTCACCTGTACCGCATGTCTATGAACTGTGGGGGAAACCGGAGCATCCGGAGGAAACCCACGCGAATGCAGGGAGAACATGCAAACTCCACACAGAAACACCAACTGACCTAGTTGAGGCTCGAACCAGCGACCTTCTTGCTGTGAGGCGACTGCACTACCTACTGCGCCACTGCATCGCCCCTTTTATTGTATTAATAATTCAATAAATTATTCATAAAATAATAATAATAATTCATAAAATTTTTTATTTACAAATGCTGCACATGTTTGTGCTCGAATGCTTTAAAATCTCTTGAAATGCCTTTAAAACACTTGCAATGTGAATGAGAAAGTTTTACTCTGATATGGTTATATGGCAATGACTTCGCATATCAGTTGTTGTGCTGATCAACTGTAATCCCTCAACATTGCATTTTTTGCGATGTGACTATTGCAGACACACACATTGGGATTTCGATGCTGAAATTATATATTCTACAGCCCTAATTCAAACTTGATCATTCATTCATAAAGCAGAACATGTAGATCTCATATTTACATCATCTTTTTCAGTTTGATGTTCACAGATAACAGTCCATATCATGATTTGATTAGGTGTGCACTGCAGTAGTATTTTGATTTATTCATCCAAAACTTGGCCAATTTGCGTTCAACATTAAATACAGTTTTTTTTTATTGGATTCTGTGATTACATCCATGTTTTATGCACTGCGGAAATCATATAGCCCTACAGAACGCAATGAAATAATGAAATACAAGCTGCAAATCTAAAAGTCACTCCTTATCACATGCTATTTTTGACCTGATGTAACATCTCAAAGTTTGCTTCTCCAAGCAGAAGGTCAGCAAAGTTTGCCTCACCCTTTGCCCCAGGCCTGCAGGGGTCACCTTCCTCGAGGCTGCCCTCTCCCTGACCCCTCTGAATGGGTCACTGCGGGATGAGTCACCGAGTGGGAGGGGAGGGACACAGTCACATGCGCAGACTAGACACAGAAGGTGAGCTGGATATAGTATGCGGGACGGAGTGCTGAAACCCAACTCTGACCTTTCCTACACCACTGAGAGCAGCTCCATCCATCACCGTGACTGTCTACAAGCTACTCAATCAAACTGAATCGGTGCCAGCGATCCACATCGAATGCTCGTTCACAGAGTGTGTGTCTGAATCTTAATAAAAACAGCCACTGTTGACCTGCTGGGAAAGGTCAAACTGTGGACAAGTACAAAAGAACAAAAGGCTATGTATGATGTATTGTGGATTACCCAATATATACTGAATAGTGGAAACCAAAGCAGAATGTGACATTTAGATTAAGTCATGATCAGGGACAGACTTTATTGGCTTTATTCATTTTGTTAAATAATCTGCGGATTTATGTGGATTGATTTGAACAGTATAGAAGCTGAAAATTAAAATTAACATGAATAAAAAAACATCTAATGTATATCTTTTTAACTTATTTTTTTATTACTTATAACTTTAATTAATGTTTACAATGCAAATCCAATTAGAACCACTTGTTTGGTAAACAACGCTACATGTCTCTCATATATTATATCTACTGAAAGACAGAAAATATTACTTTATAAATTGCATTATAAAAGCATCCAAACATTTGTATGTTATTCAATAATATGACAGAAATGAATGCAAATAATGAATAAATATCAGCTTCTTCGTTTATTACAAGGCAATATATATAACACTCTATAGGGGTGTCAAAATTAATTGTTTCTTCGGTGCACTGCGATGCAGACGTGAACAATTCGGTATCAGTTCAGTACTAATTATAACCGGTTATGATGTCATTTATCACGTATGAGCTATACTGTGGTAGCTTACTATGGCGAGGAAGGAGGCTGCGAGTAATTTAAATGCTCCAGCTTAAAAAGCCGATAACTGTGAACAATTCACTGCTTGTGAGTTTGCTGGACAGTCAGTACCCTGATAGGAAAAAAAAAGAAAGCTGTAAACTCTCTTTCTCACTCTCTGTGACCCCTTGACCTGCTGGTGTGTTTGTAAGGTAACGTTTTATCTCCTCTCGTTTTCTCCACTGCGTCGCTGTCTATAATGGATCAGCTGATCACCATGGCCGTTTAACATCAGTGTCCATGTCACTGTTTGATGAAGAGTGTTAGAGCCAATCGCAGCCTTTTCTGTTGAGCATATGACTAACCATAGGTGTTTAAGAAAGCAAGCAGAACAATATCTATTATTTTATTTGCTATAAATGCTTAGGTTGTTCTGTGAATGTACTGTAGTTTATTTGATACATTTAAAAAAGAGGTTTTCTTTGAGCAGGTTAAATTAAACTGCTTGTACTAAAGGACAAAATTGTATTACAAATAATATAAAAATATTAATATATTGATGAATGGTAATTTTTAATACAAGAAATATTGTGTTGCTAAGTAAAATATCAAATTGTGTATGGAAAGCATCATCAATGCACTGTGATATCGGACTGAACCGAATCGATAGCATGATAATCGTAACCGAACCGAACCAAACTGTGAGACCAGGTTAGGTTCACACCCCTAACACTTTCTAATAAAAAGGTTTAGAACAATAAAAAGACATCGTAAATAGTACATAAAATAAAAATTGAAAACATTTCCTTACTAACCTAGAGTGCTGAATTTAAATTACGAAGACATTTTTTATATTAACCCACATTTCTTTTATTTTTTGGGTCAATCTAAACATGGATAAATTTGACTATTGCTGTCATATGTAAATCTGTTTAAGAGTGCAAATGAAAAATCTATACAATTTTAAATACGCCATAATTGTGTAAACACACATTTTGAAATCTTTACTAATATACTTGAGGTTGGACATGCTTGATGTCAGTAGTTGGTGATTTTTTTTTAATTCAAGTTATTCCACTTGAAGTTCTAGTCCAATTTCCTGGGCATGTGGAAAATATAATTCAATCAAATTAAACTAAATATGTGCAATATTCAAACAATTTACAACACAAATTTTGTAAAGTACTACGTCATTCCAAACACGCAGAAATGAATGCAAATAATGTATAAATATCAGCTTCTTTGCTTATTACATGACAATTTATATAACACTTTCTATAATAAAAAGGTTTATAACAATAAAAAGACATAATAAATAATAACTAAAATAAGATAAAAATTTAAAACAGTAAACATTTGATCAAATTTTTGAAGGATTGACAATTAAAAATAATTCCTTTAAAGTTTCTCCAGATAAAAAGTTTGTTTGATAACAATAAAAAATATCATTATATGTTTGATAGTTAGGTTGAATAAATAGATTACACACATTTATAAAAATAAATAAATCGATTGAATAATGGGCTCAAAAATCTGGGGATTCCTGCGGGCTCAGATTCCATGTAGGCTTAGAAATGATAAACATTTTAAAGAGTGACTTCTGCCAACTAATGCGGAATTAAAATTAAGAAGAAATGTAAAATAAGAACCAAATTTTTATTTATTTTTTTGGAGTCAATCTGAACATGAATCATTTTGACTAGGTTGATATATGCAAATCTTTTCAAGATTTTTCAAAGTCATCATTGTGTAAACACCCATTTTGAAGTCTTCACTAACATACTTGTATATATATATATATCCTTAAATATGAAGAGTTCAGATGCAAAAACCTCTAAATGACAAAAAATTTGCATTTAAATTTTCTCTAAAATTACCATTTTTTAAGGCTCCTGTGTGTAAGTTCAGTAATATCACTTTTATGGCAAAGACTGTGTCCTTTTCGTGGTCTTTAAAGTAGAATAACTCAAACAAAGGAGGCTGAGAAAAATGTTAGTTTTAAATGGAAATTTCAAATAGCATTTAGAGGTTTTTGCATCTAAACTCTTTATATATATTTAATAAATGCACTTTTGTTGTGTTGGAGGTAGAAGTTGGCCATCCTTAAAGCTATTAGTTGGTGAATTTTTAATAAACTAAATATATGATTCGTTAATTAATTAAAAATTTATTCTACTCAAAATTCCAATTTTCCTGGGCAAGTGGAAAATATAATTCTATTAAATAAAGCTGAATATATTCAATATTCAAACTATTTCTAACACAAATTCTATAACTGACTACATAATACCAAAAATCCGGGTCAATGGCATCATCCAAAAGTCTTAAGAGTGTTTATATCTTTCTTCCATCACCTTGTGCTTTCTTGCTGGAGGCGGAGGCCAAGCTAAACCCAACCGAATTAAAATTGATTCGGATATTAGGTAGATTGAGTGAAAATTGCCTCTGGGCTTTCATCACCTCTGCAAACAGAACAGTTGTTCCTTACAATGCAATGAGGCAGACACCAAGGACAAGCAGACAGAGCGAAACTGACGCATATTCGCTCTTTTCTTGCAAACAGCAGAAACCACAGAGGAACTCTTTCATTGTTTGGCAAGCCAGACATGCAGTACTACACGCATGCAAGTGACCACATTTACATAAACATGACCTAGCAGTATAGTACCACATGCCTTAAAACATTGCTTTGGTTTCTCTCTCCAACGTGTTTTTCTTTTCGTTTTGCTCTGAGCAGTGTTTTGTCCTGTGTGATTCAGTCTAATGAAAGGGCTGGTCCCATAGCCACTCTTGCTCACAACTCTGAGTGGGCAACTGGGAAAAATAGTGAAAAGTGCTTCCACTAGAGATGACAAATATGTCCAGCTCAGCCCCCCAGGCGGGGAAGAGCAGGTCTACACGAGACACTCAGCGGACTGTCAAAGCTACAACACCTTCTTCTACATGGCCAACATGAGTCAAAGAGACCGCCACAAAGCCACAACAAGGATATTACATTAGAGAAGTGAGAGAGGAAGCAGACGAGGCAGAAAGAGAATGTTTAGAAGTACAGAAAAAACAAAAAAAGACACAGAAGACGAAAAAAATCAACACAGCAAAGGTGAGAAATGAAAACAAAATTGCTCAGAGGAGGAAATTGGTTTCTTCTGTGGTTTATGGTCAATTAAAGGAATAGACCTCCTAAAATTCACAATTACCTCATCGTTTATTCTTCCTCGTGTGGTTTTAAAGGGGTGGTCCAGAGTGTATTTTAAGGCTCGGTTGTGTTTATAAGATACAAAGCAATGTGTGCTAATGCTTCATTTGTAGAATTTTTTTTTTTTATTAGATTTTATCATATATCTTACTTTGATTATATACTGCTACTCAGCTAACATGAAAATGACTGTCATATTTCCTAGTTCCTCGAAAAGCTCGCCCTCAAGAGGCTCTGATTGGTCAGCTAACAAAATGTGCTGTGATTTGTGGATTGGCTCCAAGTCACCAGGAAACGTCATGTCCAATCACTAGCACGCACTGAGCCTCTGCTGTGTCAGTGTGAGCTTGAATTAGACAGAAAATGAAGAGGACACAGCTGAACCTGATGCCTGCTCTCTAAAATAAAATCTGACAAGTGTCTTTCATATATATTGGGGTTATAAGCATGTGTAAGTAATATGAAATGTTAACAATTCTTTTGTGAGTTTGTTATTTGAGATGTAGAATGCAGGGAAAATGGCCGCATAGAAAGACACTGCAGCGCTGCTGAAGATCATGGCTGTTTACATCGGTTTGACTGATAAATATGAATTTGTAGCTAAATTGTTGGCGTTGCCAAACAGCATTTCCCATTATGTACATCCTGATTTACATCTATGTTACAACATACTGTTAACGCTAGAACCTATGCATAAAATAGATCAATTTTAACAAATACAAATGCTTACAGGTTGTGGTTCACTATCCACAGCTTCTTCTATTATGGTTGAAGCTGCTCCTTGATTGAGGAGTTTTTGGCCGAATCCAGCAGTGAACTGGGAGAGATTCTGGAAGCTGTCCTTTGTCAAAGGCTAGCTATATCTTTTTTATAATTCTCTGGGACATAATTAACATTAAACTAAGCACTTCTCTCTTTGTGACGTGTCCTTTGGAAATACAAATACAAAAACAGAGGAAGCTCTGTGGAAATAGCAGCGTTTGGACGCCATTTTGGCTTTCTCTGCTATAACAATACAGCATCTCTGGCCACGCCCCTTCACTGTGTGCTGTGTATGTGCATGGTGTACTTTATGCATTCAACCTGAAGTGTTTGTGACTAGCCTGGATGTATTTTTTTGTATTTTGTAAACTTAGGCTTTGCTAAGCTAACTCTGTAAAAGCCAATGTCTCTCTTTGCATAGAACTTTGAGCATATTACATTCAGAGACATTATTTATGTTCACACAGCTACATTACACATCAACTAAAGTTTAAAATATGATATCGTAGTGGACCACCACTTTAAACCTTTATGAGTTAGTTTCTTTTAAACAGAATATACTTTGAAGAATGCTGGTTGCTGGAACCCAACGACTTCCATAGTAGGAAAAATAATTACAGCAAGCAGCCTTTTTCTAAATAATTTATTTTGTGTATAACAGAAGAAAGAAATTCAAATAGATACTAAACAAGTGAAGAGCGAGTAAACTGTAGCAGAATTTTGATTATTGGGGGAACTCTTGATTTAAGACCCTAATTTACACCAAAAAATATGCAGTTTTTTGTCAATTTTATCACAGGAAGACCTCACTAAATGTGTTCACATTCAACATTTTCCAGAATTAATCACAATCACGTCCAATTGAACTGCTTTCAAAGTGTTAATGTTTACATGGTTCAAGGCATTCAAAGTACATCCACAAAAGAGCATCTAACTGTACTATCCACCTACTGATCTAACAAGATTTTTACAGGATGTATTGTAAAAAAGTGCACTAAAACAGCATGTTTGTGACACATTTTACTTCCACATTCTGATGTTAACATGAGGAAAACATTCAGGAGGAACAACTCATGGCAATTGTTTGAAATAAGAAAAGAACTAGATGTACTAGAATGAAGGCAGATACATTTTCCAATTGGGTAACACACTCCAATTGGTTATCCACTTACCCATATTAAAAAAGGAAGTGCTAGGAATTGGAGAGAAAACATTGCTATTTGGAAAAACGTGCAAGATCAAACATTCCCCAAGAAGACTGAGGACATGCTCTTCAGCTTCCATCATATTTCTACTCGCTATACTGTCTATAATTTAAAGTCACTTTCCACTATGCACACCAAAAAGCACTCAGAGAAAGCTCTTTAGACTTCTGACTAACATTCATGATGGATGGGGAACGTAACCAGCTCAAACGGGCTTTGATAACTAGGTACGCACATGATCATGCAACATCAAAAGGTAACTGTACTATGTGACAACTTCAATGTTTATGAAGCTTCTGAACTTAAAAGCACGTACAGCTTTCTTTTCCAGCACGTAAAGATAGAGGTGATCGTCAGACCTTGATCACAGCCTGCCACAGCATGACTGAACATTTGTACACAGATGTAGCACAAATCTACATAGAGTAACTACACCGGGAGAGTCATGGAAAAACTCCCTGACCTACTTCCTACAGTACTCTGCCATATTAACTTCACTAATATGGACAAATTAACCTTGTTTTAAGATCATTATGATGCAGAGTTAGTGAAAAGAGTGCTTGGTGCTTTATTAGTGATGCTGTTAGCTTATATCTATGCAACAAATTCTATTTGAAAGCTCTGTATTTGATTGCAGCTCTGATACAGACGTCGCCATTAACAGCTTAACTGAACTAATATGTGGGCACGGGTAACTAATTGTTTGGGCATTAGCAACAATGAAGATTTACATTTGAACTGCTATCTGGTCTGTGATTTGTGCGCTAAGCTGCCTTTCGCAGCTGGTGGACTAAGCTCAGAATCATCAGTTTTGGATTCTCTGCGAAGAGAGCTGAGATTCCCCATAAGCCTTCGCTTGAGGCGCTTTGTGGCATTTTTCCTATTGAAGGCAGCCCCAAGCTCGCTGAGCACCTGTTGGCACGAGGCCTGATTGGCATCATCCTCTTCCCTCTGAAGCACAGGGCCCACAGCTCTCACCAGTGCAAATGAGCAAACATTAAGCCAGGCTTAGCCTGCTGCTTTAAGGTTTAAGGCCTCGGCTTTTGTATCAAGTGGTCAACAGTAATCCATTATGGTAGGGATTTCTGGCACAGTCTCAGAAAATGCTTTCCTAAGTCTGAGGGATACAAAGTCACGCAGCTCAACTAGTGAAAGCTAGCCCGTTTAAGGAGGTTTCTATTTGCCAGCTCCACATCTCATCAGTCTTGCACATTCTGTTCTTCTGTATCAGCAGCACTGAGCAAAATTCTCAAATGAAGAAATGGCTCGTTTTCAAGCTAAGCTGGAAAATGAAAAGAATTGGCTGCACCTCAATGTAAATTGAAGTGGAATTACAAGCAAAGGAATGCAATGAAATGAAACGTATTATGGGAAATAAATGTTCATTTCACCTTGGTTAAAAATAGTTAATTTATTGAAGTCACCTAAATTCACAATCTGTATACTCATCCACATGATATTATAAAAGCGTTGATTATGGGGGCGTAGGGGGTATGGGGCGGTGGTTCGTAGGTTGCTAGGTGACCATAAACTGTTTTCTCAGAGGATCACCTACTGACAAAACATTGCTGCAACTCAAGTTTTATTTATGAGGGAAATTTCAAAGCACTGCAGTGTTTGGGTGTTCTGCGATTGTCTGAGACCATTAGTCTACTGAAATATGTATATTCCATATGAAGCTGGTCGATCAGTTCTTGTCATGTGACTCGCGGTGTGCTCATGGCCTTCATTCAATGGGTGTGTCTGAAAGGTGCGAGTGTGTCACGCCGCTTGTGCGTGCAAACTGCTCACCTACATTGGAAATAACAAACTTGCGCAAACTCTAGAAAAGAAACGATATGCAAATAGCCCCTAAAAGGCTGTCGTCGATTGCAATCTCCAGCAGTTGATTTTCTTGCATAGACATGGTGGATTCACCTAATTTGTTGACAAGTAGGTTGTTGATCCATTGCTTGGCAGTTAATGGGTGCTTAACTGAGCCTTTTTCAAGTGACCGAGATGTAAGAGAGAGAATACTGTCTTTTTTCAAAATAAAAGATCGTTCAGACACAGATAACAAATAAAATGAAAGTAATTAATGATTTCTTGTGCAGCCTGGTACCAATTGATCTATGGACTGGTATGCGGCTTGGTGGTTGAGAACCACTGTTCTAAAGAACCAACGATTGTTACTACTTGGGGAAAAAGACTATCTATCTGTTGAACATTTTCATAATGTTCAATTAAGTATTTGTGAAGTCTCCATACAGAGATGCCCTAACTTTCTTTTTTAAACTACAATTATATGACATTTTTTGGAACATAAAATTAGAGCCAACAGTTCCACAGTTCAGTTCAGACCTAGAATGGAAGACAAAAAAATGCACTTGTGAACTTCCTGAAATGTATCCAAAAAAATTTAAATAATAATTCATTTTAAAATCCTTTCTCACAAAGATTTTAATGAATCGGCCCTCTGATCTGTCTCGGAGAACAACAACATGTTTCCCGCGCGTTCTTTAGTTAGACCCGTTACATCAAAACAAACAAACTACCATCTTTCCGTTGACAGGAAGCTGTTGTTAATGAGAGGGGTAAAGCCTTGTAGGCAGAGTGTTTAAAGAGGCATACAAATGAGGCAGCGCAGCAATTAGAGAGAATTCACAATGGATGCGGGCACTCTCGGCTAAGGATTTCTTAATGAACGCTCAAGGTGCTGCTTGTGAGACAGATTGCTCGACATGTGGCCTCCTCGCATACGAAGTGGTCTGGGACTCGGGCCCCAATGCCTTTACATAACTGCCCCTTTCAGTCAGGAAGCGTGGGAGAAATACAGCTTTGTGTGGGTGACGGGACCGCGGGGCGTACGTGTAAAAAGCAGGACTGTGTAGGACGAGCGCCTGCATGTTCATTCCTCTTGTGTAAATATGCTGAAACCCTCCATGCTTAGGAACACCTTTTCCATGAAGCAGGACCAAGAACAGCTCCACCCTGTTCCAGTTCCTTAAGTTCTCCAAACCACACACACCACCAGCGGCATTTGAATGCGGTGTATTTTGAGCTAATCTCCTCGCTGATTGCTAATAGTAAGGTACACGCTTGGAACAAGCCAGATTTGGACATAATGACAGCAGCAAGGTCAGCGCAAAAGGCGGTTTTCCAGACCTGTTATTTGGGAAGCATCAACCAATGGAGAACTAAAATGTCCAGGCGGCTTTCTGTGGCCTATGTGGAAGAATAAGAACATCAAACAGACTCCCAAAAGTTGTCAGTGGCCCACAGATTACAGCACATCCCTGTGCCATGCTAACACTCCTGAAGTCTGCAGATGTGGAGTTTGGCTCGGTCAGCTTATACACACATGGGACTTGATGGATGACTTCGCTGCCAGTATGGTCCAGTCGAGCACAAGTAAAGAGTATCAATACACCATCTGTAATAGAAAACCAGAGAACCTACGGGCCACTAATGGGCATACCATTTCATCCGTGCCATCCTGATTTCAAAGGATTTGGCCAACGGCACAACTCAGCAGGTCTCAATTAGATTTTTTGTGTTCGCACACGGACCCACAATGAAAGGGTACTTTTGTCTGAATATAGTGATCAACCTCCATTAATTGACGCAGCTAGCAAATTAATAGAATATATGGCAGCTGATAACCGCAGTCCGGTCTTTTGCTTTAATAGTAACTAATCTGGAGAAAACCAGCATGTGGGAAAGTAAGTACCTTGTAAAATCAAACAAACAATGGCAGTCATTGTGTTCATTACATACAACGTATGTTTTAGCACAAATCATACAAACCAACCATTTATTAAATGTCCCCCATTTAGAGCTACTTTTAAAAGCTGTGCATTGATACAAAACAATAAAACAAACAGTAAAAAAAAAACAACCGAACTGAAAGTCATATTATAATTACAAGCCTATGCCTGCAGTCATACAAAAGAGAACAGAAGGTACATCTAAATTTCGCCGCTCCTCCAACGATTCACTGTAGGCCTATATCTAAAAATATTTAATGACAATTATAGACTAGATGTGCGAGGAGGGAACCAATTTACACAAACACTGGCAGCATACACGCTACATCACTTATCTAAGTGTGATGCAGAGTGGATGTCGATATACCAGGAAAATCAATGGCCAGAATAGTGATGCAACAGTCCTGTTCAGCATCGGGATGCCCTTTTCTGGACAGCAGAACACTGTGACTGCATTCAGTGCCAGCAGACTCTCCAAACGCTTTCCTTTGCTTCATGACTCAGTACCTTTACTGTTCTCTCTGCTACTGCAAAACAAAAAAATGTTCACACACCTGTCAATCCAATTGAGATTTGCTGTTTATCTTTCTTGTTTTTATACCTTCAATCTTCTTCACACCTCAGAGCTTAATAAATCTGCAAAAACACTCTGAATAAACACTGTTTACCTCTCCTCTCCATCTACCTGAACAGATCTCATTTACATCCATCCATTATGGTGCAATTCCATCAGCTGGTATCCAATTCTGAGTATTAACCCATGGCTGTTGTCCATCCATTAATGCACCCCTCAGATTGGAAACCAAATAACAATATTATCCACATCTGATGTCCCAGTTCTGCATTTAATCCAAGCTCAGCCTGGCATTTGCTTAATTTATCTCTTTCAGGTCTCAGCAGTTTAATTCTCTGTATTCCCTCAAGAAGCCAGCTACCTCTTGGCAGGGCATCCTTGTAAGTATGTTCTTAAGCAACCAAAAACGCTCATGTTCAGCAAGGCTGCATTAATGGACATTTTATAGATAAATAGTAATATTGTTAATACTGTAATATTATCATAGTTTAAAATTACGGTTTTCTTTTTCATACAGTGTTTTATAATGTAATATATTCCTGTCACAGCCATTACTTCGCTCATTGTTCCATCAGTAATCTGCTCTAGAAGCATTTTTATTGTTTACAAAGCATGTAAATTTTTATTGTAGAAGCATGTTGAAATCAGTTGTACCGCTTATTGTTTTTGTGAATATCATGACAACACTTTGTCAGGATTTATTGATAAGAGGACAATAAAAACAGCATCTATCTTTTTTAACATTACACATATGACTACTGAACAATCTTAAAAAATATTCAGTTGAAAACTTTTATAATTCACTGGACACCACACAATATTTTCAACATAACTGAACAGTACCAATGTAAAGTTTATTCTCTAATTTACACATTCTTTTTCAACAACATGGCTTAACTCATACCCAAGTTTGGTTTGTTCTAACTTCACTCGTTACATATCTATTCTGGCCAGTCAGAGCTACTGTATAACTATAGAATGCACAGTAGCTACAGGCTCCTATACGAACCTGCCCACCACATGCCCACACGCATCCAACATTCTGTCAAGCACCGCTAACTCTGATCCCTTTGGCCTGAGAGTGCCATAACCATGAACTGTTACAGTTGCAATCAGAATTATTGAACCCCCTTTGATTTTTTTTCTTTTTTAAATATTTCCCAAATGATGTTTAACAGAACAAGGAAATTTTCACAGTATGTCTGATAATATTTTTTTTTTTTGGAGAAAGTCTTATTTGTTTTATTTTGACTAGAATTAAAAGCAGTTTTTAATTTTTAAAACCCATTTTAAGGTCAAAATGATTAACCCCTTTAAGCTATTTGTTTTTTTCCATAGTCTACAGAACAAACCATCATTATACAATAACTTGCCTAATTACCCTAACCTGCCTAGTTAACCTAATTAACCTAGTTAAGCCTTTAAATGTCACTTTAAGCTGAATAGAAGTGTCTTGAAAAATATCTGGTCAAATATTATTTACTGTCATCATGTCAAAGATAAAATAAATCAGTTATTAGAGATGAGTTATTAAAACTATTATGTTTAGAAGTGTGTAAAAAAATCTTCTCTCCGTTTAACAGAAATTGGGGAAAAAAATAAACAGGAAGGCTAATAAATCAGGGGGTTGAATAATTCTGATTGCAACTGTATATCCATATGCAAACGTTGTTTTGAATGCTAGTATATCCACCTGGCAACTTAACTAGCAAGACATTATTGATCAACCAGCTTGATCAAGAAAATATGGAGGCCTGAAATAAATATGAGACTGGAAGGGAAAAATTTGCATTTTAATGTTTTTGAATTCTCTCACGAAACTTTTGCGCTTCTCTAACAAACTTTGCATTCACTTATAAACTTATATAATAGAAATAAGTGAGAAGTACTACTATATTTCAGTGCATTGCGAGCAAAAGTTTCTTGGGGCAATGCAATACTTTTGCGAGAGTATGCTAACTTTTAGAGTGAACACAAAAGCAAATATAATTTTGAATTATGATAATGAAATATAAATTTTCTGTGTCCTTAAGGCCTACTTACACCAATAATGAAACATGTAATGATAACTGGGCCCATATGGAAAGCTCTTGCTCATTTTTAGTGACACAACATAAAAATGATAATTAAACATATTAATGATAATTCACCAACTTCTTTTAATGTAGTCAGAGTTGATCATGAGGTTACAGTTAAATGTTTACACTACACTATCTGACAAGTCTTGTCGTCTATCCCAGTTGGAAGAGCAACAAATAATAACTTCCAATTGGTCATTTGGAAAAGTGGCAGAAGGTAGATTTTTCAGATTAATTATTTGTTGATCTGCAACCTAATCATCACAAATACTGCAGTAGACCTATTGGAACCTACATGGACCCAAATTTCCCACAGAAATCAGTCAAGTTTGGTGAAGAAAAAAAATCATGGTTTTGGGGTTACATTCAGTATTGGGATGTGCAAGAGATCTGCAGAGTGGATGGCAACATCAACAGCTTGAGGTACTAAGACATTTTTGCTGCCCATTATATTACAAACTGCACAAAAACTTGGATAGGCGACAAGACTTTTGTCAGGTAGTGCATTTAAAAAAAAGAAATACATAATTTTGATGGTATTTTAATATTAAGTTATTATATGATCAGTGGAATTAAATGGTCTTAAAATGGCAATAATATTATTATTTATTGCAATATCTCCGAGACAACATATTGCAAAAAGGTTTTGTGACTATTGTAAGTGCACAATGCAGTTTTTTCATGTACAATTTTTGTATGCTTGAGGCCTTCATCATTCATCAGAAAAGCCCTGTAAGTGATTCTGTTATTGTTTACTTTATTGCTGTGATATGAACTCTGCTATTGTTTTAGAACTATATTTTTTGGGTTATTGTTATCATCCATGGTGTGGATGGCTCTTTAGGGGCTCCATGTGATTGGCCTATAAATATAACTTTGATTCCAAATTTCAATTTCATCCTAACAATGATTATTTGAATTATATTCATGTGGATTTACCTTTAAAAAACTATTTATACCAATTGATCAGTTATCAGCTATAACAGGGGTATTTAATTTAGACATGAAGCGTAGATATCATGTTTTAATGTGGTGCATTGAAGAATCCTTTCACATATTTATTCATTCATTTTCTTTTCGGCTTAGTCCCTTTATTAATCTGGGGATCTACAGTGAAATGAACCGCCAACTTATCCAGCATATGTTTCATGCAGCGGATGCCCTTCCAGCTGCAACCCATCACTGCAACCCATCACTGCAACCCATCACTGCAACCCATCACCCAAACACTCATTCACACACATACACTACGGTCAGTTTAGCTTACCCAATTCACCTTATAGCGCATGTCTTTGGACTTGTAGGGGAAAATGGATCACCTGGAGGAAACCCACACAAATATGGGGAGAACATGCAAACTTCACACAGAAATGGCAATTGCCTCAGCCGAGGCTTGAACCAATGACCTTCTTGCTGTGAGACGAGAGTGCTACACACTGCGCCACCGTGCTGCCCCTACCTTTCACGTATTTAAATATAAATAATTTATAGCTAGCTCACCAGTACACTCTTTGGGACATTTTTGTTTTAGGGGTGTTTGCAAGAGAGCTCTTCGATTTGACAGTGTAGCAGAAAAATGAAAGGAGAGGCCATGCTGAAAATGCTGAGAAGTAGGGAATGGCGCTATCTTTAAGCCCTTAATTTGAAACAATGATGGGACATGGAGTGGAGAACCCCACTTCAAAGCCTCAATGTGCCCATGTGCCTATTAAAACTTGAAAAGAATCTCATAAAAGGAGGGAAAAGCCTCACAAAATTTGGAAGAGAGATTAGAACAACTCTTCACATGACACTGAGAGGGACTGCCAGCCTGTGAGGGGTAAAAAAAAGCCACATTACTTCTCACAGTATGAGAGAGAGAGAGAGAGAGAGAGAGGAAGAGGAAGAGGAAGAGGAAAAGAGAAGCTCTGAATGCAGAGGTGACGAATGACTGTGAAGAATTCGAGCAGAAAATGGATTCTCAGATTGGGGCTGAGTCTAACCCTTTGGCCCTCATATCAGGCTTTTCCTGAGCTCTTCTGACAGCTCTTCCACATGCTGCCAGTCTACTTCCACCCTAACACAAGCCAGCGTCATGTCAGCATCATATCAGGACAGTTATCTGTGGATTTGTGTGTGTGTGAGTTGTAGGGATGGGGGATACTGACCTGAAATTACAATATTCTGGTATTTATTGTGGTAACAATATTAATAATGATAACTCATATGATATCCATTGAGAGACAAAAAAGAAAGTCATGTATCTTTAGATAGAAGTATTATATTTCCTAACACAAAAATAAAGAACACAGGTAATGCAATAATTGATTCATTCATCCTAGATGCTAGAGGGCACCATCACGCATAAACTCCACATATGCATCACTGAAGTAAAGACATCTATCTACGACTGTATCGTAGTAAAGAAGAATAAAATAAAAAGCCCTCTATGCGCAAAGAATAAAGTGCATGGAACAAAAGCATTAGGATCGTGTCTGAATCCACTATTTTAAGGATGGAAAAATACGCTCTGCGCCCTAGCGCATGGTCTAACAGGGTTGTGCTTATTCTCTTAATGAGTTATGGGTGTGTTTTGAACATAACGTGCATTAAACCAATCAGAGTCTCATCTCCCATTCCTTTTAAGAGTCAGTGGCATCGTGCCATAGCGCATTTACTATTTACATGGCGGACTTTGTAAGTGGAAAAACTGAATGCTTCACTAGCGAGAAAAGTTAAACAGATCATCTGCAGCGTGAGGATAAAGAACGAGCCTCCTCCATTCAACCTCTTTACATTACTCCTTTACTGTCGTGGACTAAGGAAACAGTGCCACACTCCACTGAAGACATTCTTCAGCCTGCATGTTTAATTTTGTTTGTTAAGCGCAGATTTGTTTCAAAACCATTTCTAAATTCTTTTCTAATTTCCAGCAAACTAATAAATGAACAATAATAACTAATGTGGTCAAAAAACTGAGTTATATCCAAACACGTCCTATTCTTATGCCCGATACAGTGATGCATGTCTCCAAAACCCGACAGATGGACAAATCTAAACTTGTTTTTATTAAAACAAATATAAATGAGCAATAATAAATAATACTTCTAATAACATTATACAAATGCAAATTGTCATGAATAAACTGAAAAAGCACCCCGATGTGAAGGCATGGAGGTAGTGGTTTTTATATTTATGAAAAAAAAAAAAGTGTAACATTTTAATCCTTTAATTTTTTTCATATGTGAAGATATTTGTGTGTTGCTGTACATCCTGTGTGTATTAAGCAATGTGTAAGCGTTTGGACCTGCATAGGCACATAACTTGCTAGAATGGTCAATGGCACGGCCTATTTCTGTTCCTCAAAATAGCAACGTGCCAACAATGCACCTTAACACACCTCCTATATAGACCGGCACAACCATAAGTCCACAAAGTGGTGCAAATGAATATTTAAACAGCGTGGCGCAAAACGTGAAAATTACGGTTGCGCTGGTCCGAAAATAGCAACAAATCGCACCATAAACGTCTTGCGCCTTATTGCGCCGGGTCTATGATAGGGTCCAGAAACGCTTGAACTTGTCAAACATGAACACAATAAACACATGAATGTGGTAACATATAGATTAGTGGTTTCCCCAGTGGACTGTGACAGTACTGCAGGAGGGCAGTCAGCCCCTAACCTGATTTCACCAAGTAGGACATGTTCCTGGATCAACATCTCAACATGTTACAACAATTGCAATCAGCCAATAAAAATTAAAGGATACGTTTACAGTTTATGGCTTTAGGCTTATGGTAAGGTCTACATGATTGTTATCCTCTGATTTTGGGAATAATTTACAGTTAAGGTTGGGTTTAGCAGTAGGGAATAGGTATGGATTACATTTTTGAACATAAATGATATTCCAGGACCAACATAGGTGTTAATCCAGGATTGCATCATACTTTGCAAAATCATGACGGATGGCAGCCAGCTGTCATTAACTGAAATAGCATTGTTAATATATGTAAAGATTATTAGTCGTAAGTTGATGTAATGTTAAATAATGACAAATAAACATGCTCACAATTCTTTTTTGAAAGAATTTTGTCCAGTCGAGTGCAGTGCTTGTGTTACAGTTTTAGGTCAGACATATAGTCATAAAATTGTTACAATTAACATCTGTATTTACTCAAATTTAACACAAATGTTGGGCAGGGGAGGGGCAAAACTTCAATACTGTAAGTTAAAAAGGCTGGGATACACTAATATACGTTATTGTGGGTATTTTACTAGATTAAAGGGTAACACTTTGCAATAAGGTTGTATTAGTTATTGTTAGATAATATATTGACAACCAATACTTTATTACAGCATTTAATGATCTTATCTAACATTAGTTAATGGAAACGGTTCATTGTTAGTTTATATAAACTACAACAAGCACAAACTTGTATTTTAATACATTACTAAATGTTGAACTATGATTAACAAATGCAATAGAATTATTCTTCATAATTAGTTCATGTCAGTAGATACATTAACTAATGAACTCTTATACTAAAAAGTGAGACCGGATGAAGTATATCAATGTGCAAGGCTAATCTTCATTGTCATTATCACTGTATAGAATACATAATATAAAAAAAGCATGATTTTTTTTCCTGATTCTGTGATACAAAACCATGTCTGGTCACAAAAAGCTCTTTTAAACAATCAAATGCTAATATGTTTGATGGTTCCTACCATTGATCCTGCTTCACCTGAACTTCTCTGCCTCTCCCTACAACTTGTAGACACAGATACAGGATTCCCTGCCTGCCTGGGAGCTGTTATGAAGTATTGATTTCCTTTACAGTATGTGGCTGTGGTCAGGGCTATGTGCTGAATGTGGTTGCATTGTACATCACTGTGCTTGTGGGAGAAAGGAAGAAAAAAAAACACACAGAGGTTTATGGATGAGTCTGACACTGTGACTACAGATGCAATCCCACAATGCACTTTCCTGCTGGCATGAGGGATTTGTCACTAAGAAGACAGTGAAAAGCAGCGAGGTTGACATGTACCAGGGCAACACTTCGTCATTTCTAATGGGGAAATTATAATAGCACTGAACAATAGTGTTTTGGGGGCAAATATAAAATGCAGTTTTGCTCACTAGTTGGGGATCACTTTATATATTAAAAATATTGGAAAATGCATCAAAATAAAAACAATGCATTTTAAAATTGACTTCCTAAAATTTGTATTTATTATTTTATTCTTAGTCTCCTCAAACTGTCAAAAAAATCAATCATTTATTTATTTATTTATTTATTTATTTATTTAAATAAATAAATAAATACCGTCCATGCAGTGGCGCACTGGGTAGCGCTGTCGCTTCACAGCAAGAAGGTCTCAAGCCTCGGCTGGGTTGGCATTTCTGTGTGGAGTTTGCATGTTCTCCCCATGTTCGCATGGGTTTCCTCTGGGTGCTCCGGTTTCTTCCACAAGTCCAAAGACGTGGTATAGGTGAATTGGTATGCTAAAATTTACCATACTGTATGTGTGTGAATGAGTGAGTATGGACGTTTCCCAGTGAAGGGTTGCAGATGGAAGGGCATCTGCTGCATAAAACATGCTGGATAAGTTGGTGGTTCATTCCACAGTGGCGACCCCAGATTAATAAAGGGACTAAGCC
>CAIGQZ010016425.1:14583247-14602151 GCA_903798205.1 Danio tinwini
AGCTGCGGTTCATTATTTTAAGATGCTATTCTACATGTCATGATAGATTTTCTCAATTGCTTTGGCACATTTTTCAAAACAACTATCTTTAAACTGAGTGCAAATTTCAAAACGGTTTGCTGGAAATTCTGAACTTTTTATTGCATGTCTGCAAAATGTAGTTACTTCCCCGAAACATTGAATGCATGCTTCAAAACCTAATTATCGCGTCAGTAATTTGGCCACACTGCTCAAAATGATTAGTTATATTTTCACAATGACAGTCAAAAATGGAAATTAAAGTTTAAAAAAATCTGATATTTGTTGAGAAGAGTCAATAGTTACTGTATTCAATTACTGTATTGTATATTTCATATTTTTTACGTTACCACAAATACACACAAAAAACTACAAAATATCATTCATGAAAAAATATTATTGGTGGACATCCTGTTACTCTTGTTGGCCTTGCTAGAGATTACACTTCTTCTAATTGCTCTTCCACAAGCATGTTGCTGCAGTTCAGGATTGTGAATGTAGTGATTGTAATGTATAACTTGATTGATAAATAGATGAGGCAAATTGTATTGCAACTAGAGGTCAATTAGCAATTTAGCAGACATTACAAACAATGTCAATATCAGATATTTATAGTGTAAATGTGGGTATACCAGACCTCCTAGTTTTTCGCGATTTGCAAATAACTGAATCCAACACAAAATCAACAAAAATAAATAAATAAATCACACATTTTTGCGATCCTGCAAAGTTTTTACTTAAACGCAAAATAATTGCAAAAAATGTAAAGAATCTCAAGAAACATCCAATTCCAAACCATATAATCAAATTCCAGAAATTTAGTTTGCAATTTATTGTTTTACTGTGTTGGTACATGCCAGATGCTCCGGGGAGTAAAATCTGAGAGAAAGTAAGATTGTGGATAAAAAGAAGAGTTATACAACCTTCTTTTGGCTTTATCCCTACCATTTTAGATTTGCTTTAGATCCTGTCTTGACAAGAGACCCAAATCAAGAAGCTTTATTTTTATGATGTGTGTCAATTGTCATAATGGAATAAATAGTTTTGAGTGTGATGGCTTACACGATGAAAAATGTCTGAGAAGTTGTGAAGAGTTTGACAGTTTAAATGAGAATTGACTCATTAGTTTTGGTCAACAATTAATGCAATTAATTATTGTCTAAAGTACAGACAACTGTACTTACTGTTTGCACACATGCGCTAAAGCATTTGCAATTTGCTTAAATCAGTAACAAATGCCACTCTGAAGTGAACAATAAGCTAAACAAGCAAATTTCAATCGAGAATTGAACCAAAGCAATTGAGGAAAAACTGCAATATCTCGACAAATTGATTTGAATTGAAACTGAACTATTCTATTTATTTACATAAGGATGTTTAAAAAAATTACTTTGTTTCCTTGTGATGTGCTTTACATTATATTCAAAATTACATTTAAAAAGTACAAATATAATCCACATAAAACCCAACAAAAATTTATTGAAAATTAACTTTTTTTTTTAATTCCAACAAATCACAGTATCACCATCTGCTTTGTGCAAATTTGCTAAATTGCATATAAGTGCTAAATCAAGCAGTGCAATGATGGTTTTGGCGTTACATTATAACAGCGAAGCTCAACAGGCAGGATAGAGGACCTGTAATACAGAAGGAGCTTTTCTCTCTGTATCTCTCTCTTGAGTAAATCTGGTCTGCGATGAGCGATAGAGCCTTGAAGTGGCGCAGCTGGAGGAGTGTGTGTCCGCCATCATCAGATGATCTCCAGGGCTGTGGCCTTTTCTCTTGGCCAGAATCAGCATCCCTTCAGACCCTGTGGGATCAGTTAGCCAGTGCAGTGCTATTCATCAGACAACTAAATCCTTCCCATTATAGAGCGAGCGGGAGAGAGAGAGAGAAAGGATGAGCGATATAGACAGAGACAGAATTAGAATGTGCAAGAGAGAGAGAGAGAGAGAGAGAAAAAGAGAGAGAGAGAGAGAGAGAGAGAGAAAGCACGCCAGGGGGGAAAAGAATGATTAGGGAACTTGGAGGCAGCCATAGACTTTAATTACACTAACTACACTGGTTTGGAGGGGAAGTGTTTTAATACCTCTATAAAATGCGTCGCAGGCCGTTGTGGCACAGACTGCGGGCACAGTGGCAGACTGGCACAATCCTTCCGTGTTGAAGAACAATAAAAGCGGGGCTGAGGTAGATTAGCAGCAGAGACTTACACACTCGTCGACGTCTTTTACGAGCAGCGCTGCCTTAATGTCATGGAGGCTGTAACCAACACTTACACTAAATCAACCTAAATAGAAACTTAAATGGCAAAGCGACTGAAAACTAATGTCAGAGGAAAAAGGACGCAAAGATATGCAAATAACAGCTCTCTGGATAATTACGGTCATTTATTTGCCCCCTCCTATTGGCTCTAGGGTGGATTACAAAAGCAAAGCTCGACTCTTAGAGCCAGTGCTTTGGCAGCTTTTCAGTCACCATTACTCGGTGCCGTGTCTCAATTGGATCTTTTCAGTGAGCTACAGATCATCTGGGAGACTCTTGCACTCAGTCAAAGGCATCAGTGTGTGGATGCGGATCAGCATGGGCATGATGTGTCTTGGTGGTGCTGTATTGTGCTATTATGATGTGTGCGATGACATGAAGTGCTAGATATTACAGCATGCAATGTTTTATCAACACGAGGGATAAAACTATACCATGTCTTCTGATCTACTACTTTGACCGTCCTGCATCTAAAAAAAAAAAAAAACAGTACAGCAACAGTGCTGACACTGCCACGATCTTAGGCTGGTTCAACTAGAGGGCAATGAGAATGTAATGCAAGCAGTGCTGTACTGTAATTGTTGTATAAATAAAACCAAAATGATTCAAAGTACATTAGTTATTTTTAAAATTCAATTAATTTAAAATGATACAGTGCTCAGCATAATCGAGTACACCCTATTTTGAAAATGAATATTAGTATCCATTTCTCAGTGAATATAGGCAATGTATTTTGGTGCATTCAAACAAAACAGATTTATTAAACAGATATATTTATTAAAGTATAATTTTAGTCACGAAACATATTTAGAAATTAAAAGATAATACAATTAAATTCAAGCAAAATATTGCGAATGACAACCTACAAAATTTCAACTAAAATTTTCCATTTTTTTGCTTCTCTTGATTTTTCCCCTTTTTTCAAATTTGTATTTATTATTTAATATTTTTCTATGAGATATAAATTTGGGTGTACTAGTTCAGTGGTTCCCAACCTTTTTTTGCCTGAGACCCCCTTTTCCCCCGGAAAGTATTGTAAGGCTCCCCTCCACATTTAATGATATTATTGCTCATATAAGTTTGCAGTAGGCATGACCAAAAAATGTTGTTTTCAAAGAAAGGGAATGTTTATTACTGCATCTATAGATATGTTTATGCACAAATAATAACCTAATGTTAAATATAAACGCAAAACATCAGGCCATTTGTATCGGGTACACCTTGCTAATTGTGGATGAATCAATACACTAAATCATTGAAAGGATCTGAGCCATATCATAATATAGACCGTTTCAATGTGGCTATGTCACTGGCCTATGAACATTTCCTGCTTGTTATCAAACTATTTCATAACTGTAAGAGGAGGCAGTTCAATCCTAACTTCATGTTAAAACAGCTACCATAACATTATTTATTAATATGTCGCTCTTTTTGGATTCTCAGAGGTTATATAAATTTGTTTTTGTTTATATCCCTCAAAATGGTCTATAGACTCTTAATTAGCATAGCAACCACACTAAACAGTGTGGACCCATTAGCAGGTGCTTAACAAGGCCCTGGTAACCCCACAATACACAATAAACTCTGGCACTATTGCAGAGACTTTCTGATTTATTTAGAGCAACATTTCTTTTCAATCTTTCTTACTTTTGGCAGTAAAAAAAAGCTTATTTTTAAGTACTTGAGCAGTGGTACACCCTTAGCGATCCGCCCGAGAACAGTGTTTACATCAATATGGAAATATGTGCTGTGTGTTTTCCACCCAATAACAAAATAAACTCACAACTGAAATTAGAGTGCTGAGAAAATGGCAGTTGAAACATGCTGAATGCATACTGATGTGGAAGTCACATCCCGTTTACTTATATATGCCTTTCGACAGTAGTCTGCTTTAAAGCAAGCAACTTTACAGTTTTTAAAGCAGTTCAATAAAAAAATAAATAAATAAAAATCACACTTCAATTTCTATTATGTTGTGATATATATACAGTTGATGTCAGAATTATTAGCCCTGCTGTTTATTTTTTCCCCCAATTTCTGTTTAACGGAGAGAAGATTTTTTCAACACATTTCTAATCATAATACTTTTAATAACTCATCTCTAATAACTGATTTATTTTATCTTTGCCATGATTACATTAAATAATATTTTACTAGATATTTTTAAGACACTTTTATATAGCTTAAAGTGACATTTAAGGGCTTAACTAGGTTAATTAGGTTAACTAGGCAGGTTATGGTAATTAGGCAAGTTATTGTATAATAAGGGTTTGTTCTGTAGACAATCAAAACATTTTTTTAAAGGGGCTAATCATTTTGACCTTAAAATTGTTCTTAAAAAATTAAAACTGCTTTTATTCTAGCCGAAATAAAGCAAATAAGACTTTCTCTAGAAGAAAAAATATTATTAGACATACTGTGAAAAGTTAAACATAATTTGGAAAATATTTTAAAAAGAAAAAAAAATTCAAAGGTGGGCTAATAATTCTGACTTCAACTGTGTGTGTGTGTGTGTGTCTGTGTGTGTGTGTGTATATATATATATATATATGGGCCGGTATAAGTTTCAGACGGTATGATAACCTTGGATAAAAATACCATGGTTTCACTGTACTGTGATTTCTGCTCTAAAGTATGTTCTTTTTAAATGTCTTAGTAAAAAAACAACTTTTTTCCCCCAAAGAACACAATATATTTTTTAGGAAACATTTATAATATTTTGGAACAGTAAACATGTCAGGCTAAATAGGTCAAATAAATCATTGACTTCTGTGCACAAATTTATTTGCAACACATAAAAAAAACTCTTACGTATATCTTAGGAACGATATAACAGAAAAAGTTTTAAAACCTTGACTTTTTCAAACCACGGTAAACCTTGAAACCGGTTATCGTCCCATGCCTAATTATGTCTATATAGATGTCTGACCTTGACGGACTAAACTAAAGAAATGAACTGGAGTGGATTGCATATCAAAGAAGGTGGAGCAACAGAACCACACCTACCTATTACATCATCATCACCACAGACCAATAGTAGCTCAAAAGCATTTACCAGCTGGTATGTTTGCCAAGCTGCTTCAATCTCCTGAACCAAAAAAACCCTTTGTTTTAGTCTAATTGCATTTGAAATTAAATCACACCATTTCGAACACTGAAAATATAACTTAAAGATAAATCTAGCTTAAAAAAGTAATTGACCATAAGCTGACACCTCTCAGTTCAGAGTCACCATCCATCTGCTCTTAGCTACAGAGAAAGAGAGGGCACAAGCAAAGTCAGAATATGCCAATTCCCTCTCTTCATTAGTATTCTTTTCATTCAGCTATTCAACCTTTTCCAGGTTGTGAATTTGGCCTTAAATGGATACCCCATTTCTCTTCTCTGGAGTTTCTTAAAGGGCACCCCAAAGTGAAAAAGTCGAGCTGAGAGCTGTGCTTCAGTGACTGGTCCGTCCCTGTACTCCAGACACTTGACATTAAGCGATTCTTTCTCTACAGTTTAAAGAGAAGAAGCGCAGACCATGTGGGAGGGTGATTCATAATCAGATGATTCACCTGTCCACCGAATCTCGCTCCAATCAAAAGACTGTCTCCCAAGAGCTGGAGCTTTTACCAAGCTACCAACCACATGTTATACTACTCGCAGCCAGACCTTTCACTGTGGCAAAAGGTGGAGTCCATATTCCTGCTATATAAATAGCTCACTTGGAAAAATATTGATAACATGGTCTGCCATATTATAGGTACTGGCCATGAAGCTTCTATGTACTACTCAGTCAATCCAGTCAAAATATTAGATCTGCAGTCAAGATAATATAGAAAAAAAGATTTGGGATGCACATTTGAAGATGAGAAGTGGGGAAAATTGTTGGGAATTTAAAATTATTGTCTAGAGATGATTAGAACACGTCTTATGCAGTTTAAAGTTTTTACATAGATTTTACTGGACTCCTAAGAGAGTGTTCAGAGCAGGTTTCAAATACAATCCAGAATGCTGGCGATGCCAAGAAGCAGGTGACCTATTTCATGTATTATGGCAATGCAAAGGAAGTCCAATATTTTTGGAGAGAGGTGCATGAACACCTTGTAAAGATATTGCAGACCCAGTATGACTTTTACCCAAGCTTATACATACTTGGTGACCACTGTGCCTTAAGCCACATGAATAAAGCTGAATCACAGTAGGTACAGAGCTGTATCATGCTAGGCATATGAGTGATTGTTAAAAACTAGAAATCTTCGAGTAGATATCAGAGTTAGGACGAGTTGCAGCTTTTAAAAAAACTCTCCTACAGTTTACATGGAAGAATTGAAATCTATTTTGATAAATGGGGAAATTTTCTAAATTTCTGCGGCGCACAATGTTAGTTAACATGTAATGAGACAAAATAATAATTAAGGGTTATAATATTAGCAACCCCCCACCGCCCATTTTTTTCCCTTTTTCTTATTTTTTTTCCCTTGTATGCGTTTTGGTTTGGTTTACTTAAGCAATTTATATGATTTTATTTATTCATTGTATTGATTTATTTTTAATGTTCAGCTTTTATGTTCATGCTCTGTATTTGATATTCATCAGCATTATTTAAAATAAGAAAATCAATAAAAAGTTCAAATCATGAAAAAAGAGCTCACTTGGAAAAAGGATAAGCAAAAGAATAGCCAATTTCAATATATATTCTATACTGTTTTGTCTATAATAACAACATACGTAATACAAAAATTGCTGGAAATGCTGCAATTGAGTTTAGGCTAGGCATGAAACGATAACCATTTTCAAGGTTTACCACTGTTTGAAAAAAGCCAAGGTTTTAAAACCGCAAAAAAATTCTGTTTTCTTTTATGTAAATGTTCACATATGTACGTTTTTTTATTTATTTATTTTTACATGTTTTTTTTAACAATTATTTTATTGTATTTCATTTTTTTAGGGCAAAAGCAGAAAAGGACCCTCTACATCAAAAGCTACTGGTTAGCACATGATTCAGCAAACATTTAAAAAACAATTCACTTCTAAACCAATATCCTATGCTGCTATGTGCATCCTATGTGCTATGCACCTGAACAGTGCAGTTTTTATACAACAGTGCTTGTTTTCACTTGCTATACAAACAAGCGTATTTATACAGTAGAGCTAAAAAGATTGCAATGGCTGCTCGTTTATGAAGAATGAGGTGAATATGTGATTTTATATTTAATGCATCCTTGATGTATAAAACAATTTTTTTTTTTAAGAAAATCAAATAATCCTATAGTTTTAATGGAGGTATACACATTGTGCACACCTTTAACATTTTCTTTACAGCTTTTCCCAGTTGCTTTGATGCATTTCTCACAACACTATTTACATTTGCACAACAGTTAATGCATTTCTCCAAACAATTAGTCATTTTGCACACCATAGTAGCACAAGTAGTAGTAAATTAACAAAACTTGTGAATGCTGAATAGTCATTCCATACAAAACTAATAGTCCTAATTTCTTTACTTGAGTCACTACATACACAAATGTTGAACTAGTTGTTAAAATCTGTCAAGCTAATTTTATTTAAAAAATTTAAATCTTTTTTTTCTGAAAATGTCTTCTAAATTGAACAATTTGATGAATGATTTACAGACCTGTGTATGTTGTAGGTTCTGTTGCAATCTGTACTGCAATATTGTTTACAGTTGTGCACAGCTCTACCCAAAGGAAATTTATGTTTGTTGTGAATAAGGGTGTATTTATTCTTTTGCACAATGCTGTGAACAAATTGGAATTGCAAAGAGCATATGCAGTAAAAATGTGAAACATACATATTCAGTGTCTTGTACTCAGATACCTCACTAAATGCAGTAATGTCTAACTTTACTGTAGTTTTCAAATGGCTGTGCAAATAGTATATAGTGCTGTCTTGAGCATTTTCAGGACGTGTCACCAAAATCTGACTTTTTTGCATTGGAAAAAATGTACAGAGTAAACTGTCAGAATAAAAAAACATGACAAAGCCATTTGACTATCTTGTTCATAAACAATGGTGTCAGGACTTTTCATCTTGATGACACTGACACTTTCATTGACATCAATACTTGCTTTTGAGGAATGAGCTATCCATTTTGAGCAAGTGACAAATTTTTTGCAGGTTATCCACTAGGTTTTGCAGTTTGTACTAATTGTTTTGAGAAATGCATTAACTGTTGTGCAAATGTAAATAGTGTTGTGAGAAATGCACCAAAGCCACTGAGAAAAACTGTAAAGAGTGTGAACCGCAAGTTGCTGAGATTTTTTTTTCAGTATATTGATGTACTTTCAACTGAAATTAAATATTGAGTCGGAGCAGGATTTTCTTTTTGCACATCATTTGCTCATAGCAAACTAACGGTAAGAGAGGTGTGGTTAAGAAAATTGTGACTAAAGTTATAAAAAAAAAACCTGACATCAACAGAAGGACCACTCCAAACGCTGAAGCAAATGGTTTGATTGAAAATTGCAAAAACTATTTTTTTTCAGTGGATCAATTGGCACAGATTAATTATAATCCTTAAAATGATGTGTGCTAGCAAAATAAACCCTACAAATGTTAATTTCAAATTAACTTTGAGTGTTAGATGTTCTATCCAATATGGATCGATGCCAGACTGAGAAAGTGCTTCTTAGTTTTTTGGTCAACACAAACACACTGCAAACGGTCCATGCCTTCTAAGGTAGAGATTATACCTTTTACATACTATAAATATCAGTACTCTGTGTAGACAAAGAGTTAATAAAGACACACCACCAACACAAAGTATTCTCAAACCCTCTAGGATTGCTAAGGATTACGCCGGGGATTTGAGTAGATGCTGGATTAAGGGATTTTTTTTATACACACATAAATTGTAGTTTTCTCCTTGAACACAGTGTCTGCTCTTAATCACTGCTAGAGAGAGAGAGAGAGAGTCTGGATGCCCACCAGAGAAGCATCTTGAGCATGCGAACACATCATCTAGCTGATCTTCGAATGCAGTCTGCAGAAATGTGTTAGAAATCAATGGCAAACTTTGCATTTGCACCTGCTGCTTGCGCTAACAGTGATCAGAGGCACACCGACCAGCTGTTTAGAGGGATTCACAGGGGGGTACATCTAAAAAGAGTGCGAACGGGACCCTCTGTTCTGACAGGAATCTAACTGTGGGTGGCGGAGGGAGTTTATTAGCATAACCTAGCCTTACAGACTAAAGAACATTCAGAGGCTCAGTGGGAATTCACATCAGCGTGTGATATTCTCGCATTCTCTAAAAAAGAGAAAGTGGAAGAGTCATGTGATCAGGCTGTGAAAGAGCCGGCGTCTTGGTCACATGTGGCTGACATGATTCACAAGCCCCAGCAGGCATTGCCTAGAATTATGCCCTTCCAGCGCACTTTAATTAGGTCTCCGTTGCAGGATGCATATTGTATGATGGAATGGATGAAATGGCATTTGTCGATTAAAAAAAATGTGGCGATTTGGGAGCACTTGATGATGACCTGTTTGCAAAGCTATTTGAGATTATAACATCTTGAGATAACGTTCTCCTTGTTTATAGCGATTCATTGATGACATTCACAGACGTCCACAAATGATTCTCCGTCGAATACAGAAATGAGCTTTGGCGTTTATGGTGTCTACAAAACCCTCCAAAAATGAGATATGAGAGTTCTCGAATAGCACGAGGCCTTGAAAAAATATGCAGAGTGATTTAAATTCTCTGAATTTCACACTCGAGCATTAAACTCCACCAGGCCTAATTCCCAGGTTGCCTCTCGCTATCTGCATAAGACAAAAACAAACAAACGCTAAAACTAGTTTAAGATGCTTACCAATGGGATTTCTGTCTACTCTTGGGATTAAGGATTTGAAGTATTTGTTATTGCATCTGCTAAAATCCGCGGTAGATATTAGGCCGTGTGTAATGAGGTTGTTGTAGAGTAGCGTGATTATCTGATGCTGGTGGATTATGATGGCTGCTGGCTGCTGACGGATACACGGACGAGCCGATTTGGCCCATGTTCAGCACAGGAATGCAGTGGACACAATACACACGGCGGCGGGAAACAGACTGTGAGAGACCTACTCGGAGAAGAGACAGGAAGAGAGACGGACAGACATAACAGGCTTAGACCTTGTGTACTGAGTCCCTTCTATTCTCAGTACACCCTTCTATGTGTACTGAGACTATTTCACTGTGTGCGTGCGTGTGTGGGTGTGGGTGGGGTGGGGCATATATTTGAATGCAACGTGTGAATATAATTAGAAGTGTGGGAATGTTAGTGTGGGGGTTTGGTGGGATGGGGAAACGAAACAGAGAGGGAGAAATAGATGGGAAACAAAAAAAAGGAACAATGAGAGAGAGAGAGAGAGAGAGAGAGAGAGAGAGAGAGACAGAGAGAGAGAGAGAGACAGACGAAAAGAGAGAAAATGATGGCTGTAAATATTATTTTTACAAATCAAAGAAAGTTTAAAACATAGACTAACTTTTTCGAAAAACTTAAGAAAAAAGTAAGAAAGAAGACATAAGACAGAAAAGTTAGAAATTAATGGAAAAAGAGAAAAGGGAAAGACAGGGAACAAATGTATACAGATTGCTAAAAATGAATGTAAATTGCGATTAGTTATGTAACGATTCACAATGAGCTGATTAAAAATTTATTAAAACCGATAGAAATGTTGAACGAACCGCGATACATTTTTTAAACAGAGGGAGTGCTGAGAGCAAGAGGTAAAATGACAGTGATGAAGTGCGCCAGACGAAACACAAACTGTGCAAATACTGCGAAAAGACATTTACTTACACTAGCATAACAATGAATATGATGCACATAAACCATCAGTGAAAAACTACTTTCACACATGTCTATACGCAAAAAAAAAACTATTAATAAGCCAGATGATTTGCAGCTCCACTTGCTCTGCATCAGGGTTTTCATAACGAAAGTGTAAAGATGTTTTTCAGACTGAAAAAGAAAGCTGTGCTGTTACAGAACCAGGTATTAGACTATTTTTACCCTCTCCTTTTTAAACTAGTTCATGCATATTTTAATAATTTGCTTATTATCATTGAATAATTAAAAACGTTCAAGATTATCTCTTAAGTGTATCACACTGATACTTATACTAATCAATTGTAAATGTCAAAGGCCACCGCTTATGCCTGAAATTTATAGATATGCTGATATTTCTTTTTAAAAATGTCAAATCCCACCACAGTCACAGTTTTAGTTTGTTTATATTAAAAAGTCTTCTTTAGTTTGTGTTATTTATTTATTTTTTGGAATTTATTTGTTTTTAAAATAGCTATTTGGTTATAGCAGAAAATATCTTATTTTGCAAAAAATTTGCAGCATTTAACAAAAAAATAATATGAAATTTGTTTCTAATCATTTTCTTAAAACTTGTGACTAAATAGTGAATTGTGAGATTAGTATCATGAATCGTATCAAATTGTGAGTCAGGTAAATCGTTACATTATTAATTGTGATATAGATTGTAATATACATATGGATACAATTACACCAGTTAACTTCAATATCTCTATTCAGAAAGAACTTTTTTTTTTAGATTGATTGGAATGATTCTGTAGGGGAGTGTATTGAAATAAACTGTGTTTTATTTTTATTAATAATTTAATTAAATAAATCATTATTAAAGTTACTAATGGTACAATTTTTTATGCCTGAATGCTTTAAAAATCCTAATACAGTTACAGGCCTCAAAAACACATGCAAATGAAAAACTGTGATTACCTTGTTATCAATTATTATCAATTGTTATTTCTATATTGATGCTGAAATGATATATTGTGCAGCCCTAATTACAAGGTATTACAAGGGATATGATCATAGTGCAGCTAATACTAAAATAATTGTCAAAATAAAAGAAAATTTTTGCATTAAAAAAATTGCTTTTAGAATATAGTAAGATTAGAATGGCCAATAATAAAAAACAATTAAAAAACATATTCCATTTAATTTTATTCTTAACTAATTATTATTTTGTACATAGTTTTTTATCCTTTCATTTGGCAATGCCAATATACTGGCTCTATAAACACAGACTGCCCAGAGTTTACACTAAAAACAGTTTTTACATGAGCTAGCAAACTCTTTCTATCATGTTTTAAGTAACTGTTATTCACAGAATACTGTATACTACACAGTAAAACCCAAAAGGTAAAGCAAACTCAGGCCATTTGAGAAAATCGATTTAAGTTCAAAAACTAATCCTAATGAGTACTGTCAACTTAACCCATTTGAGTAAACAAAGCAATTTGAGCACAGTAAATCTAATAAGTGAAGAGAACTCAAAACAACTGAGTACTGTAAAACTCAGAGAGTTAAGGCAACTCAAACCGTTTGAGGAAACCAATTGCTACAAACCATTTGAGTTAAAAAACGAATCTGTGAACTTACTCCATTTAAGTTAAAGTAATGACATATTTAATTAACTCATTACCTATAACACTTCAAATGAGTAAAATTAACTTTCAGTAAATTTTGAGTTAACTTCACTCATTTCATTTAATAAAGTTGACTGTTGGGTTTTACAGTGTATAACCACAGTGAACATAACATTTTAGTAATGAATTCCAGAAGCTCCAGAATTATGGGAGTCCATTATTTATCATGCCAATAAAGTACATAGACAAAAAGATAAATAAATAAAACACTGATGCAAAGAAAGAGAGATGGAAAGAGAGGCAGGGGGTCACAACCTGTCTGGATGGTGGCTGTAAAGCCAGTAAATACCAGAGTTTATTTTTCCTCCAGCCGCCACTGACCGATGTGTAACACAAGATTCATTCATGTGACCAACACACAGTCATTCTGACACACCTCCACACTCACAGTTGCACACCCTGACCAACGCTTTCCACTGCACACACTGAACGCATTCACATGAACATACAACACCTCTCTTCATCTGCAGCATCAACGTCTCGACTCGACGACTCCTGCTCAACCACAGCCTTCTCCAATAATCAATTCAGCACAACATATGAAACTGTTACACATGCATTAGTGCATTTACTGATGTGATTGTACAGCAGTATGTTTCAGCAGTTAAGCAGTATTCATGTCTGCATTTATTATATGGAGATGCACAACATATCAGTACTGTACTCTATTGGTCATTGGTAGTGTTATATATAGATTTTTTCATTTATGTCATTATTATTAGTTGATAATGCATGCATGTTGTGAGTGGTGATCTTCCTTATTTTTTACAGCACATCAGGATCTTTTAAATTATTTATAATTCAAAAACACAGTTAAAATCTAATCTTTATCGCCAAAATAATATTCATATTTCATAATTCATGCTGTGAATTATAGTGTTGTAATGATGCCTTCACTTGTAGCATGACAGATTTTTAGTTTGATATTTATTTCCGTGTTTTCATTATTATTTATTTAAAAAAGTTTAAATATATAATTCTGGGTTCATAACAGATGACAAGCACTACGTCACTACCTCTAGTTTACTCATGGGATGTTTTTTCCTTGATGCAAAGTTTTCACTTGATTTCAATTATTTGAACTTCTCAGCACCAAATTCATTGCATATTCACTATCATTAGCTCTGCAATATTACAAAAGGTTTGCATGTTTGCATTGACTTGCGTTGATGTATTTTACTTAAGCATTTGGTTTCAACCCAGCATAAGAGTAGGGGTGTCCAGATGCTGGCAAAGAACACAGAAAGCACCTTGAAGCGAAAGCACGAATATGTCTGTGGTCTGGAGGTATTATAAAGCTGATAATGACAACATCGCCATAGCAAACTTTGAGATATGTAAACTAGGGATTGCCTGCCGGGTATTTTAAATTAAGGAGCTATTTGTTTTTATATTACATTTTTAGAGTTAGCTAAAGTCCAAAAGTGAAGAATTTATGTTATTTATTGTTTAAATATGTTATGTTTGTTATGAATGTTAAAATAATGTGAATTAAATAAAAAATAAGGAACATCCTGGATCTGTTTCTTCACTCTTCTTTATTATTATTTTTTGTATTATAGAAGTATCGGATCGGGTTTCAGTATCGGCAGATACTCAAAATCAAATGACTCACACTCGGACTTAAGGGCGGGACATCCCTACATAAGAGTATACAATATTAATATCAGCAATAGCATTAAAGTAATTGTTGGATTCAGAAAGAAGGGATCATCCAAGGGATTCTGCACATAATTCATTTAAACTGGAACACTCATTTATACTTCAGATAGACTTCTTAATTATTACTTCCTAATACATTTTATTTTATATTACTGTTAAATGCTCTCTTCAACATATCTCTAAATTAAATCCATATTTTTTATAATGTACATTATATTGTGATACCTAAACTAACTAGTAGCATGATTGATCTTTCATTTCTTTTTATTTTGGCTCAATTATAACAGACTCTGTTCAGTGCAATTAATTTGAATAAGTCTCAATTTGTCATCTGAGCCCTGTTGCTGCACACTAAACAAGTAGACCGAGGTGCCTGAAAAAAATAAGTTTATGGGCTTTCCAAAGAAACTCTTGGGAGGTTTGAATGAAATATGAATGCAACATGGAGTAAAGACATTTAAACAAAACAAACAAAGGACATTATGCCAGAAGATGCAGCCATAAACAAAGCAAGAAAACCAACCTACAAATGAGAACTCACCCTTACACAGAGTATAACATCAGTCAAATCTAGTGGTGTAAAGTAAAAAAAATACAAATACTCAAACTACTGTAATTGAGTAGCTTTTCTCAGGAATTGTAATTTATTAAGTAGTTTTAAAAATGCGTACTTTTACTTTCGCTTGAGTACATTTTTTGTGTTGTTTCTGTACTTTTACAGCATTATTTCCTTCAACCTGCAGTCACTACTTTATTTTATTGTTGTTATGTACATGGATTGGCTAAGTGGAAAAATCAGTCCTGTGATTCCTGTCCAATCAAATTGCACATAGAAAGTAACAACCTCAAGACATGGGCACTTTATAAATGCAGCAAAGTGTTTGGAAGCATTAAAATTGTCGAAGAAGATGTCCAAATTATTTACACGCAACTGATTAGAAGATGAAGGATGTTTACTGTATGAGGACTACACATGGCTTAAGGGCCTTAAACAATAACCTAAACCACTACAGAATGTTACGTTTACACATGCCTGCACAATTTGCATGTAAACACGTCAGCCGTTCACAGCTAAATACTGACTTTTCTTGAGTACTTTTAAAAGTGATACTTTTTACTCGTACCTAGTAATATTTACAACAGATACTTTTACTGTACTTTCGCTAAATCTTTGGGCAAGTAATGGTAATTTTACTTGAGTATGATTTTTCAGTACTCTTTCCACCACTGATTTGACCCAAATCTTGACATAGGCCAGTTTCAGACAGTATGATAACCTTCAATAAAAATACCACGGTTTCAAGATATTGTAATTACTGCTGAGTAAAAAAACTAAAACTTTTTTACCTCATTGAACACAATGTTTTTTATTTTTACGAAACATTTGTAATATTTTGGAACATTAAACATGTCAGGCTTAATAATTTTAATAAATCATTGACTTCTGCTCTCTTCATTGGTTTCAAAAACACAAATGTATTTACAACAGATAAAAAAACTTATATTTAACTTGGGAATGGTATAACAGAAAATTTTTGCAGTTTTAAAACCTTGACTTTTTTCAAACCACGGTAAACCTTAAAACCGACCATCGTCCCATGCCTACTTAAATCCCAAAACCAGAAAATTCATATCGAATTTTAGAGTCAGTTCTTCCCTAATATTCTGCAAATAGTTTATTCAAACCATGCACGTCTCAAAAAAAAAAAAACAAGTCAATATGATCTTTGCACAAATTCCAATCCATCACCCCGCCCACTACTCACCAAACATCATTAAGCCACGCCCCAATCTATTTCCACACAATAAGTGACAACAAATAGGTGCCAACAATGACAGGGGGGTAAGATGGAATTAAGGGTCTGCAGCAGCTTACTTAAGCCAAGTATGAATAGCGACCGACCACAGTTATGTTAATGGTAGCATTACGGTGCACCAATTTGCTGTTTTTCCAATATCTCTGACAGGCCACTATTGTGCCGTCAAGCTTACATAACAATTAGCTCACTTTTTATGGACATGTTTACAAAGGACATAAAGCACTGCAAGCAAAATATTCTAGCCCAACACAATAGACATTCAGCCACTTGAAAGCATTTTGACGATGGTGGCTCCGGCAGGAAAAGAAAGTCTTTATCACAGCATTTGGCGTGAACTATAAAATCGGCCCAAGCTGCTTGCTTTCTTTTTACTAGATGAAGTCATCGGCGAGGCAACGGGACCGAGGCCGCTCATTAAGAGAGCACATCATGGAATTGTTTCTGATAACCATCAGCTTAACACAGAGAAACAAATCAATAGGTGTTGGCTCGGTTCATTACGTAACAGTCAGAGAGAGAGAGAGAGAAAGATGAAAGTGCGCCGTTTGGTCTGCTCTTCTGAAATGAAGGTATACCCTTATGAAAGAAAATCACAGTGCTTCGCCTCTAGCCTTCGAATGCAACGCAAAAACAACTTGACGCAACTATCCTGCTTCGCAATCATCAATCTTTACAAGGCCTGAGATATACTTCCCTCCCTGTTTAAAAGCTAATGGAGAAGAGGAAGTGCTAACAGGGCAGCTGTCCAACTGAAGCTGGGGCAAATGAGCACCCTGGGGCAACTTCTGATGATCAAGCAAAACAAAAACCAGCCTGGATCAAATGTTGAGACAGAGAGAGGGAGAGAGGGAGAGACAGAGAGATGGCCTGTAAGCACTCAGGCATATACTGACGGAGTGTGAGTCAGCACTGCACAGCGAGGAGAGGAGAGGATGGAACAACTCAATAACAGGAAAAAGACTGAGAGAAAGACAATGTATCCACAACACAGTTTCTGCTAAGAAAATTAGTTACGTGACCGGGAATGACACAGTTGGCTGGACAAAACAATGTGAAAACTGACTGCACAGAGGTTGGCTAAAAACAACCCTTATCTGTCATTAATTCTGATGTATGTAGTGGACCATTTCTATGCATCATGTTTTTTTTATGTTAATTTCTTAGATACTTTAATAAACATTTAATTCATTGATTAATCATTAGCCGTAATACACTAAATTATGGCTTACAGGCCAAAGTTGGCCCATGGTAAACTTTGATTTGGCCCACCACCCCACATGAGAAGAGAGTGAGAAATGATGTGGAGGGTTGGGGCGAATGCCTTCAGCAGAAATCGTAATTTCTAATTTAACATACATTTTTTGTTTGTTTGTTTGTGTTATTTCTGAGCTACTAAAAAGCAAACTAATAATAATTGTTTTAATTTAATGCTGTAAATAAATCGGATTTTTAAAATATAAATATTGTCACTCAACGGATTGAGGACGATGCAGAAGACATTGGTGAGCAAATCAAGGTAAAAAACAGGTGCAACTTGATAGCGTAACTCCATTCTGTTATAAATGGAATAGTTTTTTTTACTGTAATAAGTTCATTATAAAATGTAAAAATATATACTAAATTACTTGATATAAAGCAATGTTTGAGTTATTTTTAAATATTAAATAAATTAGAAAATCACCAATGGCAACTTTAATAAACTTTGGTATATATACCTTCAGCCTCCACCACCCTCAATCAAGTTGGGTTTTTGGCCCTTCACAAGAAAAAGTGGGGGCACCATATCCATCCATCCATCCATCCATCTACCTATCTAGTTTATCATTGGGAAAAGTGGCAGAAGGCAGATTTTTCCCATGAATCGTCTGTATCCCAATCATCACAAATACTGCAGTAGATCTATTGGAACCTGCATGGACCCAAGATTCTTACAGAAATCAGTCAAGTTGGCAAAGGAAAAATCATGGTTTGGGGTTACATTTAGTATGGGGTGTGCGAGAGATCTGCAGAGTGGATGGCAACATCAACAGCCTGAGGTATCAAGACATTTGCGCTGCCCATTACATTGCAAACCACAAGAGAGAGCAAATTGTTCAGCAGGATAGTGCTCCTTCTCATACTTCAGCCTCCACATCAAAGTTCATGAAAGTAAAATAGGTCAAGGTGCTCCAGGATTGGCCAGCCCAGTCACCAGACACGAACATTATTGAGCATGTCTGGGGTAAGATGAAGGAGGAGGCATTGAAGATGAATCTAAAGAATCTTGATGAACTTTATTAATAAGTTATTTGAGTCATTGCAGGGATGTATAGATGCAGTCCACAAAGCTCATGGGAGTCATACACAATATTAATACTTTTTCCACTGCACCATGACTTTATATTCTACACTGTACATTATTTCTAATATAATAAGTACATTGTACACTGTACACTATTTCTTATAATAAGACTTTTGTCTAAGCAAAGTCAGACCTTACTGTCCTAATTATTTTTTTAATCAAGGCATGATCATATTTTATTTAGGTAAAATAAGCGTAATCTAGAGGTCTTTGCCTTTCAAATAAGCCACTTCTCATACCAAACGATCAACTAGAAGTCAAGTTACTATTTGTTGTTCCTAAAACTTGGAAAGGTGACAAGACTTTTGTCAGGTAGTGCGTGTATGTATGTATGTATGTATG
>CAIGQZ010016425.1:14602161-14631622 GCA_903798205.1 Danio tinwini
TCTATCTATCTATCTATCTATCTATCTATCTATCTATCTATCTATCTGATAAAAGTCTTTTGACTGTTTTTAATCGAAGAAAATTAAATTTGCAAAATGTTGTCATTAAATGACACATCAACACAATTATGTTATTGATTATGAATACAATTACACTTCATAATTTTTTATGAATTAAAAGTTTTTTCTTTATTATTTGTTTGTTTAAATGATGGACAGCATTTGGTACTTTTCATCATCATGTTGTTAAAATTCAGTAAATGGTGGAAAATCATGATAACACAACCTCTGACATTCTCAGCAGGGAATCACTTGAATAAAACAAACATTGCACCTGTCTGTTTTGTTAACCCTATATTACATCAGTGGGGATCTTTAAATGCCATCAGAAAGCCTGATATACACCTACAAACTAGATTTGTAATACTGGGGAACTAAGAGAACTAGGTTTTATTATTTTAAAGCCTGGTCTGCCTGATGAACTGTGTGTGTGCTCTCCGGAGCTCTGCAATATGATTGTTTATTCCACATACTGCACTGAATGAGAAAGAGAGAGTGTGTGTGTGTGTGTTTATATGGACACTGATGTCACTCTCAGTCCCCAGAGCCCCTCCCTCTGGGAGCCCACTGCTAATTCAGGTGGCGACCGGTCGGCAGATAACAAGCACATTCACATTCAGCACACACGCGGAGTACGACATACGAGATTGATCACCATCAAACCAGACTAGCCTCACATCAGGAACGTCCTGCGGCGACAGGACCGGAGCGGTGTTTGAGCATGTGGGACCGGCTGACCTGAGGAGAATCAGAACATGCAGTAACAAGACAAATGTGGCGTCCTGCTCAACTGGTGAGCAGCAGCATCTGGCTAATGAGATTGTGTTACAGCAAATGACGGAAGTGCTGTTTATTGCTGCATTAAAAAGCCCCAAAAACATGCCAAGCACATGTGGAATTAACTTAGTAGCCAACATCACAGCTCTTCACCTGGCATGTTTCACTCAACGCTGCATCTGCCTGCAGCACAAATGTTTCAATTAGTGAGCTTGGCTAATGTAACTAGACTTCTGTCATGACAACTCTCAGAGAGAATTAGTATGGTAATGAATATATGTATATAGCGATGTTGATGTGTTTAGTCTTAGCGGCATAGATCTGCTACACTGCTGCTGCTGCTTTGATTATTGGCAAAGAGCAAATACTGAGACTTGCGACTGCCAGTATTTACAGCCATGCTATCTAATGCTGTGTTTACTCCAGATGTGGAACGCGTGAATAAATTGCGCTATTCGCATGTAAATAGAAGCATAAACATTTTGAGTTTACTTGCTTCATTCACGCATCAAATTTACTTCACAATAGACCTAGATTCGCGTCATGGCAGGGCTTCAGTCTGGTCGGTGACTTTAGCTTCATTGCTAAATGGCTAACATGGATTTTATTGAGAGAATAGCTGTGCTTTAGGAAGGCTGAAAAACAGCGTATATTTGTTAGGCTCTGTGTCGGAATCCACTATATCCTTTCAGAGGTGCACCCACCGTGTCTGAGTCCACTAGATCCTTTCAGAGGTGCACCAGCTCTGTAAGTTCATCAGCTCCTCCAGAACCTATTCCTGGATGATGTAAGCTTTCAGCAAAGCTTCAGACTGAGCTGAGCCGTGTTTTATGAACTGTTGCCCAGTGTCGGCAAGAAGATTTCCCCTCGGGACACCAACAACAGGCGCTACATCATAATCACTCCCCTACAAAGGAAAGCTTCTGATTGGTTAACGCAGCACAGAGGTCCGCTGAAGTTCAGATTTTTCAACTCGAGCGATTCACACGTCAAACACGCAAAATGCTCAACTCCAATCACGCCACAGCATGCTTATTCACGTCTTTGCATTGACTTAACATGCAAATCATTTGCGCTTGATGCATCATCCGCATCTGGTGTACCCAGCATAAGTATTTAACACACTGCTGCTGCAAACATAACATATATGTAACCATGTAGCAGATTTGTACACAGGTGGAGATGGGGTGGAGGAGGTATCCGAAAACATGCTGAACATTGCTAGCACAAACAAAACTGAGCATTTAAAATGATGAAGAGCAAGCTTATTGGTAGATAAAGCAACAGCAACCAATCACCTGTGCCATGTAATTGATAATGCAGTAGTTGCCTGTGCACCCAAGACAGTTTCAGTCTGTGTACCCAATAGTTTCAGTCTGTGTACCCAATAGTGTTTAATGACAAGACTTTTTTTCTTTTAATAGAGGAAGAGAGAAATATAGATTTATCAGAACAAGAAAATCAGAACTTTTTCCATCCTTCTACTGTCACATTTAGTTAAACCCTAATGAACCGAGGCTTCAGTTTGTTTGTTGTTTTTGGCTGACAAGAGTGGCACCATTTCTGCTCTTCTTGTTCATCTGCTTTTTAAGGTTTGATGATGTGTTGTGCGTTCAGAGATGCTCTTCTGCAGAGCATGCCATTCTTCTCTGACCTCTGGCATACAGAACCTCAGAACTGCCACTCACTGGATATTTTCTCATTTTCGCTCCATTCTCTGTAAACCCCAGGGATTGTCGCGCGTGAAACAAACAAACAAACAAAAAAAACCCAGTGAATCAGCATTTTCTGAAATACTCAGGCTTGGAAATTCTTTGCTTAAGTTTCTTCATGCAAGTATCCCAAAACAAGTGTAACCAAAACTAAATTCTGACCACATTTCTCTGAGACTTAATCCACTTCTCATTGTGTATGGCTAACATCCCCATTTCCACAAGCAATGGAACTTCCAGTTTTAGTTTCAGGAAGCAATATACACAGTTCACAAGCAAGCAAGTCCAGTGCTAACACACACACACACAAAACATGCAAATGATGCAGTCGATGTACAGTAAGACCTACTGCCTTTTCTGAGCTAAATATGGAACTAAATATGTGCAAAATCTACAGATTGGATTTCAAATAGTCAAATATGATAATCAAATTCAAGTGAGGCAAAACTCAAACACGCAAAAGAAAAAAAGATTCCGTTTATTTTCTGCAATTCAACAGCATTTTCGGTGGGCGCAAATTGTGTGTGGGCTCGGGTTAATGCCATGTTTAAGAAGGCAGCGCAGTGGCCCACTAGAGGTGAGAGGTCATCTGTGTCTCACATTGCTTTAATCAAAAAGGCTGAAGAGCAGACAATTTGCGCCGGCAGAGTTGTGACTGTGATATTAAAGAGCAGTCTGCAGTTACACGAAGTGCATTACAAAAAACCCCTGAATGGTCTCTCTCGTATCTATTTTGCTCTCTTTGAGTCAACAGAGGCCAGGTAGAGAGCAGCACCACAGCCAAACAGCAGGACAACAAAGGCTCATGCTGCTTTTTCGACAGACACACAAACACGCTAGGCTCATGATTATCCGCACCAGTGAAAGCCAGAACAGACAAGTCACTTGAAACAACAAATTAGTTGTGAGGAAATCCAATAGCGATGCAACATTAAAGATGAAGATTAATTTCGGACAAAAGCCGACTGATAGGCATCTATTTCCTGCCTGTGGGACTCAGCAGGTTTGAGAGCCTTCGGGGGGGCTCAGATGTATCTTCTGAAACACTCTCGGATTTCTAACGACTTCCCACCTCGCCGATTTCCATGCCGTCTCAGGACGAGGATCGAGATAAACAGCTGAAACAATCTGTTCCCACTTTAATCCTCGGCCAATCCGGTGTGCCAGAATAAACAGCCCACCGAGGCCACAAACAAATCCAAGAGCAGAGCAGATACGGAAGAGCAGAGTGTGTACACAACAAGAGCATGGACGGAAAGGTGACCGTCGCTGGGGTCACACCACACTTATTATTATTTCTACAGGAATTGGGTGCTTCCTATCGGATCCAAACAGGACGATGGCTCTACAGGGAGCATTTCAGAGCAGACGACATGGAAAGACGGACACACTTCACACTGCCGAGGCAGGATGGTACCGAACCATTCTGCTGCTGACATGAACACATTTACTGGACATTAACACTCCTGCCAAATGCGACAACTTGAAGGCAAAACTGTTGGAGAAGCAAGTCCTGCTGAGAATTTGCCGTCGATTAGTGCTGGAGGGATTATAATGTGCACTTTAGACTGGGGGCTTAAATGTGACCACAGAAGAATAGAATTATCACATTAGACACAGATAGAGCAACAAGTCTGTGGGGATATTAGCAAGAAACTAAATGAGACGGAACGTCGCTCCAGGCTCGCTGTAGTTTACATTATACCTGGATTAGAAAGCTAAATTAACACCTCTGCAATTAAAAGGAATCGTACCACATGGTAGCCAAATGTCGATGCTAGCATTAGCCTGCAGTGCATATCTGTTCAGTCTTTATATTTAAACCAGATTCAGACGAACGCAATTAGCATGATATTTCTTAAGTGCCGGAAAAGCAGCGCTATTGATGACAGAAAGATTTCTAATTAAATTAGGCAAACCTATGTTTGGGAGAATTGTTAATGAGATGCTGCATGATAATTAGCATCAATTAATTGTAAAAAACGAGGCAGACTAGAGTAGGGCTTTCACTGAAGTGGGGCGTTTAAGGTATTCTGTGCAAATTAATTAGAAAGACTTTAATGTTTTATACACTTGCCTGAGTCTCAAATCCGAGTGAGCAATTCTTCAGCATGTGCATCATGAAACACCAATATCTAGAAGCATCCAGATATGTAGCCGACTTGGGATGAATAAAAATACTTCTGTGTTGCTCTCAGATGTTGTGCAAAATGTATACTGTCAAAGCATTGCAAGGTTTAAACCATTTTTTCTTTCTGCAAGAAGCTGATATGCTGAAAGGAAGAATGTGCAACCTTAAAGAGCTATTTTTACTGATGCACTGATGTTACCTAATGTAGTCGGGTCATTGTCCTCAACGCAAGGCATGGAGGGTCTGTCAGCAACGCTGCAGGCAAAGACTCAGTGCAGGAGCGTCATGTCCAGATAGATCGCCCAGCATTTCAAGGTGCAAACTGGATGGAGGATTTCACGAATACACAAAATCAATAGGAAACATTCTGACTTTAATACGCTGCCAAAGATATTTTCTGAGGCATCTGTGAAGATGTATTCTCTTGCTTGGATTGCCAGAGTTGACGTCTAAAGGATTGTATGTTAATATGATTACATACATTTTATGCTTCAGTTTAAGACTGCGTTAAGAAATTAGGTTTAAATTTGTTGTATTAAATAATACTGTTTATGTGGATTCATGTAAACACTATAAAATGCATGTTTAGAATATAAAAAATGTAAACCAGTGTATGAAAAGTAATGCAAATTAAACTAGTGAATCCATAACATAACCACAACAATGGTTTAAGCAATAATGCAACCTAAGTTTTAAATGTTAAATAGATTTTAAGACGTGTTGAATTTAGAGCCAGTTATTAAAGTCCATAAGCTACTTTGATTTATATAATACACTTTATTTCTGTCAAGGCATTAAATGGAATTTTGATTGTGAAACAGATTTTTTTCATAATATATAGCTTTCATTTAAACAGTAATTAATAACAAAATCGACGCATTTAAACTACATTCACATCTCAGCAAGCGGATAATATATCAAACATCATTTCCCTCCTCATAAAGGTCATGACGAGATTCCTCCCAGCACATATCACTAACAACATGACACGAACATGATGTGAAAGCAACGTATGAGAAACGAACCGCCTATTATTCCGCCGACATCCTCAACTACAATGGCCACAACTTAACGGGAGTTTTAACGGACAGCGATCCGTCACACGAGATGCTGAAGTCCTTAACAAAACCTCATCTTTTTTTACACGCCGCGCGGTTGTCACATTCTCCGTTTATAGTCATGACAACAAGGGCTACATTTCAGCACAACACAAAAAAACCCTCCAGCCTCAAAACACAAACACCCCGAAACGCTGGCTCTGGGGATCAGGCATCATTTCCCAAGCAGGAACGGGCCCGCTATGACGGCGGACCGCGAGGAATGAATGGAGCGCGATAAACGGGGAAATTGCGCCTTACCGGCTGCTGTTTATGTCGATTGGACGCCTTTCCTAGCGGCGGCTGGTGATGCCTCTTCTGGAAGCCGCTCTTCGGGTACTCGCTGTAGGCTTTGTTGATGCCGATTCGGTCCCTCTTCTCTCTGCCGTTGTCTTTTCGGTCTTCTCCCGTGTCCAGACTGCTGAAGTTCCACACGATGAGCGTTTGGACCAGCAGCACTGTCAGTGCGGCTATTAACGCGGAACGCGATCGGCGAGCCAGCTTACGGGCGCACAGACTGCCGAACATCTTTACCCTGAAGCGGCGAGGTGCCACTGCCGTGAGCCGACAGTCCGCTTTGTGGCTCCGCGTCGCTGGAGAGAGAGAGGGAGAGGGAGAGAGAGAGAGAGGGGGATAGAGGGGGCGGTTGGCAAGGGATCCGCTGGAGGAGAGAGAGAGAGAGGGGATGAAAATATAACATGCGCCCCCTCGTGGTGAAACATGTAAACTACATGAGAGTCAGTCCACGAAATGGGCTTTTACATTTTAAAAGGGCGATTTTTATCGTGATTATGATTTTTTTTTGTAAAACAAACAATTGCTCAATTAGGTTGTTAGTAAATATGATCATATTCTATACATATAGCTTTGTCTTTAAAAAGGTTTGAGGGTTGGCAGGTTACAGTTCATTTCTGTGCACCTTAAGGCAAGGTCATGATTCTCCAAGAGGTTTAATACAACAAATATTCACGTATTTAATTATTAAGTGCTTTATAGTCAATATAATGTATAGGTAATATATAATGTAAATTATGTATAGGCCTACTTTGTTTATGTTTGTTATATTTCCCACTTCTTTTTCACACAGTTCAGTCTACCAGAGGAGAAGATTTACATCCAGGACATGCATACTTTTATTTTTCAAACATATTGAAAAGATATGTAACCATATTTTGTATTTTGTTTGTAGAGTTTTTTGTAATCTTTCCTTGAAGAATTAGACTTTCTGTATTTATATATATATATATGTGATGTTACAGTGAGAATTTACTGCTGATATTTCTTATTTGATTTGATATTTGATATTTCTTAACTTATCTTCCTCTACAGGCAAACCTAAAAAATATATGATAAAGTGATAAAACTTAGAACCCTTCATTGATGTGTTTACTTTCAGCTTTTAAGGTTGGTTGTTTTTATATTTTCTTTTTTGTAGAGATATCAATGATGATACATTAAAATATATAATAAACACATAATAAATAAATAAAAGTTCAAGTGTTTTGATTGTATATTTTGCATATACATTACAGGTCAAAAGTTTTGATTCAGAAGGATTTTTAAATGTTTTAAAACAAGCTTCTCCTTCTTACCAAGGCTGCATTTATTTAATCAAAAATACAGTAAATTGTAAAATTGTGAAATGTTATTGTACTATAAAATAACAAAAGTAATTTATAATTTAATGTAATAATTTCTTTCAGGGATTTCAAAGGTTGATTTTCAGCTTCATTACTCCAGTCTTCAAGTCACATGATCCTTTAGAAATCACTCTAATATTAATTATTATTATTAGTGTTATTATTTTTTTATGGTAATAGTAATAAAAGCAACAATGACTGGAGTAATAATTTCATTTGAAACTTCATACAATAAGAAAGCAGTTATAATTTTTTAAAAATAATTATAAGTTTATTTTTTTACATTTAAAAAATGATGCATTAATGAACATAACAATTGTCTTTAAAAAAACTCGAAAAAAAAATGATCCCAAACTTTTAACCAGTAGTGTATATTTTTTAAAACCTTTTCCTTTTTCCTTTATATGTATATAAATATATTTTTATTTCTTTCTCAAATCAAAAGTGCAATTGCTAATACATCAAGGGGAAAAGGATATGCAAAAATCTCTCTATTAGTTATTAGTAAAATCCATGTGGAAGATCTGCACACCAGAACAGGCTTGATTGCTCAATAATAAATCTTTGCAACACTTCTAAATATGTAAATCAGCACTATCCTATAAAATATACCCAATCCACAAAAAACAAATGCCACCGTTGTAATTTCATAAAAAAACTAAAAATAAATAATATAAACCTCATTAAGTTTCAAAACAGTCTGCTGCTTCCCCTTTTCGGTTAGTCGTTTCAGCTTGTGATGTGTGCAGCTGTATGAGCGAGTGAGTAGGTATAGCCTCAGGGATGAATGTGTACGGCTACATCATCTTTCAAGTCGCCTTTATTATTGTTCACCCGATCGATGGCTGCTAATTGATAGTGTTAACCTGTCAGATTTGGCAAAAGAGAGATAACCCTGGGGAGCCATCAAGATGACTTCCCAATACGATGGACCCAGGTGAAGCATTGCCTACAGTTTTTTAATCAAGACTGAGACCATCTTTCATCCCGCATAGCACGCCACTGACTGGCACGACAAGGAGACTCGGTTTCCATGGGAATACCCTCTGTGTCCCTCTTATTTTTCTCTAGAAGTTCAGCAGACAGAGAAATGCGATTCTGCTTAGACATTTCAGAGCTGCGCCGGCACTGCTGTTTGTTCACAGCATTCTTGACATCATTAAAGTTGAATCAGCTACCCCGATGCGGCTGCTCTATAATTCACAACTCTCTCATTGAGATGGAGATCACAAGGCTTTGATGAATTTGAGAGAAAGCGCAGGGCACAGTCACACTTCATTCCCCTTGCAGAATGGCTGGCAGAAAGTCCCTCGGGCAGCAGACACTAAGGTGTGCAGTTACGAGGGTCTGCGCATGTTGACATTCACTATCAATGTAGGTGCATGTAAACCGCTAGATAGAGCAGAAGGGGACGTGGAGTAAGAAGTCAGGGAACATGTGCCCATGGGCAGGCTTCCTTTCCATATGCCTTCTCTTATAGTCTCCATAACATATAACCTCACTCCCTTTCTTCATAAGGCACAGTGGCACTAGAGACTGCCGTTTTTAGCATCCTTGTTACCATATCTGGTTTGAATCCTGTTTGGAGTGGTGGAAGTAAAATCAGATAGGTTAAACTGGTGCCATGACCCGGATGGTAGCGAGGTTGGAGTGATTGTAAAAGAGGCCGGCTAGTAAAAAGTTGTCCAATAATCCTCACTCTCCTGGCTTCAAGAGACACATTGATGATAGAGACTGCAGTTTTTGGCATTGTTAGCATGCCAATCTTTCATGCGTTGAATCCTGCTTGGAGTGGTGCAAGTAGAATTGTAGGTGATGTGTTGGTGCCATGACCTGGATGGTAGTGAGGTTTGGGGGTATAAGTGTAACAGAGGCCAGCTAGTTAGAGTTAGGCCCAATCCCAATTCTATTTTTGTACCCCTACCCCTTTCCCTTGGCCCTTACAACCGAGGGTTGAGGGGAAGGGCTTCAAAATTTACCCCTAAGAATTGGGACAGCACTTCAACACCTGCACACATCATCATACGTCATTGCGATCTCTTGCTTCATATGAGATCGACGATGGCGACTGCTGTAGTTATTCCAGTTGTGTTATTTTTTGGTATTTATCTTCAGGAAATCACTGAAGGCAGATATTATGTTATCATAACAATCTAATGTGGCAATAAGATCGTAACTATATTGTGTATTCACACAGTGGCTGTATTCATTTATGTAAACACACGAAAACAATATTAACATTATAGCAGACACTGTAAAAAGCTCATTCTCAGCCACTTGATTGCTCTGACAGGGTATTCGAGTGTCAGAATGTTGTGGGACTGCTGTACAGGAGTTATGATTGGGGATTATAGATCGCCAAATTTAGCGGGGGGTTTTTTTGCGTTTTTTTTTTAAAGCATAATGGTAAAACACGAACGCGGTTATGAACATATTCAAACATGTGTTTGTTTGTCGTAAAAATTCATAATAATGACAAAAAATACTAATTTGTGGCTCTCCTTACTTCCGGGTTCAGCACTACTGCCGTTGTGGCAAGTGTATTCTGGGAAATTTTCTTACCCCTTGGTTTTAAGTGTGCTTCTGAAAAATCTTTGTTCGAAGGAGTGTATAAGTACTGATGTACAGTACAGCTTGCCAAACATACATGAATCTTCGATCGCTAGCAGTGTGACTCTAAAGTGTTGTGCTGTATGTTTGCAAGTTTTCTCCCCACAATGTTGACGAAACGTTCTGCACCGTCAAAGGCACCTGGTAGCACCCAATAGGCAGAAGAAGTTACTAACCATTGCACAAATAGTTGAACTCCTAAACATGCCAAAAGAAGGTCGAAGTTACGCAGCTGTAAAGTGCCATTACGGAATAAATTAATAAAGATTAAATGGTTTTGATCTTTGATTTCATTCTATAATACTGGACTTATTTTCTACAAAGGTTTGAACTTTAAGAGTGTTTAAACAAGAGATAAAAGTGTGAAAATGTTAATGCCTGTCTGGAAAAACTGTATAAAGTGTGTAGTGAGGACTTTTACATCCTTAAAACATCTATAATAACTGTAAAAAAAATAAAGCTGACAACTTCATGGATTTGTCTATTGCTGGTAATTTTTAAAACGTAACTTCTGCGAATAACGAGAGACCACTGTATACAAGTGAACCTCATGATACACACTGACTCTGTATCTTTGTTAGCATGCCCACCTTCCATGCTGGAAACACTGGTTTGAATCCTGCCTGGTGGTGAAAGTAGAAGGGATTATGTTGGTGCCATGGCCTAGATTCTGAAAGTTTCTTTTGTATAAAACATTTGGTTAATAATGTATTTGATGTCACTTTGGATCCATTTAATCTATGAATAAAAGTATTAAAAACATACTTAACTCAAAATTTTGTATAGTAGTGAATCAGAATTTAGATTTTAAGTTTGATCAACCTAAAAAGTGCATACTCTGCACAGTTTTGAGTTGTTAAATATCAAGTTTCATATTTAAATAAATGCTTGTCTATGCTTGTCAAATTACTAGTTGCATTGACAACACACAAACATTTATCACATAAAACAAAGTTAATCATTACCTTAAATGCCTTAAATTAAGTACCTTAATAAAGTAACTTAATTGCTGCATGAAACAATATTCTCTGTAGAAAATATACTAAATAAACATAACATTTCTGGTTGCCATAGCTTAAAATCTACCAAATGACATTGCACTTTTTCCCCAGTTAACCTGATTTTTTTCCAAAGGAAAAGAAAGTGTGTGTGAGAGACAATAATAAACTAATTTGCTTTGCATTTTGGTTCTGCGTATAAAAATTTCTTATAACATTTCTGCTTCTAAAAGTACATTGTTATCAGTAAAATATGAGTAGAAAATACATCATAATATTGTTTTCTATTTTCTATTTGCTTATTATTATTTTCTATGTATCTAAGAACCATCATACAGTGTAGCAATGTTGCCTCTTTGTCCTCCTTTGTGTTGATGGTGACAAACAAGTCCTTGTATTGACAGGCTGATCAGCTGTGCCTTCTGGGCAGTGCAGCACATCTGTTTCAGATTCACCAGCGGTTACCAAAGTATCTCTGGGACTCTCTGAGCTCTGAGGGGCTGCAGTTCACAGTTAGCACACATCCTCAAACCTCTACTTCACTCACTCTCTTAAGACGGGGCAAAGCATCCAAATTGGTCACGCCGATAAGAGCGTCACTGGGAATTAATCCATGGATCAGTGAATCCCTCCCTGAAAGGGACATCAATAGTTATTCATGCAAACTCAATCACATTTAATTTTTACCATCTTCATCAAAAAAGGACACAAAGAGTGAAAGATCCAAGTGCAACAAGATAACAAAACTCTTCAAAGTGGGTTTTTCTATTTGGCATGGTACATCTGACTCATTCACAGCTGCATTCAATACATCCCAGCGGTCACCTTGATGTCAAAACAACATCAAAAATGCTAATTGATTTGATGCTAATTGACTACCTTGATGTCAAAACGACATCAAATTGACATCTAATATTGGCATCAAAAAACGATTACAGTACAGTCCTGTAATCAATTTTTGGATGTGATTTTTGACACCGTTGTACGGTGTCACTTTGTATCATTTGAGCATCAAGGTAGTTTTGACATCAAATCAGTTAGCTTTTTTGATGCCAATGCTAACATCGCTTTGATATTATTGTAATAATTGCTGTACGTGGGCAACTGGACTAGTATAACTTAGCTAGACTATTTAATTAATCTAAAACGGGTAGCAGGGTGCTAGCATTTATAGCGCACAACTTTGTTTCCTAGCAGGTTAGCGAGAAGAACACTCAAGTCCCATACACCGCATGACCCTGAGTGTCTCTGTTAGTGCAATCTGGCAGAATAAGAATAAGAAGGTAGGGAGCAGCACTGTCAGTTAACCATTCAAGAGTTCACACTTAGCTGATGATTGGTAATAAAGCGTGTTTTTAATAAAGCTCAGAATATCATTGAGCCCAGGGCTCCCTCCTGTTTGGAGGTCGAGAGGAGAGTTTGAGCTCAGGTGGGTCTCGAGAACTCCCCTACTGTGAATTGCTGGGATATATCTGACTAAGAGTTGCCTTAGAATGCTATTTTGATTAGTCAATTTACCTATGGTGCTTGTCTTTGAACGGTGTGAGGAAACCGGATAACCTGGGGAAAACACACGAGGACATGGGGAGGACATGCAAACTCCACACAGAAATGCCAACAAGAGGAACGGACCAGCAGCGTTCTTGCTGTGAGGCAACAGTGCTACCCACTGGCCGCCATGCCACCCTATCGGAGAAGGGGAGGAGTAGGGGTGGAAGGGAGGATTCTTCAAACGAAGATGACTGGAGCAAAAAGCTCCAGTTAATGCTGCGGAGTTAATGCGGTACCAGCTGTGTTCAATCATAAGCACGTGATCCTCTCGAAATTAGTTTATAAATAAACCACACTTCTCAGGTCCAAACATAAACAGCCCTTAACAGGACCACCGCTGGTGTTGATGGTAATGACCAATATTTTAGAAATCAAAGACATATTGGGCTTAAAAAACAGAAGCCAACTTAAACTTACACAAACATAAATTCTATAAAAACAAAAAACAAAAACAAGTATTTAACTAATATAACACATAAAATAGCTTTAACCCATTTCCCTTGATGCCCCTGGCTATAGTGCTGTGGGACAGGTCATTATATTATTTTGACATCAAGGTGCCTGCTAGGATTATATCTGCCTTTAAAATGCTTATCCCTTCATTGGGCACTCATTAGAAAAACCCTGGAGTATTCTGCGGTTATTACAAGACATTGGAACTTCTATGACTAAAAATATTGTAATCAATGTTAATGTGATATGGTTCTTTCCCCAATACAGGGTTAAAGATTTTAAAAGCAGAATAAACAAATGTATCAGTCTACTTCACTAATGGGCATTTTCTCCTTAAAATCCACAGGAACTGGAAGTTTCTAAAAACAACTTCAGTCTTGTGACATTTTTTAAAATAAAACTGAACATTGACCAGAGGATGAGGTGGATTGAATCATTCATATAAACTGCAGCAATGTTTGCTGACAAAAATATTGCCAAATAGGTAACACTTTAGAATAATGGTCCTTCAGTTAATGTATTTACTAACATTAGCTAAGTATGAATAATCTTGTTAAACATTTATTAATCATAGTTTATTATTTACTAATGCATTATTAAAATCCAAAGTTGTGCTATAGGAGAATTATAGAGGAACTTGTAATCACTATATAATCTGCCACTATTAAAATATAGATTATTATAAAAAAAACTTATATAAATACATAGATTCAAGTGAGCAGAAGAAATATGCAGACATGCAGGGCCTTATATTTGAGGGCCTATAATTGAAGCACAACAGGTCATGCGCCTAAGAACATTCAGACAGAGCGCATGCAATACATTTAGACAAATGTATGTATTGACCAAGACAAAAACAACCCTCACTAAAATAGCATACATAAGGAGAATCATTTAGAAAAGTATGGAAACAACACGATCATATGCAAACACATGATTGTAAACACATGCTATATGACCTTTAAGATATGTAAAAACAGAAAAACATACAGCCATTAATTAAAAAGCTAGGATCCTATTGGAGCCAGGAGTAGGGTGATGTTACATCATGTCTCATGATAACTATGGATAAGAAACTGTATATAAACTGTGGGTTTTTGAACATTGAGAGGGAGAGAGCTGGATCGACCATCTCTGCTGTAACAATAAACTGCTTCAACTTGAGAACTTTGAAGACCTCAGCTTCTTTTTTGAAACCTAAAAGATGTTTGTCGAGATCCAGTGCAACTTTCCACAACAGAGCTTGTTAACATTAGTTTAATGCGCTATGAGTTTAAATAAACTAACATGAACTAATGTTATTTAAGTTAAATAATATTAAGTAACATTACTTACTTGCTCCCAGGGCCATTTATATCGAAGTTGATATTTAGCTGCACCATGTTGGTGTTTTATAACATCTAATTTTTTACAAGGTGGGTCATTAGCCCAACGCTCAACTACTGACCTGGAGGACCAACTAACATTAACAAATATAAATAAATACCATAATACATAAATATATATATATTATATATTATAATTGTTGCTGCTTGTTCAAACTACTTATTTAAAATGAACTGAATTAACCCAATTCTTTAGTTTTTTGGTTGGGACAACTTAATTGTTTTATGTTCAATCCACTTAAATTTGTAAATTAACTTAACTGATTTGTGTTAAGGCCGGCTTACACTGTGAGATTTTTTATAATCCTGAACGATTGTAGCATGTCAGACTGCACGAACATGGCTCTCATGTCACACTGTATGATCTCAGCAGTCATAAAGTCAGACTGGACGATAATGAAGAAGCATCAAACATGGAACAAAATGCTCCCAGTTTGACATCATCCACATGCGACACTTTCACTATCCTGCGTTCTGAAATGATTCCTCACAGTAAATGTAAACAAACTGTAGTGGCAATTTTGCACACAGCATGTCTCAATAATAAAACCAGGAAGAAGAAAAAACTGTTTTGACATTTCTCCACGGTCATTTCAATTGATGCATCAAATCCTATTGGTTCTTGGATTGACGCTCAACGCAGCTTTTGTTACACTGGAGGAAAGTGTCTGAAATCTTCTTGCACTGCCAGAACTTCATCTGAGAGAAAATCTGATCGCAACGGGCACAAAGCGGCTATCTGTGAAGATGTCAAACCAACGATCAAAGATCACAGATTTTATCCCAGGATTTTAGTAATCTTTTAGGATTTCCCAAATTTTTTCTCAGATGATAAAATCGCTGCTGAAATTTCACAGTGTGAGCAGGGCTTTAGACAACAAGAAGGAATTGTGTGGAACCCAGGATTTTTTACAGTGTACCTCAAATATCAAATACAGCAGTGAAGTAAACTATTTAGTTAATGTTCACCACTGGGCGTTAGCAACACATAGATTTTTGAAAAGTTACCAGTATATGTTTAAAGTTGCAGAGAACCATTCCTGATTTATGAACATACAGAGATCCAGACTTCAAGAATTAATGCATCAATAATTTCTGTTCCAGAATTCATCTCCGTTTCCCTGTCCTGTCTAGCTAATATATTATATTTGGTTCCTCCCACATTGGTTTAGCCTTGTCTGACTCACTCACAGCTGTAATTCCATACATCATATCTGAAGCTGAGCCACATCAGGCAAATGACACATCTTCAGGTTAAACCTCTGACCCTTTTGCAAGTCCCAAGGGAATGAAACAATGACACACTCATCACAGTCAACCACAAAACACTTCCCAGCCACGACATTTGCTCAGGCTGAAGTTAAATTGCTGTAATATGTGAAAGAGAGAGGGAATTAAGAGTCATATAACGAATAGACCCATTGTTTTGGCTCTTTCCTCTGACGCAGGCCTTGATTTATGGTTTCGCTCATTGAAAGTGGGAGATTGAAGTCACAGAGCGCTTCCCATCAGGCCCCGCCACTGACCTTGACCTTGACCTCGGACACCGCTGGCCTCTCATCTGTCACAGCGCTCGCATCTGTCGGGATCCAGCCTGCTGATACCATATCTCGTGCTTATAGGCAGGGCTCTTTTTTTATCCCGATTTATCGATTCGCTGAATAATTTATTATCGTTAATTTTCCCTGACAAATTTGTTTCCTCTGTTGCTCACATTTCCAGTGATGAGTTCATTCTGTTTTTGTTTGTGTTCGGTGTGACATTGTGGGTTATGAGGCAGCCATGTTTTCCTCATTTGGAAGTCGAGCTTTGTATTACAGTTTTGTTGTTGCTTTGGCTCATTTTTTAAAATTGTCTTTACATTATTCAAATTGCACGATAAGCACATTTCATTGTTTAATGGGACATCACGATTCCACTGGATGTTTGCAAAATGTACTAGTTTACCTAAAACACTTACCCTCTGGTTCCAGAAAAAGGCTTAAAGGTCCCATGAAGTGCTTTAAAATATGCATTTTATTCAATGTTTGACAATCTCAACCAACAAAACACGAAGAGACATAGTGAAGCTCCTCGCCTTTAAAAAAAAACAGCCAGTAGTGTTTTGTTTTATCATCTCTGCAAGTTTTGCAAGTTTTACATGTTTATATAGAGGAGTTATGTTGCAAGTTTTACATGTTTATATCAGTTTTATATCTTCTAAACACAAAATTTGTCACTGTTTTTGAGCACACTAACTCAGGGGTTCCCAAACCTTTTAGCCTTTGACCCCAAAAATAACAATGTCAGTGACTTGCGACCCCCATTTTTCTTGAAGGTGGTTATAAATTTACAAACATTGCACACACAACAACAGGAATATAAACATGAGCACATTGACTTCACAAAAAAAGTGCAACAGTTCTAACAACCATATAGGCTATAATTTATGTAGTCATTTTTTATTCATTCATTTTCTTTTTGGCTTAGTCCTTTAATAAATCAGGGGTCACCACAGCAGAATGAACCGCCAACTTACCCATCATATGTTTTACGCAGCGCAACCCCTTTCCAGCTGCAACCCATCACTGGGAAACATCCATACACACTCATTCACACACATACACTACAGACAATAGCTTACCCAATTTAATTTTTCTTTTCGGTTTAGTCCTTTATTCATCAAGAAGTCACCACAGCAGAATGAACTGCCAACTTATCCAGCATGTTTTACACAGCGGATGCCCTTACTGCTGCAACCCAAAAACATCCATACACACTCATTCACACACATACGCTACAGCCAATTTAGTTTATTCAATTCACCTACATGTATAGCACATGCCTTTGGACTTGTGGGGGAAACTGGAGCACCCCGAGGAAACCCACGCGAACACGGGGATAACATGCAAACTCCACACAGAAATGCCAACTGACCCAGCCAAGGCTCGAACCAGCAACATTCTTTCTGTCAGGTGATCGTGCTACGATCGTGTCATTTATTTTAATGTTTAATTTAATATTAACCTTAAATCTCTATATTTTTAGAGTGCCATAAAGGTTGTCAGAAAATTGATGTGTGGTTAATCTAAACACTCCAGGGATTGCAATCCAATGGATAAAAAATGGAAAAGCTGATTGATTTTCATTTGTATGTTGTTATCATTTTTTTATGTAACTATGAACTATCTTATGTGGGTTATGAATAGACTATGGTAATTCTAATAGTTTAATCTAATTTATTTGAGTTTTGGAAATCACCAAGCGACCCCCACTTTGGGAACCACTGCACTAGCTTATGGATGTCTTAAAAACTAACAATACTGATACTAACTTTATTTTATTTCATTAGACCTTTAAGGCTAGTCCTAAACTAAATTTCATGTTTAAGCTGTCTTAGGTAAAAATTACTTGCAGTGACAAAAACAAAATATACATCAATGCCATAAAATAATATCAAGATGTGTTTCTTAAAGTCATTTTTTATAAAACTAATTACATAATGTAGTGAAGTCCTGGCTGAAACTAAGCCCTGTATGTGAAACTGGCCCAAAAATGAAAAATTAATGACCATTTAATTATCATTTGTGTTGTTTCAAACCTGTTTGAGTTTCTTCTGTTTAACAAAAAAAAATGTGTTAATAATAAGTTAATAAACAGTATCTGGTAACCAACATTATTCACAAATCTTCATACATGTGCAACAGAAGAAATGAAGAAATCATTATTTTAATTCATGCTTCAAAACCTATTTATTTATCATAAAATCTGACAACAGCACCAAAATAAAACCTTTTTTTCATCATATGAGCTCATTCATTCATCCATTTTCCTTCAGCTTAGTATGTATTGTATGCTTTATGCCGCGGGTGCCCTTCCAGCCACAAGCTATACACTCTTTTATTCACATACACTCGTTCACTATGGGCAATTTAGTTCATCCAATTCACCTATAGCGCATGTCTTTGGGAGACCGAAGCACCCAGAGAAAATTCACGCAAACAAGGGGAGAATATGCAAACTCTACAACTGGTGAGACTCGAACTAGGAACTTTCTTGCTGTGAGGTGACAGTACTAACTGAGCCACCGTGCTGCCCCATCGTATGAGCTGTACCGGTCAAAATGTTTAGATGTTTTTCCTACCATCACACTAGCAGTCAACCTAGACCTTTTATATACAAATGTCATTTTGTTCTACTTTTTCGCTTGACACTGACTGCTTACTATATTATACTGCCAGATAGCATTTTCGCTAAGCTGAGATTCATATACAGATTTCAACAGTATAAGCTAAATTTACAAGCATAAGTCAGCTGAATGATGAGACTGTATTTCATATTAGCCAGTTTAGCTGATATTTCTTCCAAAGATATTGAATGTACTGTGTGTTTCCCACAACATAGCAGAGGACAAAGCGATTTGGATAATAGATGGATGAATTCATCAGTTTTGATAAATGAAGCCATGTGCATTTAGTTACTTCGCAAATTGTAGACAGTTTGTTTACAGATTTTTTTCGTGATTGCTAGATCAAATTTCTCAACACTTGCATCACTTTTCAAAACAGTTCTTCTAACTTTCAGACCTTCTGCTTTTGTTTGTGGTCACACTGACATAGTGGGTTATGAAGCTGTGTTGCTTTCAATATCTGGAAGTAATGCTTTGAGTAAATTTTTATTAATCATCTTGGGTAATATTTTGTAAACCATGTTCTCTAAACTGTATGGTAAGTGCAGTTGTCAAAAAATATTTCATGGAACATCTATTGGATTCAATTACATGTTTGCAAAATGAACTAACTGTCCTAAAACAGGAGTTTGCATGTTCACCCCGTGTGGTGTGGGTTTCATCCGGGTGCTCCTGTTTCCCCCACAAGTCCAAAGATTATAGGTAAATTTGGTGAGCTAAAATGTCTGTGGTGTATGTGTGTGAATGAGAGTGTATGGGTGTTTGCCAGTGTTGGGTTGCAGCTGGAAGGGCATCCGCTGCGTAAAGAAACATGAATTTGAATAAACTAAATGTGTGTGTGTGTGTGTGTGTGTGTGTGTATGTGTGTGTGTGAAAGAGTGTATATTGGTGTTTTCCAGTACTGGGTTGAAGCTGGAAGGGCATCAGCTGCATAAAAAAATATGCTGGAATAGTTGGCGGTACATTACGCTGTGGCGACCCCTAATAATCAGAGACTAAGCTGAAGGAAATGAGTGAATGCATGAATTTAATTTTATTAACTCGTCTTGTAACGAGTTCAATTTGTCCTCTTGGTACATAGGTTGGTGGAGAATTTTCTTAGTAAGAAAACTCACTAAGACTTTTAAAACTCACTTTTTTACCACAACCATGTAACAAATCCTCTCTACTAGTGAATATTTTGCACAATACAGTATCTCCACAGACACTCAAAAAGTTTCACCTAAGGATGATTTTTAGAAGATACCTTTATAAGAAGTAAATAAAAACATTATGTAACATTAGCAACACATAAGCTGCTTGGAAACATAGGCATATGTCCAATGTTGTAGAAAGCAGGGATCTATACCTCACAAATTGCTGAATGAAACTCTGCATGAATATTCTCTGCTCAAGAATTCATGCCTGAAAAATATTTTCAGTGACAAAATAATTCATAAACTCATAATTTAAAGATGTAGCCATAAAAGGCATTTTGTACCAAAGCAATCTCAGAGGGCACCTTGATGTCAAAACGACCTCAAATTGACATTTTGGTCTATATTGACATGATAGCATCACACAGTTGCTGCAGATTTGTTGGCTGCACATCCATGATGCAAATCTCCCGTTCCACCACATCCTAAAGGTGCTTTATTGCTGTGAGATCTGGGGACTGTGGAGGCAATTTGAGTACAGTGAACTCATTGTCATGTTCAAGAAACCAGTTTGAGATGATTCACGCTTTATGACATGGCGCGTTATCCTGCTGGAAGTAGGCATCAGAAGATGGGTACACTGTGGTCATAAAGGGATGGACATGGTCAGCAACAATACTCAGGTAGGCTGTGGCGTTGACATGATGCTCAATTGGTACTAATGGGCCCAAAGCGTGCCAAAAAAATATCCCTCATCCACCATTACACCACCGCCACTAGCCGGAACTGTTGATACAAGCCAGGATGGATCCATGCTTTCATGTTGTTGATGCCTAATTCTGACCCTACCATCTATATGATACAGCAGAAATCGAGAATCATCAGATTAGCTGATTAGAAATTTACCTTAACAGGCAGTTAGATAGATGTATCTAATAAAGCGTCCGGTGAGTGAATAGTGCTGTTGTGTTCACTGTTTTAAGAGTTTTGAAAAAGTGAGCATAAATATTCAGAAACTCACCCTGGAGATTCAAGTCTAGTGTGAACAAGATCTGAATGTATTGTTTTAAGTTCAAAGTCTCATGCAAGAGTTGAGCCAAAGCGATTGAGAAAAGCATCGGCATGAAGGTCAAGTCTGTCAGATGTGTGTGTCTGTCACTCAGTCACCTTCCACCATGAGCCACCTGTGTCTCCTCACACTCCTCTGACCTTCCACAGCTGCCACGCTCCTCAGGGCAACACCCCTCATGCTCCACAGGGGGCTCCAGTCGTGACGAGGCCATCCATTTCCCACATTGCACCTGCAGGCCTCCTGCACGCCCTGCCCAGAAACTCGTTAGAGCAATAAAAATAGTAGCACGGAACAGAGTGGATGGTGAATAGGATAGGGACAAAAACCTACTGCGCCAGCCAAGATATTCCTATAGGGCCGCCACAGTTCAGCAAAGCAGGTTACACCAATTAAACAAGCGTCAGCTGTTTTCTCTGATTAGCATTCACACCTCACATAGGCCGCGAGAGAGAGAGAAAGAGGAAAAGATGATTTCATACGCAACATGCTTCCTGCAGAGACTCCAGCATAAGCTAATTTATTGAGCCAGTTAAGCAAAGCAGTCAGGGATAGATAGCGGGATGGAGAGTGAGTATTATGTGGCGATGTTATGGCTTGTTGCACAAAGTTTAATCACGGTTGGACGTCCCCACACACATTCATCTGCGGGATTACACCTCTGACAGGAAGACGATGCCTCACATACTGATAAGAGTTTGCTTTTGTTTTTCCCCCCGTCGTCATGTTGCTCTTCACTGCACTCGTCCGTCTAATTCTCCCCTGGCAGAGGTCATTACATATCCTATCTAAGCATGAGTATTTGGGCTACACAGATCGATGGGCTTGGTAAATGCCAGTCAAGGCTGTGTGTTGGGTCCATTTCGAGACTAGTCAACTGCGGCATGTGCCGGATTTAAGCGGCCAGATTTACAGGACATGCTCGACAGAGGCGATTGTGGACGGGAGATCAATGTCTCCAATGGCCAGGCTTTGTCAGTCGGGGAGCATTTGCAGTTCACTGGAGGAAAGAAAAAGATGTTTGTTGTGTGGGTTACTCTCAGTGTCTTTTGTAAAAGAGCGACTCAAAAAGCCTGTCAGGAATATGTCCTGGATATATTTCTGCACTTATATTTGAAGGATAACAAATGCTATATGAAATAAAAAGGCGATAGTTGGGTGTTTTGTATATTGAGGTTGTTTTTGTTAATATTTGGCATGTTTGCTTTCAAATCTTATTACGGTGATGCACAAAATTTAACTAATTTCAATTTCATAAGGTTTCTTTTACAGCATCAATGTTGTAATGTAATTAAAATACAATCAGTAAAATAGACTTAAGCATTTATTTAGTTGTTCAGCATAAACCATGGACTGTTTTTCAATATGCGTTCTTCAGTGATCTTGCGTTCTTGTGTTCTCGCGTAATGTCATCATCAACCGCAAAAGTTCAGTTCCAAAACTTAAGACCGCAAGAACGGAGGACGCGTGAAAGTTCCCGAATGTGTTCTTGGTATCGAGGATGCACTGATGCAGACTTGAGCATCGAACTTGCTCTAGAAGTCTCAGAAGTCATTGCGACTAAATAAAAAAGATGGGAAGTGCAGCATTTAATATAGGTTTCTTATTAAAGTTCAGAGATATAACTTATTTACCTCAGGAGTTTCCCTGAATGAGTCTGTGAAAGTAAACATAGACATGAAAATCTTAATAAAGGTATAAACTCATATGTGAGTCTGTTCTCTGCATTCCTGGAATTTAAAAACAGCCAAGATGGAAGACTGTATAAACACTAGCGCCGTCAGTAGCAGCAGGCTAGTGCAGAAACTCCATTGAAAATACTGGGGTTAAATAAATGTCCATATTTTAAAAACAAAGCTCGGTGGAGCAGTGGGTAGCGCTGTTGCCTCAGAGCAAGAAGGTCGCTGGTTCGAGCCTCGGCTGGGTCAGTTGTCATTTCTGTGTGAAGTTTGCATGTTCTCCCCATGTTCGTGTGGGTTTCCTCCGGGTGCTCCGGTTTCCCCCACAAGTCCAAAGACATGCGGTACAGGTGAATTGGGTAAGCTATTGTCTGTAGTGTATGTGTGTGAGTGTGTATGGGTTTTTCCAAGTGATGGGTTGCAGCTGGAAGGGCATCCGCTGCATAAAACATATGCTGGAAAAGTTGGTGGTTCATTCCGCTGTGGCGACCCCAGATTAATAAAGGGACTACGCCGAAAAGAAAATGAATGAATGAACGATAAAGACAAAACTGGAATTGAATGCAGTGCTTCTTGTCCAGTCTGAGACTCACTTTATACCGTATATCTATCAGACAGTGAAGATCACGTATTTTATAAAGAAATCAGACCTTAAACATGGTGATTTTGTAATGCAAGACAGTTCACCGGAAGCACTTGGGCTGGCTGACTGAAAATTAAAAGTCTGTGTGCATATACCCCATTGTCATTTATTAATTGTTGTCATTTTTATTACAAATTCACATCAATAAAACATACCTAACTGGTACAAGCTGTTGTGTACACTTTTTTTTAAACCTTAATAATGCCAGCAAGATGAAAGACTATGCACTTCATATGCATTTTCAAAGCATGGTTTGTTATGGAACCATATGAAAAAGGTTTAATTAGCTATTAAATTTAATTATTGTTGCTGTATTGTAAGAAGCCTAATTCTTAGGACCATTTATTAGAGTGTAATCTGTACTGTCTAAAAGTGGCCATCAAAATAAAGTGTTACAATAAATGACTATTAATGTATCAATAATAATTGATTCATTAATTTTCCTTTGGCTTAGTCCATTATTTATCAGGGATCGCCACAGCAGAATGAACCTCTAACTATTCTGGCATATGTTTTACACAGCGGATTGCCTTCCAGCTGCAACCTAGTACTGGGAAAATCTTAATAATAATATAATACGGATAAATAATGCCCTTAACGCATGCTGATGTAAAGAAAAATCCCATTAGAAATGTATTAAAGATATCAATAGTCTACTGACAGAAAATTGTATGTTATCTGACAACAGTGGGAATTTAATAATATTTAATTTGTACCAATTGTTTAATAATGAGAAGAATTACCATTTTTCCAACATAATACAAATAAATGTAATAATACATTACTGTTTTGGGGCATAATATAATTCCTTATTTCTTTCTTTGAATGTTCCGGTGGGGAAATGAGTGTCTCATGTTTTAATCTAATATCTATTACTTAATATGGTAACTTTTTGTTGTACTAAAAACTATTAGTTACCAAGTAGGATAACCACCAAGAATGATTCAACTTGGATAATCCAGTGCCAGGCAGAGCTGAATCACAGATCTCCCGCAGTTCAAAGTGCGAGAAGACAAAGAATGCTAAATCTTTTATTCCACTTTAAATCTGACACATCAGAGGAGAGTTTGGGGAATCGCCTGTTCCATTATGTGGTTAGTCTGAATAATGCAGAAGCGGATGTCTCTCGGTCTCTCTCACTCTTTCAGCTGAAAAAAGAAGCAGCAGAGGAAGCCTCGGGCAGTTTGAAAGCTGGATCGGAAGTAGCGAGAGATTCACCATATAAAAGTCCTCCTTTCTGTGTAGCTGTGGTGTGACAGTTATATGTATGATCTTCACCTTCTCTATCTCTGACCCCCCGTCATGCGCTCTTAGACTCTTATTCACTCAACTTCAATGCCTTTCTAAAAATTTGCTGGATGCCTACAAAGTCAGCGTAGTACGGCATTCTCATGGCACAATGACCATTTCAAAGACAACTTAATTATGACACTTTTGGGTCCAATTCTAGGACCGCATATATCCAACAATGCACTGCAAAACGAACTGAGAGATTTAACAAAAGCAAACGTGACACAAAATGGATTTGCTGAAGCAATCAAGTCACTGAGCTCTTTTTTGATAAAGATGGTTAAACATTTCAATTGCAATCGCAATACTGTACCAGATGAGCTAACAAGCATACTCACATTTTTAAGGTCCCATAAAATAAAAAAAAGTTGTTTAGATGTTAGTATTATTCGTTTTTAAGATATCTATAAGTGTGCTACAAAACAGTGACAAAATTCGTGTTTAGAAGATATAAAACGGATATAAACATGTAAAACTCTTTTGTCACTTCCACCTCAATGGATTAACGGTTTTATTCACATCACCTCATACTTCAGTTACTCATTGAATCATAACCAATCAAATGCTCACTAGTATCTGACATGCCCCACCCCCTTCAAGACGCTTCTCATTTGCTTTTTATTTGATGCGCTAGAGCTCAACCAATCTCACTGGCAGAGCGGTGATAAAACAAAACGCTATTGGCAGTTTTTTTTAAAAGAGGAGGAGCTACACTATGTCCCACCCTCTCTTCGTGTTTAGGTTGAGATTGTCAAACACCTTTAAGTAAAGACTTTAAGTAAGGTTAATTGATCACTTTTTTTACAATGTAGGTAGGAATTGTGGAAGGAATTGAACACAAATCATTGATCTGTTCTAAAATCATAATTATGTGTAAAGGAATAAATGTTGTTGGTGTTTCACTGCCAATGGTCATATATTATATAACGTTTAATGAATTATAGATATAAGTATGTTATAAAAATTCTGCAAAGGATGGAGGAATGCTTTTCTAATAAGACAGTGTTGCATTTAGAATAAAGAAAAAGTAGAAATTTTACAACCACACAAGAAAACGTAATTTTTTTACATTTGGTCCGTTTAGTGGCAAATTCGTATGAATTCATATGAGTTCAGTCATATGAAAATGTACGATTTTAAAAAGGAGGCCCAACCCCACTCCTAAACCCAACCATCATTGGGTGATGAGCAAATCATACTAAATTAGATCATAAGAACTAGTCACTAAATCAAAAAGTTATGAATTGCCGTGAGATTGTTTATTTCATATGGTTGGTTTCCTTATTAGAGTAATGCACCATTGCCAACAAGCTAACATCAAACTCAGAAGTACATAATATAAAGCTGCATTTTGTCATTTAAGTTAGCTAAATTAGTTTAGTGGCAAATACAATTTGATCAGAATAAAAATACATTCGTATTCTTTTTATGTTTCAACACTTTATTATGCCATGCAGCTTAAGTAATGGGTAGTAACTGAATGTACATCGAAACTAGATTACATCATCAGATAACAATGAAGTATTCGTAATTACATTTTAAATCCACATAATTAGATCATAGTAACTTTTTATGGGCAGTAATTTGTTCTTAATTATTCTTCTTTCCTCCCTTTCTGCCTTTTAAATGTTTCTTTCTAAAATCCTATTTTGTCCTCGGCTTAGTCCCTTTATTCATCAAGGGTCGCCAAAGTGGAATGAACAGCCAACTTATCCAGCATGTTTTACCAGCTTTTTCCAGCTGCAACCCAGTATTGTGAAACATCCATACACACTCATACACTACAGCCAATTTAGTTTATCCAATTCACCTATAGCACATGTCTTTAGAGGAAAGACATGTGGGGAAAATCGGAGCACCCAGAGAAAACTCAAACTCCAGAGAACATGCAAACTCCACACAGAAATGCCAACTGACCCAGCCGGGACTTAAACCAGCAACCTTCTTGCTGTGAGGCAACAGTGCTAACCACTGAGCCACCATGTAGCCCAGCAGTGACTATATACACAATATAAAATGGACATGTACTGTACATTTCTTGTGAACATTTCCTGTGAACTTTGTAATATAGTGCAATAAACACCTCTTATTGTATGTAGCTTGGATATTTTATTAATGTTTGTTCATGTATTGCACTGATTCTCAAATGTTTCTATGAGCAAAACCCGTTTGAAATAAAAAGTTTACTTGAAATATCTTGTGGGGAATTATTTAAATTATTGAACAGCATGTTTGCATGCTGATTTTGGTTCACGATTGCACTCATACAAACATGTAGGTAAACATAATATATTTCTATCTATTTTTAGTGTTGAAGGCCTTCATTTATTTACATTTTGCATTTGAATTAATAATCAGCTTTTTAGCAACTCACAAACCACCATTGTAATGCAAAATCTTTGATGCACTGTTTACAGCATTTAATGATGTTTATATCAAAACATATTTTCTTTTTACTTTTCTTTTTAAATATAAATATGGCATGATTAACAGCTATTTAAAAGTAATCTAAAAAGTATTCACAATACATGAATAATAATTTTGTTCAACAGTAAAGGTAAATAGTCAGTTAAAGAGCCCCTATTATCGGTTTTTGAAAATTACTTTCCACACAGTGTCTATGACAGCTCTAAGTAAATGAAAGTGCACCTTGTTTAAAAATATTGATTTATTTAATAAAAGATTTGACTCAGAGTCATTTAAATGATTCGTCAATTGTCTGGATCTTTTGCCTGTTCATATCGATGTCGACATGAAACAATACCAAACATGTTCTGTGTTCTTTCTCTAGCTTGCAATATATGTATTTAATTGTGTTTTGTTACTTGTAATTGCTCCGCGTGGCTAGTACTGTATCTGGTTAACCCTTTATATTCACATATCGTGTCTAAAGCCAAGTTGAAAACGCGACGCATGCCGCTTTGTTTACGAATTCGAATGCGTTTGTGAGCTTGCGATGCTTTGCCATTTGTCATTGCTATGGCCGCCGTCAGCTGTTCCTACACACGTACGGGGGTCAAGTTTCAAAATAGTTAGGCTTTTGCCACTGTGTGGATTAATACTAAATGTGTGTCATGGTTAAGAATATAGCAATATGCTGGTGTTTAACTGCATTGCTTTAATGCACTCCTGCATTGGGCTCACTCATACACCCTGCGCCCTGACTACTTCAGCAATGTTGATAAGCCATGGTGGGCTTCTCTCTGTCTTGTGCTGAACGCAGTTGACCCATTTTAACTGACTGGGTCATTGGACCTATCAGCGCAGATTAGCTTCACGCTAAGGAGGGATTTGAGAACAAATGAATCACTGAACAAATCATATGGGAGTTGTTCGGATAAATAGGTTAAAATAAAAGCATTTTTTTTTTACCTTGCATGCATATCAGACTGTTGTTGGTGACCCCAAAACTGAAATATGACCTTTTTAAATGCATAATATGGGCTTGTAAATTGTAAGTAAAATTTTCAGTTTAGGGTGAACGATCCCTTTATACAAAAAAATAAATAAATGAATAGTAATGTGAATATAAAACTATAGCTTTTAGAGCTTCGCAAAGTGAACGCTTTTAAGTTGCCATGATGGTTAGGAAGCAAACTCAGAAGCTATAGCAGCCTAAACAGGCAGTAGGCAGCACACATTTTTGGACTACCACCAGCAAAACCAGCCTCAGCAACGATGTAACCTTGAATTAAGCATCTTGCATGCGTTAGATACGGAAATATTCAAGCACTTAGCTAGGTTAAGCGGCTCCTCTGCATCTGTTAGGGTGATTCAGAATGGCCCTGTGGGATCGCCACACTGGGTTCATCCTGTCTATTGCAGTGCATTTTTCATTGATACAATTTTTGCTTATTTGCAAAGGCCACACATTTTCCGCCCTATGCTAAACTTGTTTAATATGCAGTGTTGTCTGAAGCTCTGCCGAATTACTAGAAGGGAATAAATCTGCTCAAAGAACAATCTCAAGTCAGAGGAGAGGTCGCTTACGGCAATGCTGGATCCAGCCTGGGGCAACTGTTCGGTCCAATCCACTTCAGCGCTGAGCTACTGTTCAACGCCAGGCTGCTTCGACAATCCCAACATCACTAGCAGGACCAGTAGAATGCAGAAGAAAACAATACGATGAGGCATGTCCTCGGGCCTAATAGAGGAGACAGAGCGCACACTGTCAGAACGCTTACATGTAATGCGAGTTTGATTACTCCACCGGAAAATGCGTTATCAAAAAGGGCTGAAAGTCAATTTATAATTTGAGATTGCACAGATACAATTTATGCGTTGTGTCAGTGTGCAGCGTGCCCATATATTATGGCTTATCAGATAGCGAAATTGGTGTAAAAGAAGAAAAAGGGTTCATAAGTGTGCTTCGGTGGAGTCCGTCACGCAAGCCTAATTGATTGTGTAAGGTAGAACATCCTTCAGCGGTCAGCGTTTTATATCGGATAGAAATGCTTTCAACTCATCATCAAAACACAGGCTTACAGATTTTGTTTTCGTGGGTTTTACAGACACAAATCACCGCTGCTTTGGTCACAACTCTAAATGTCATTTGCAGGATTAAAGGATTTCTAGTGAAGACTTTCATTTCATAAATCAGCCGCATCTAAATACATTTTCTATTTATGAAGAATTTTTGCCATGCTCGATAAAAGCTTTACTCAAAATGTCCCTGGGGGTGCTGGCATTATATTGGAGCTGACTATTATAACTGTGGGCTCTCACTTTAGAAGATAATTATTGTTTTTTTTTTTTAGGACATAATAAGCTTTCTAATGGACTGTACTTACTTACACCACATGGTAGAATGATTATACAGTGTATTTGAATCTATACATTATACTTTAAATTTATACCTTTCTTTGAGTGCTACTTTGACATTACAGTTTTCTATTTCAATATTGTGTCAGCCTATAGTTGACTGGCAATAAAAAACCAATGATTGAGAACATTCTTACATATACCCCATTTAGATGCTATACCTGACAACATTTTTTGTTTAATAACGATATGTTTACTAAGTTATTTTTTTTTAGAAAGTTTGTATTTAAAAATCAAAACC
>CAIGQZ010016425.1:14646047-14659589 GCA_903798205.1 Danio tinwini
ATCCATCCATCCATCCATCCATCCATCCATCCATCCATCCATCCATCGGTTTTAAATTAAAAAATATGGTTTGATTATACATCCATCCATCATCCATCCATCCATCCATCCATCCATTCAATTGCTTTGAATAAAAAATATGTCTCAATCAGCCATCCATCCATCCATCCATTCATCCATACGTTTTTAATTTAAAAATAGGGTTTGATCATCTATCTATTCATTCATTTGCCCATCCTTCCATCCATCCCTCCATCCATCCATACATCCATCCAATTGTTTTGAATTAAAATTATGATTTGATCATCTATCTATCCGTCCATCCATCTGTTGATCCATCGACCCATCGATCCATCCATCCATCCATTGATCCATCGATCCATCCATCCATCCATCCATCCATCCATCCATCCAATCATCCATCCATCCATCCATCTCTTTATGAATGTCATTCACTTTAATTCCACTTTGTTCCAATTTGAATTGCAGTTTTGTTTGTTTCTTTATTTTAAAAACACAGACTGAATTTAAAAGGCTTCTTAATTCCCAGCATAGTTTTGAATGGCGCACATCGTATACATAAAAGGCATTCTTGCACTTAAAAGCATTGCAATCACCAAAGCACTATATGGAAGATGATTGAATTGTACTTCAAAGCCGGTACATACATCATCACAAATTAAATATAAAAATCAAAAATAATAACTCCTTTTGGGTAATTTCCTTTACTATACTGCTTCTAGACATCAAAGAATTGAAACCCCCGTTTGTGTTTTTCAAGGAGCATTATCTCTAAAGTGGTCAATTCAAAAGTATAGTATCTCAAGAATCAGAATGTTTTAAAATGAATATACGCTAGGAAGGATTATCTTGGTCTTCCATTATATAGTTTCAAAACGGGCCCTCGGAGATGAGGAGAAAAGGTGAGTAGCTTTGAAAGCATATCTCTTGTATTTGTGTAGTATTGACTCTACAGGCTCCAATTTACACACACCCCCAGCTGGTTTATTGTCGACCTTGTCTTTCAATACGGCCTCTGCGGCTGAATTTATAGAGCATTATAAAATCATACAAACAGAAAGCGAGGGAGAGCGAAAGACTCTGCGGATAAACGTCCTTACTGAGTTCACAGAAAACAAGGCCAGTGCCCTCCTCCTTTAACAGAGCTGGAGCGAGAAGAGGGCATTTCATAACAGATGAAAGCCAAAATAAACATTGTGATCTCATTGGGCCGTGAAAAGACTGTCTGGGACCAATAAGGGACCATTGCTGAGACAAGGGTTGGGTTCTTCTTTCTAGCCAATATAAAAACAGGCCTGATATCTAGCAGTAGAAGCCAATGAGTTTGGCGGGTTTGTATGACCCTGTTAGCCCTTGGTAGATGCAGTTACTACATCATCTCCAGGGTCTTTCTTCTGCCAAACAACTGCAATTGAGATTAATGCGAATGCTAATGGACAGCTATTTTAGACCTCCTTGACAAATTTACTAACAACACAGGTGCAATATGGGTTAAGCCATAGCTTTTTAGGCCATGGGAAAAAATGGCACAAATACCAGCAAATTAACTTCCATCAAGTTAAAGGTGTTCTAATATGAAAACAATGTAGAAAAAACTTTTGGATTTTTGCATATAGTTGACAATGTTGTTTAAAATTCTCCCTGTTTTCATGGATTTGCTAAATCATCTGCACACCAATGCACACTGAGACGTACACTCACTGGCCACTTTATTAGGCTTACTAGCACCGGGTCGGACCAACTTTTTGCCTTCAGAACTGCCTTAACCCTTCCTGGTATAGATTCAACAAGGTAGTGAAAATATTCCTTAGAGACTTTGGTCCATACTGACATGATAGCATAACGCAGTTGCTGCTGATTTGTTGGCTGCACATCTATGATGCGAATCTCCCGTTCCACTACTTCCCAAAGGTACTCTATTGGAGATCTGGTGACCATGGAGGCCATTTGAGAACAATGAACTCATTGTCATGTTCAAGAAACCAGCCTGAAATGATTCGCACTTTATGACATGGCATGTCATCCTGCTGGAGGTAGCCATCAGAATATGGGTACACTGTGGTTATAAAGGGATGGACATGATCAGCAACAATACTCAGGTAGGCTGTGGCATTGACACAATGCTCAATTGGCATGAATCTAAGCTTTCATGTTGTTGCCGCCAAATTCTGATCCTACCATGCGAATGTCGCAGCAAAAATTGAGACATCAAACCAGGCAACATTTTTCTAATCTTATATTGTCCAATTTTGGTGAGCCTGTGCGAATTGTAGCCTCAGTTTCCAGTTTCTATCAGCTCAAACCAGTCTGGTCATTCTCCTCTGACCTCTGGCATCAACAAGGTATTTGCGCTCACAGAACTGCCGCTCACTAGAGATTTTCTCTTTTCCTGACCATTCTCTGTAAATCCTAGAAATGGTTGTGCATGAAAATGCCAGTAGATCAGCAGTTTCTGAAATACTCAGACCAGCCTGCCTGGCACCAACAACCATGCCACGTTCAAAGTCACTTAAATCTCCTTTCTTCCCCATTCTGATGCTCGGTTTGAACTGCAGCAGATCATCTTGACCATGTCTACATGCCTAAATGCATTGAGTTGCTGGTTAGAAATTAGTGTTAATGAGCAGTTGGCAGAGGCGGACTGCAACCAAAATTCAGCCCCGGCAGTTGATCACCAACTAAAGAGGGGGGAAGGAGTTGGTGTGCGTGTAGTAGGCGATCACCAACAAGGTGGCGTTGCCCAACTTTAAGCTTTTTACACTCGCTTGTTGCACAAAAGTAGTCATCCTCAGTCTTTTTTCTTGTGTATTTATCGCACAAGCATTTCCACTTTTGCTTAACCTCCTCTGCTGCAGCACGCAACTATCTGGTTACAAGCTATGAAAGAAAACTAAGAGAAGAAAAACTTATCATCCAATCCTATTTAATCTGCAATTCTTGTGTTTTGTGCTTAAAGTCTGCGTGAACGAGAAGCTGCAGAGACTTTTATTTCAGTAGGTTGATGCACTACCAATTGAAAAGGAATTTTGAGTAGGGAGTCAGGCTTTCTTTTTGTACGTCTTTCTTTTGTAGCAAACTAACAGTAAAAGGGGAATGGTTAAGCATATTGAGGCTGAAACCATCAAACTGACATCAACAGAGAAAAACCACCATTACAAAAGAATCCAGAATTAAATGGCCAGACTTGAATTAAAGATTAGCAAAACAAACAAAACAAAATCTGTGAAACAATGGATTTATTTTCACCTAAAAAATAACAATGCGCTAGCAAAATAAAAAAATGGTCAATTTTGGTTTCACATGGACTTTAAGAGCCACCAGGTCATGTTTAACTGTAATTTCAGCAGCTCATGACATGTGAAAAAAATTGTCAATCCAGAGGTTTTTTTTTTCAATTATGCTTTTATTCATGATTTTTAAATATTGGTGTGTGCACAACCACATTAGAGCCCTTTAAATAATCATGAGGCATTACAATAGCAATAATCTCACACAATAATCGTGCCAGTGTGCACAAGCCAGAATCTATTTTCACTACTTTGTTCTGTTAGACATTAATTTTACTGATGAACAAACTTCACATTGCATTACTTTAAAGCAGGGGTTCTTAAACTTTTCAGCCTGCAAACCCCAAAATAACGATGCCAGTGACTCGCAACCGCCATTATCCTCTAGAGGTGGTTATAAATTATTAACCTTGTACACAACAGCACTTGCATAAGTCTATTCATTGTATAATTTTTGAGAACACCACTTGGAAAACATCCTCCATGTTTACCTAGCAAGCATTTTTTGTTTTTAAAAGATGTCTAATAGATGTCTAACAGACGTCTAAACTTAGTCATCTTGGCTAAAACAAAACAAAATTTGGGCTGTCAGTGAAAATAGACGTCTAAAAATAAGTCAAAAATAATAAACAGAAATTAATGACTACACATGTAATGTACATAATCTGTCTATTTGACGACTAGTCTAGTTTCGGGCTATTTTTACAAGACGTCTATTAGATTTTCACTGACAGCCCAAGTTTAGCCTTGTTTTAGCCAAACTGTCTCTGTTTAGATGTCTATTTGATGTCTATTAAACACAAAATTGTTTGCTGGGCAGTTGTGGCCTGTATTTGTTTTTAAAGTATGTGAGTGCAGTGAAGGTGTCAGAAACTTTAACCTGGTGCTTTAAAATGTGCTGCATCTGAGCCTTTAATATAATAAAATCAACCCAGGGGTCGCAAATTAAAAAAAAATCAATAGAAAGGCTGATGGCTTTTTATGGTATGTAGAATTTTTAATGTAACATTTTTTTCTTGTGTATGTTATGGATAAAATATGGTATTTCTAATAGTTTAATAAAATGAATTAGATTTGTGGCAATCTCCAAGTGACCCCCACTTTAAGAACCACAGCTTTAAAGGACACAATGTCAACTTGCATTGTTTACCTGTGAACAGAATTTTTGGAAAACGTTTAAAAAACACTAGTATGGACAGAGATTGTTTTAAGACTAAAATATGTTTTTAGACATCAAATACATCTGGATTTAGTGTAGACTATAAATGCTGTTTTGTGCATGCCAGTTCAAAGTTGGTGCAGTCACTTGGTCAGTCCTGTAGCCTGCCATTGTTGTTTTGGATGTCAAGTACTTACATGCCTAAAAACTCACATCTGCTGCATAATGTCATTGTTATCACAAAGCTGTGTTTTGGTAGTTTACACAGAAATGATAATGGAATATATAAAAAAAATCTACTTTAAATAAATGAATGCACAATTAATTTCAATTCTCTCCTCCCATAATCTTTGTATCTGAAAGGAGAACTTCTACAAAAGCATATACAATGAGATCAGCTGCAAAAATGACTGTTTTTTACTGTTTGTCTTGGATAAATCACAAAAGTGTTTTTTTAATTCTAAAAAGAGGGATTCTCACCCATAATTCCACATCAATGGTGCTCCTACAAGGATTTTTATGGAAAAGCATCAAAACACAATCATAATCACCACTCTGTCTATTCAGTTCCAATGTTACCTGTACATATACTGTAGGAGGCCTGAAGTTTACTTGCTTGTTTTTGTACACTCTTGTCTATTATTGGATGGAAGAAATGGATTTACAATGTGAGAGAACAACGTCCTATTAAGTGGCATAAAGGTAAATATTTAACTCCAGACCCAAATACACAAGGAAAAACTGAATATAGCTGTAATTTACCTGGAGCTACACATATTTTAAGTAGTAGTGGAATTGGCCTAGAATAAGGCTTATGCTCTTACCCACAATCAATCACAGCGGCTTATTCTGCCATACAACACACTAAAAGTCTTTTGTCTTATATTATTATTATTTTTTGCTGTTTTATTAAATATTTTCTGCAACAGTAACACAACTGTGTTCACAGACCTGAAATGATGCTCAAAACATTCTGTCCCTGTTTGTAAATGTAATAATTTGGAGAAAAAAAATGTGACTGCCAATTTCAGCTGCCAGTAAGAGTGGTGTACTGCATTTAACATGTTTTTTTTATCATATTCGAGTCTGTTTGTTTGCAAAACCAGAGCAGAAAAATAAAGTAAACTAAGTAGAAACTAAAAACTTTGTTAAAATGCATTTTATTATTATTATTATTATTATTATTATTATTATTATTATTAATACTATGTTTTTATATGGACTTTAACATGTGCCAGCATATTAAGCATACTGTATATAGCATATATATTTTTTTGCTTAAACTGGTCTTTATTTCGGACAGCACAATGACTCAGTGGTTAGCACGGTTGCCTTGCAACCAGAAGGTTTGAGTCCTGGCTGGACCAGGAGGTCTTTCTGTGCAGAGTTTGCATGTTTTCCCCATGTTCATGTGTGTTTCCTCCGGGTGCTCCAGTTTCCCAAAGACATGTGGTACAGGTTAATTGGATAAACTAAACTGGCCATAGTGTGTGAATGCGAGAGTGTGTGGGGGTTGTACTCTCAGTGTTGTGGCTGGAAGGGCATCCGCCAGTAAGACATATGCCAGAGTAATTGGTGGTTCATTCTGCTGTAGCGACCAATGATAAAGCAGGGCAATAAGCCAAAAAAAGTGGTCTTTATTTCTATTTTTGTTCCAAATCTCATTTAAAAATAATTATAATTTAGGGCTGATTTATGCTTCTGCGTCAAACACACTGTATGGTGCGGCGCAGCCCTGTCGTATACCCCTCGCCATGGCTGACAGCGAAGCTGACCTGCACCTCTCAAAAATTTTAACTACATGTCATGATGATGCATATCGCAAGCTCTGTGATTGGTTGGCTTGGTAAAGAATTACTGAAAGAATTGCTACCTGTTATAGGAGAACCTCTCCTTAACGTTATCAACTCTTCTTTAGCTTTAGGCCATGTTCCAAATCCTTACAAGCTAGCTGTTATTAAACCTATTATTAAGAAACCACAACTGGACCCCAGCAACTTAGCTAATTATAGGCCTATTTCAAATCTTCCGTTTATGTCTAAAATACTAGAAAAAGTAGTTTCTACCCAATTATGCTCCTTTTTGCAGACAAACAATATTTTTGAAGTGTTTCAGTCAGGTTTCAGGCCTCATCACAGCACAGAAACCGCATTAGTGAAAATAACCAACGATTTACTCTTAGCTGCTGACCAAGGGTGCATCTCACTATTAGTTCTACTAGATCTTAGCGCCGCTTTTGACACCATTGATCACAATATTCTTATAGACCGCTTATATTCTACAGGTGTCCAAGAACAGGCTCTTCAATGGTTTAGGTCATACTTAGCTGATCGTTACCAGTTTGTGAATATTAATGGACAACTTTCACAAGTAAGGCCGGTAAAGTACGGGGTCCCTTAAGTATCAGTTTTAGGCCCTTTGCTGTTTACAATATACATGCTTCCCCTGGGGGACATTATTAGAAAACACGGGATCAGTTTTCACTGCTATGCAGACGATACTCAGTTATACATTTCAACTAAACCGGATGAGATGTCTAAACTGTCTAAGCTAACTGAGTGTATTAAAGATGTTAAAGACTGGATGACCAACAATTTTCTTCTCTTAAACTCAGACAAAACAGAATTATTATTTATTGGGCCTAAATCCTGCACACAGCAGTTCTCACAACTCGACCTGCAACTAGAGGGATACAAAGTTAGAGTTAGCTCTACTATAAAAGATCTGGGTGTCATATTAGACAGCAATTTAACCTTTAAAAATCATATATCCCATGTCACAAAACTGCCTTCTTTCATCTAAGAAATATTGCTAAATTGTGAAGTATGCTATCCATCTCAGATGCAGAAAAGCTAGTTCATGCTTTCATGACTTCTAGGCTGGATTACTGTAATGCTCTGTTCGCTGGTTGCCCAGCATCCTCTATTAACAATCTACATCTAGTACAAAATGCAGCTGCCAGAGTTCTTACCAGGTCTAGAAAATATGATCATATCACCCCAATTTTATCCTTCTTACACTGGCTGCCTGTTAAGTTTCGTATTGAATTTAAAATATTGCTTCTTACCTATAAAGCCTTAAATAATCTAGCTCCTGTTTATCTAACCAACCTCTTGTCTCGCTACAATCCAACCCGCTCTTTAAGATCTCAAAACTCAGGGCTTCTTGTAGTACCTAGAATAGCTAAATCGAGTAAAGGAGGTCGAGCCTTCTTATTTATGGCCCCTAAACTCTGGAATAGCCTTCCTGATAATGTCCGAGGCTCAGACACACTCTCACTCTTCAAAACTAGATTAAAGACCTATCTTTTTAGCAAAGCATACACTCAGTGCATTACATAGCGGTATGACGCATGATGTGCCCCACACACGATTTTGCTTCTTGTTTATATACACTATGAATAGCAGCTACGCTAATTATTCTCCTTATTCTGTATTTCCACCTGGGGGTACTCATCTCGAGACCCTCAGACTATGCAGTGCCACTGATGCGATCCAGAACCAGCGACGAGACGATCCCAAGGTTTCTGGACCAGGCCGTATCCTGAGCTGCTGCTGTTGTGGTCATGATGGAGAGCATGAGACTGATTCCTGTGATGCTCCAAGGACAGACGTGTGGTCCAGCTACTGCGCCTAGACTGCAGCTCTGCACAAGACGTTTGGCCATAGGAGAAATGGTCGTGCCCAACTGAGCCAGGTTTCTCTCGAGGTTTTTTACGTTTTTTCCTCGCCGCTGTCGCCACTGGCTTGCATGGTTTGGGATCTGTAGAGCTGCGCATCGATGGATTTGCTCTTCAGTGTTTGGACTCTCAGTAGGGATTATTAAACCACACTGAACTGAGCTAAACTGAACTGAACTTAAACACTGAAAACTGAACTGACACTGTTTCAATTCATTATAAACTTCCATGTGAAGCTGCTTTGACACAATCTACATTGTATAAGCGCTATACAAATAAAGATAAATTGAATTTAATTGAATTATCGCTGACGAGTGTGAATGGGAACGAGAGCCCCGCAAAACTGTTGGAGCGAGTGTTTACAGTGTGGGGTCCCATGAAGATGCTCCAGTTGGAAACTTTTTGTTCACGCTTATCTTATAATTAAAGTGCACCTCCATGGGTTCCTGCCTGAGAATGAGCGAGTTTGAAAAAAACAAAACACCAGCGAAGAAATTCAACACAGAGGAACATAAAAACCTGCTGCCAGTTTTACGGAAGGGTTATTGCAGAGCAACACATACGGCATGAAGAAGTATAAATGCACATCTACACGCAAGGCATGCGCTGTGGGTCACTGCTCGATGCAGAAGTATAAACCAGCCTTTAACCTGATTAGGGCAGGAAATGAAGAATTGCAAATCTTTATCTCTCTAACTCTATTTTTGCAAGCTACCAATGAACATTTCTCATTTTTTTTTAAATTTTGTTTATAACTTGATCTGAAATAAGCAAAATTGAAAAGCTGGAAACCATTAAAATGTAAAAATTACTTTGAAAATCTAAATTGCTGATACTTTAATAAAGTTACAAGATTATAAAAATTTCTGAATGAAAACAGAAATAAAAAAATGAAAAACATTAACAGTTGTTTCTCAATTTTAGTTTAATGACACTGCTACACATTTAATTGTTGATTAAACTAAACTAAATTGATGGAGCCTTTTATTTTTTAAAGAAAAATATACAACAACAAAAAATAGGCTAAATTGGAATTGTCCGGAACGGATTTGCCTCAATTTTTAAAAAATGGGTCTGAAACCTGAAATCCTGCACCGAGAGCATCCTCAGCGAGTGAGAGGAGAGATGTGAAATATGTGCCTAATAAGAGGTGAAGGTGGCACGTTGCACACCAGCTGCCAGGGCACTGACGCGGCACAAATAACTGCAGGGGAAAGTCAAATAAACGGATAGAGTCATCGCCCAGAGTGCAGGAGAGCAGAGAGTGAAATGGGATGTGCAGAACAGAGCTGCAGTCGGTCAGCCTCGCAGGTTAGAGGTCACATTAATGCTCTCTGACAACACATTCCCTTCGGTATCAGCCTGTTTGTACAGTCAGTCACGCCAGGAATGTCAGAAGAACAGGTAGAACAGAGAGAGCCCCGCTGGAAAAGACTGCATTATCTCAGCTTGCATGAGCTCAACCACCATCTAAATCTAGTGATGGAAACTATCATTTAAAAAAAGTATACTGTATTCAGTGCAAATCTATATTCTGTGTGGCTGCTTAGAATCAAACCCAACAATGTTCCAATTGTGAACAGCTGACTTATCTGAACTAGTTCTTTTTAGTAAGTCAATGCAGATAGAAAGTGTATTCATGGTATTCTGCCAGTTTTTAATTTTTTTAAATAGAAGAAACTGGACAAATCAGTAATGAATGACTTCTGAATCTGTTCTTTTCAGTGAATCAGTCCAATCAGTCAAGACAAAATAACTAAGAAATTTCACTAATAAAGATGTGCTCACAGTTTGGCGTCTGATTCATAGAAACAAAACAAACTTAGTACAGATCATTCAGTACAGTAAGTTAGTACAGATTCATCCTATTAGTGAATGATTTTTTTTAGATGAATCAGTCAAGAAAGACATGACAGCATCACCAATAAAGATGTGTTGACAGTTTCCTGCTTAAAAAAGAGAAGAAAAAATGAATCAGTTCTTTTCAATGAGTCAGTCAAATCAGGACAGAACATTGTTAAGAATGCAACACTCCAAGCAGACACCAAAGACGAAAACCTATTGTATTTCTGCTTTGCGTTGGGCGCATCTGGTCTTGTCTGGACCAAAAAACTGGACATGAACACACCAAACGGACAATAGCAACTGAAATAAGAGAGGATGTTTGAGAAGATGTGTCTTCCCAGCAGACAAACAACATCATAAGACTTTAATTTTAGGTTAGATTTAGGTTACCAGTGTCTAAGGTAAATGTTATTTTGACGTCCAATAACAATGTGAAATGACTTTGATATTTTGTTGATTTTAGGATGTGTTGGAAAGTGACCAAAATCCAACGTCGAGCCAACATCTTAAACCAACGTCATATTGACGTCAAATACTGACATTTATTTGTTGGGTATGGCAACTAAAATCCAACGTCTGATAGACATCATATTGGTAACATCCACACAACATCAAGCTGTAACATCATTAGATGTTGATATTTTGTTCTTTTTAGGTTGTGTCGGATGTCGGACATTGACGTCAGTCTGACGTTGGGTTCTGATGTCAAACCAATTTTCATTTCCAAATAAAATGCAACATCCCACAATGTTGGGGTACAACGTAAATCTGACATCATGTTGACGTCCTGAGCCTGCTGAGTTTGTATACCTGCAGGTTTCAGTAATCTGTTTTTCACATAGAGAAACCAGAAAATGAGATGCACACATAAAAAAGAAACAAAGCAGCATTTAGTACCATTATCACAGTACTTGTCACTCTCCACAGAGAGATTCGCTCAAGCAAATATGTCTGATAAACTAATCATCTGTATCTTTTCCAAATACCTGAGTAATTCATTCAAAATAAAAGTCAGCTAATTTGTGTTACCCATTTACTTTCACTTGTTTTCATCACTTCAGTCTTTGTTGTCGTCCTCTGATTTGTTGTTGAATAATAAATCTGAAAACTCTCCTTCATCAATGGCCAGCGCAGATTCTACATTCAGAATAAAGTCAACTCGATCCAACCTTAACCCAATGAGAGGCAACATGTAGAACTAATTAAACAAAATTTGTTGATGGATAGCCTGATATTGCCCAGCGGCTGACCAGCAGCTTGAAGTGTTTCAACCTTTACATTTCCTTGCCAAAATTCTATCAATAAACATGTTTTTACAGTTTTATCTATCGACTGTGAAGAATCAAAACAAATAATGTGCAAATTAGAAATAAATGACTCTTTCAATCAACTGTGCTTGTATGAATTTCCGCAACTAATGTTTTTATTATAATACAAACCATATTTGAATAGCGAAAGAATGAGTGAATCAATCACAAGGTCAATCTAAATGTGAATCAACCAGAGCAACTATAGGACAAAAGTCTCACTTATTTGTATCAGTCAGGCAGTACTACATGCATTAGTTCATAAATTTTCCTTCGGTTTAGTCACTTTATTCATCAGCAGTCGCCACAGCGGAACGAACCGCCATCTTATCCAGCATATATTTTTCACAGCGGATGCCTTTCCAGCTGTAACCCAGTACTGGGAAACTACTACATACATATATTAGGTTAATATCTTTATAGCAATGGTCTCAACTCAACTCTGCATAGTTTAGCTCCAACCACCTTTAACCTTTAACCTTTAACTGTTTGATCAGGGTTGGATCAACACTGTGCAGAGCTGGGGCCCTCCAGGAATTGAGTTTGAGACCTATGCTCTATAGAGTATCTTGCAGCTTAGCCAACAAAATTTTGATCACACTGTTTTAATACCAAAATATATTCTGTAGGATTAGAAATGTTGCCTTACCTCATTTTTGCAAGTACCCTCATTCGCTGGTCCCATTAAGAAAAGGGTGAAGCCCTTTTGGTGATTTAAAGGTGTAGTTTTACCCTGCGATGACTGTGGCGCCTGCCATCCATCCCATGAGGCTCCACTGAGGTGAATTAGAGAAAACGGCACAAGGCAGAAGAGACGCTACGGGCAGAGGGTCAGTTAAAAATTGCTCAGACGTGTAAGAGGCCGGGACGGTCATGAACAGACTGCACTGATTTAGGTTAGCATTCTGTCACAGCAGAGCACACCGACTCAACCCACCTACAGGTGTTTGTCAGTGCAACTTCTCTTGCTAGCAAAGTAATGGCCCTTTTTTTCCTCCCCGCGAGCCACGCATACCAGCAAACACAAGCAAAACAAAAGCCTACACACTTCCAATGACATACTCCAATAGAGCCGAAGTTAGATGGATGACTTTTACAGTCCTACTCTGACAATCTGGTTGGGGGAAATGAGGAGATGTGATGTATGAATATGAGCAAAGTATTTTGTGAATGTGTGGGTGTGCGTGCGTGCGTGCATGCATTTGTGTCTGCTTGTGCGGCGCCAGTAAGCAGCGCCGTCACAGACTCTTCGGCTGGCATCGTGCCACTGTTGCGTGAGCTGCCATCGGTGCTCTGACTCATGAGGAGAGAGGGAAAATAACAAACTTCAGGCCATCTGCAAGCCCGTCAGGAGGCCAGCAGGTCCCCATGAAGCCATTTACACACGGCTGGAGCTCGAGCCTGGGCTGGCACTTGCTGCTAAAGCTGCCCTGATACCAGTGCCATCTTGCTGGGTGGGGTCGGTTATTGCTTTAGCTGCTTTTCCTTTGAAATCACATCTATGGAATCTCTCCCAGGCTGTGAGGTGACCTGCTGGATGGAAATAAACAAACATAAGCATTCAGTTGATTTAATTTCAGACCTGCCTCTTAGTCAGACAGCATCGGGTATCACTAATGCATTTTGTTTTAGGATGTGCCAGTGACAATTGTGGCACTGAATAGTTATTGCTGTAGTTTTATTTCACATTTGATTACTTCTCACTTTCACAATGTTTAAGTAAGAGACTGCATGCAACTGCTGTATTATCTGTTATAGTGTTTATCTGACACAGCCGAAGCGGAGATTGAGGCACACTCTGACAGGCACTTGGGAACAGTGGGCAGGGAGAACTAGCATTAAAGGCACAGGCATCAAAAACAGCTACATTGTGTTCAGAGCAAAAAATTCTAATATTCGTAAAGGTATAATAAATAATCTGATGGGTGTTTTGAGCTTTACTTTACAGACACATTCTGGAGACATGAAAGCCTTATCTTAAATCTTAAAAAAAGAGGGTAAAATAGGTGCCCTTTAAATCACAAAATATTTATTTGTCTTAAATATATTATTATTTCTCAGATTTATTATTTATAATGCATTTATTTAAATAATATTAGTATATACTTTATTATTAGTTAGATAAAGAGAGAGAGAGAGAGAGAGAGAGAGAGAGAGAAACTTTGTTCATCCCAAAGAAAAATTAATAAATTCCAGCAGTATCCACAAATAAAATAGGTGATAGATAAAAATAATAATTACAGA